>VXAL01011024.1:398540-413001 GCA_013399475.1 Chauna torquata
GGACCGCGCTCGGCTCCAGCCCGCCGGGCTCCGCGCGGGCGGCGGCAGCGCGCTCGGCCCTCGCTCAGGCCTCCGCTCCCCCTGGAGCTCCTGAGGGACGCTCACTGAGGACGAGGAGCGGCCTGCACCGGGGCAAAGCTGCAGCCCAGCCTGGAACGGAGCGCAGCCCGCCTCGGCACCCACGCAGCACGGGCTCCTTGCGGGGGCCAGCACTGCGGCCTGCCCCCCTACCCGGTTAATGCCTGTGACAAGCTGGGGAAAAAAAAAAAAACACACAAAACACAGCAAACTTAAATTATAGTAAGTTACCCCCTCTTTACACGGTGTAGTTTATAGGTGGGATTCGTTAAAAGCACAGTCAACTTTCTTTTGTCCAAAAGCCAAGAGCATGCTGTCATCTTCCGGCTGTGCGTGTGCGAGAGCACGGCGGGTTAGCTCAGCTGCTCGGGTGCTGGCTGCGGATGTTTCTGTGGTGAATCACACGCTTGTATTTCTGTAGCACATTTCAGCAGGATGTGCCCACCAGTTCACACGGCTCTCACAACGCCAGAATTAAGTGCATCTGCACCACTAACTGCCCCAGATAAAGCAACTTAGGAAGAGGTAACTAAGTTCAGAAGCTAAAACTTCATTGATGGAACACATCACATTGTTATTTGTGGTGATGTTCTCTTTTTAAATAAAGCCAGCCTTTTGTTCCTTATGTATATAGACGCTCAAAGAGTTTATGAAATTAGGTACACAGAGAATACAGGCATCAGGAATGAAACTGGCATTTTACGATGACATAAGAAACTTCACAGTGCATTTTGAAAATGCTGCACAGCTGCATTTATAATACGCCATTGCTACAAAGAAATTACAACATTTAGCTTCGTGCAGTTGGAGCTGACTTCTTAAAGAATGACACAATAGAGGCTGAGTAAAGAAGGCATCCATACCTACAGGAGCTGAAAACAAATTTTCATCCATAAGTTAATTGAACTCTTGAGCGTCTGAAACACCAGACAGGCACAGCCCTGTGCTCTGTCTGGACTCAACAAGAGCTCTACCAAGCCCAGTGACGGGCAATGCGTCACATCCTCATTCAGTGAGAAAGAACTGGATACACACTTTTTATTTTCTATTACAAGAACAGAAATTATCTGTTTGGAATGGCTGATTTCATGCATGAGATATTAATAACCCCCACAGCTGAACTACACACTGAGATACACACAACTCCCACGCGGTGATGCTGGAAGGATGTAACTGAGGAAGGAGGCCTGGAATAACCATCTTTCTCAAAACAAATGTATAATTAAAGGAAATACATCACAGCACAGCAGCAGATCATAAAGCGATTTCTGAGGCTACCCCACACAAATACATAAAGAAACTATGACCACCATGGAAGTATGACCTCATTTTTAAATACACGCTTAAATCTTAAGCAAGAGAGAGAGCTTTAATTATTTATTTCAAATGGCAAACTGCATCAGAGTGAATGCAGTAACTTACAATTCTGACTTGCAAATAATGTAATAATCACTAGGCACACATTTACTGATGAAAGAAGGGAAATGTCTTGGACTCGAAGGTTTTCAGGCTCCGACAGATTTTTTTCTCGTGACAGAAAAAGACCTTTTCTATCAGAGTACTCGCAGAATGGACATTCTTGACTTCTTAAACCATACCTCATTACACGTACATCACGTTTCCATTTCTGATGTTTTATATGAAGTCAACAAAAGTTGATGGGAACTGGAAGGATGCTGTGGAACAAGAAGGCACACAAAAGTTGCGCTATATCTTCTCAGTTCCTCTGAAGCCACTAAATCCCAAGAATATCTCATTTAGACACTGCTGCTCTGTGCATTTTCAAGTAAGAGAGAAAAGGGAGAGGAACAGACAACTGACACAAGCTCTAATTTTAGCTCAATATATTTCTGCCAGATAAGCCAGCAAAGAAGAAAGCCGTTAGACTCCACATCCTCTGTCTCCCATAGCTTTCCTCCCCGCACCAAGTTTAAGACAGGTATATAGCACCGTTTTGATTCAGGCAATGGTTCCCATATAACCCAACTAATAAAGCAGCCCAGCAACCACAGTCTAACCTCTTTCACAGCTCCAGTATTCCACATGTTCTCGGGGCACTTTCACCTTGCAAACTGACTGTTCACTGCCTTTGTTAGGCTGCTATAACGGAGCACTCCCTTTATGGCACACCTTATGGAAGAAACACTTGAGAAACTAGTCAGATTACTTTTCAGGGGAAATTAAAGTTCCTGAAAGAATGTTAAAAAAAAGGGACACAGTGATGCTAGATGTGACACTTGCATGAACACATGGCGAAAGGCTAAGGTTCTCATGCGAAGATAATACTGAACCATTAAAAGATTCATTAAAATTGTTAAAAGATCTGCCATCAAATCAGAGAAAAACTGCTGGTGGTAGCTAGCAGTGGGCATGGGGAAGCCCTCCCATTAAAGATTAAGAACCCCTGCAGATGGACTTTTGGGGGTGCTTTGGGTTGACATTTTTGGGAGCAAAAGAATGCAGTATATAACTCAACATGTTTTAAAACCTTCTCCTCCTGGTTCTTTATAACCAGGAAAAGAAGTTAATACAGCTAAAAATACCTCCCTGCCTAAACCACGTATCTAGTTCAGTCATCTGTCCAGAACTTCTAACATGCTTACATTTTTGTTTTCTCAATTATGGCGCAGGTGATCATTTAAACTACTGGAAAGAAAAGGCTGGATGTTATGTGGTATTACGTGGCACATTCCTTTCCATAGCATCTAACACAGCCTTTCCAGAAAATAAGGCAGCTGTTCCAGAAAAGGTGAATCAAGGTCATCATGCAAAACAGTCAGTGCTGCAAGACTTCTTTTCACTGATAGTATGATAACTTAGTACTCACAAAACCACTGCTATCATTTCAGGATCTTTGCTACTCAACACAAAATTTGCAATACTGAAACTCATGTTTACAGCAAGGTATGTTGGTAGAAGTTAACTTATCTTAAGATTACTTATAATATCGTGCTTAGGTGGTCTTCATGGATTTCAAGGCATTAAAAAACACAAGTCTTGTGAACAAGACACTCAGCAATACCGTCCCCAGTGTATTTAGGGCACACAGAGTATAAGCAATCCACCTCACTTTACACAACAAATCAAGAAGAGAATCAAGTTGACTTCAGTGGTACCTGAGTTTCCTCCAAGAACTTCATCATTTCTCTCATTTAATCAATCACTATATAAAATTTTACATTAAAAAATGCTTTACAACACTGGATTTTCCACAACATACAAGTAAAGAAATCAATACATACCAATACTAAATAAAATACTGAAGATTACGGTTCTGGGCTTATTTTCTTAATATTAAAGAATCTTAATTGTCTGCTGTAACAACTAGGCAAAAATACAGAATGAATCATAGCCAAGGTTAAGCAACAAGTTATTGACAATCGGAAGAGCACACAGGTCCCTTGTCTCATACTACAGCACTTGACATAATGGATCAGCCATTTGGCACTTCAATGTCAAAGCGAGCCTAGAAATGTACATGCCTCTTTCTTTGCTATGTAGCAGCACATGTATGCTAAAATAAGAAAAAGGATTTAAAAAATGTTCTTAAGCTACTGAATCATTATTATTTCAATAAAAAAAGACAACAGAGTCATTACACCTTTATTTTAGTAAAAATACTGAATTTCTGGCATGGATTTAGCCGTGTAAAAGCAATCTATTAATGCCTTACAGTACTGAACAAAAGATACATATTTATTATATGAAAATCAATATGACACTCAGTAATTCATCTATGGAGCTAATTTTTACAGTAGTGCTGTAAAATTAACCAAATAGATGTTTTTTTTCCATGCCAATGCTTGATGACAAGCGCTAATCACCTACAAATAAAATTTCAAGCCCTACCATTATTCTAACACAGTCATGTGCCAGCATGTCAAGTTATGTAAGTACTAAGGGAAAAGAAATGTCAATGATGCAGATATATATATATTTTAAACTTAACAGATTGAAAAAGAGAATCTGTGATCAGTTCACCATCATTAAGATGTGCTGACTCTACCGACTCCTATTAGATTTTTGCAGGAACTGTGCTACACTCCATTTTTCATCACATGTTGTATGCCAGCAGACTCAGGCTATATGTAGATTTTTCTCCCTTACAAGTTGTTTAAGTAAGGCACTTTGAGCATATTTCTATCAACTCTCTTAATTCCAGGACCACTAATTTTAGTTGTTTTTCGTTGTTGTTGGTTTTTTTTTAAACACGTGAAAAAAAGGTGCTTGATGTGTTTATACAAAGGTGAAATAACGCAAGCCAGTTTTCACTAATGGAAATGAACAGAGAAGAGGGCTGCAAAGGTTTATCACCTATATTCTGGTAGCTTTTGCTGGAGTGACACCTAGTGGGTTAAACCTCACTTTGGCCTATGCTGAAGATGAGAGTGGAAATTCCAAGGTCCAAACACATTGAGACTACACACTCTAAAGTCTCTCCACTAGAAAGGCTCAGCAATGGCCAAACTTCAGCCACGCTGATACATATAGCTTTAGGTCAGAAGGAGGACCTCCTGGGAGTGGCAAAAGCCTCATGCCGTAGTCTCGAAAAGCAGCTGGGACCCTACGTTGCTCAGGGGCATCTGGGCTGTGTGTCCAACACAGGCGTTCCAATTCATTAGTATTAGTAAATGACACCTTTTGAATCTAGACCCAAGTTTTACATTTGCAGCTACCAATAACAAAAAAACCTTTTGTCTCAAATTAATCTTCTTTTAATATCTTGTGCTAGTAATTAAAAGTTTTAAAAGCACACCATTCTGTTTCTCTTATTAAATAAGGGCTGAAAGTTTGGTGAAACCAGCATTTCACAGGGAAAAAAAATCCTATATTGCACATTTTTAGTTATTTGGCTGACTATCAGATAAGATTATCTCTGTAAGCAGTTTATGATTCATGTACTTGGACAGGCAATGCATGATTCAAAAGTGGGCTCTTTTCCTGATAAATTTATTACAGCTAATCATTTCTGCAGAGATACCTTACTATCCCAGGACTGCAGTCTTAACAGAATGGACCTAGAACTTTGGCCTACCCATCCAGCAAAACACTTCAATACTTTTAATATATCATTACAGTAACACGATACAACTTAAGCATAAACTTTGCTAAGAGTTCCTGTCTATATTATGACAAATAATTTTATCACACAATAGAAACAGAAACAAATAGTATCAGTCCTACTCAGGTCAGGAGTCTCTCAGGAAATTATCCTTCTAGAGGGAGTTTTTTTTCCCTGCAGCTGTACTGTCCAGTGCTGTACCAGTTTGAAAGACGAATTAACCATGCTTCAAAACTAAAAATCTTACTCTTGAATTGCATGTATTGAACATATTTGCAGGACATCAGGTGCAAATTAGAAACATGTAACACTCAAGTACACTGAAATGAAAACAAACATCTAAATAGCATTTTGTGACTGGAGCCTAAGGACTGCCTTTCATTAGCGTGAACAGGACTCCTGGAAAAAGTGCCTTTTGTGCCCAGATTCAACTCCCCGACTTGCTACCCACAAAGTATCATGTATTCATGCATCTGTTACAGACTGGGGAGACAATTTGGGATATTCAACTGATTAAAGCATCCATCCGATTTTGAAGTTGACTTACATACATGAATACATAAAATGATAGAAAGTATGCACACAATGGGGACACACTCATTTGTTTTATATGGGATCTGGTTGAATTGGTGCACTCTTGTGGAAGTCTCTTAAATTAGTATAAGCACAACATAGATTTAGTTAAGTCTAAAGGAACCCTTACCCTGCATTCTTAACTAATATGAGCAATAAAAACTGACTTATACAACGCGAGGCAACTGTTGAGATTTTGTGAAGGTTAATTCCAAAACACTGATGATTCTGGAACACATGAATCCTGCAACAATGTAGTAAGCAATGTGTGGATGGCAGTGCTTTGTTTCTTCTCCTTCAGGCTGACTCCTATTTAAACTAAACAGAACAGGGAAGTTCCTTTATAATCCAGCATTGGCCAACTACAATTTAAACACTTCTAAAATTAACAGCTAGTTCCACCTGAAAAATGTAAGTAGCTTACTATCTACATGTAAATAATGACCACTCTTCAGCCAAGAATTCCAACAAATTATAAAGGGACACCTGGAAAGTAACAACAGTATTTTACATCTGACAAAAACAGCCAACAGCTGCTCACCGTAGCAAACTTTCATCAGAGCTTTAATTACCCAGTAAAACACCAATTCTACAAAGACCTGCAAGACCCTCAAAAAGTTGAAGGTATGAATGATAATCTCTGTAAATGTCCCTTGAAAAAGGTCAAGCCTACAATATAAAGGGGACAGGTATTAAAGATTTGAGCGCTTTTTCTCCCCAGCTCTGCATTTCTCAGATGGCAAGGAAGAAAACAGCAGCATCCACATCTTAAATTAAACATGAAATAAATGAACAGAAGAAATTTACCACTGAATTCAACAAAACATTTTTCTTCTGAGATGCAGGAAATGAAGAACAAAAATCTGAAGCTCAGGAAATATTGTTAATGTTCAAATCCTCAAACTTACTTGTGCTTCCTGAAAACATCAGTAATAACGGAAATTATTCACAAACATATCACATGCAACCAATGTGCTAGGCACTGTGTCACATCAGCTGTAGCAGCACAGTAAAGTTCTAACCCTGTTAAATGCGACAAAACCATCTGGAAGAAATCAGATGAGTCCCTCACTTTGCCTGATACATATGTAAGCAACCAATTAGAAGAGGCGTACACATTGCTCTAGAAGTCCTGCATCCTTTCTTCAATGCTGCATGGGAGACAGTTTGTCTCAGTGTTGACTTCCAAAGCATCCTTGCTGTGGATATTGTGAGCAGCTGGATGGATACAGTCTGCAGGTTGCAGAACACAAACAAACCCGCAGTGTTAGATAGTATCATGTAGAAAACAGCAAAATCATTCCTATATTCAGCAGATGTTCTTTGTCTGAAACAGCCTTAAGTGACAATGAGTAGGGGAGATGCTCTGCTGTATACTTTAGAACGAGAATACGCATTTCTTTAAGGTAGAATTATTGTCTGGGAGTACACTATAAATGCTTTATTTCTAGAATTCAGAAATCTGTGTGTTGCTGACTTCGGCATTCCCAAAGGGTACAGGATACTGCCTTGCTGTATTAATTCTGTTCATTAATATTTTGTTACATTTCCTAAGTTGCTTTTCAATCAGGAGAAAACATAACTTTGAGGAATTTCCTTTAACACATAGGTCTAGGTTAAGTCTAGCCATTACTGGCTAGCTAGAAAACACAAAGCTAATTTAGTTTTTTTCTGTGGATGGATTAATCCCCAGTCTACACCAATATGCCATGAAATACATTAATCTGAATCAACCACATCCTGTGAGAGCCAGGCTGGGTAAGCTTTCCACCCTGGACATGGGTAAGTCACGTCCTTCTCAGTGCTAGCACTGCTGCATCCAGTCTGACTCTTACAAACCCCAATCTTCAGTATTAGTCAGATTTCCTATTATCTCCAGACTTATCAACTATACCTCAGCTCAACCGTTATCTGAAGTAGGATGTTGGCTGGACATGATTCCTATGCACTTCATTCTGTGCAGACCATTACAGTGAAATGGGTATTGCCATGGTGAGCTCAGCTGTTTGAGAGGCACACGGCTAGTCTGTGCTATATGCAACTGCAAATAACCATTCAGAAGACGAAGCAGTCACAAATATGCCCTTTTATTCACACATCCAAGCTTCCTTCACACAATACTTTAGTTTCTAGTTCATGCGTCTTCCTTTACATGTTAGCATTTCAGGAGCCATCAGCACATGTGGGGCCAACTCTTCTGACTGTATATGACTCACTTTATAGGCTAAGATTTCCCTACAGCTAAGATCCAGAATGGGAAAACCCAGAGATAACTCACAGGTGGAAAGTGACACCAGCCACCGTAAGGCCCTCCTACACCGCTAAAGGATGAAGCAGTAGTGGGTGGTTGGGTGTCAGGATGACACACGTTACAGACTCAGAAATCCCATCTGGTTGACTTCCTCCCACTTAACCGGGATTCAAACTGCTGAATCGGACCAGCATAATCCCACTGCAGACCACCTGATACATCCCAAATGTGGGGACTGCATTTGGGCTGCTTACAACCCGCATGCAGTTAGAGAGACACAAGACGACTACCCCACATTTACATGATTGTTTCTGGTTGCCTAGCATCCTTTGTGTATAAATACATAATAAAATACGTAATATACAGGCAGCAACGAAAGGGATGTTTACAGTTGTTGCTATGCAGCCTGCAACAAACCTGGGCCCCACACCAGTGCTTCACTGCCTCAGTCGCACCCTTAGCTCATTTTGCTGTCCTACTGCCTACCACGCAATCATCTTCCACACATAAAACACAGTTTGGTAGGTCTGCCTATATTAAAGGCTCATTCATTCAACTTCCCCAGCCTCCCCTTGTGCAGCTCTTGTGCTCAAGCATTAACAACACAGCTCACAAGCTTACTTTCACCCTGTAATTTTTCCACCACATCGTAAAAGGCCAGTGTGACCCATAAGAAAGCCCACAGCACCTTCCTATACGGTGGCACTCCCACAGCTGCACGTCTAGAAGAATCCTGAGAAGGTGAAAGTTACACTTCCCCAGTGGCCACCACACATCAAATGGCTCGACTGCCCATGCTAGAATCACGTTTGGCTGGAAAACGTGTGCAGTGTCAAACTGCACAAACCTCCATCGCAAACAAAACAGGGGATTTTGTGCTTGACCAGAACGCAAGTCAAAGATATGCAAAAAGATGAAATAAAATACCACAATTTTGTATTTCTTGCTTTCAGAAGCTTTTATTTGGATTATCTGCAGAATACACCTGCTGATCTCAAAGCAACATGGAAACCAGACCATGATGTTAGAGAAACAGACACCTTAGATCTTTAATATTAGGTTCATTCTTACCTGTGAGTTATTTGTCAAATACTGCATTTGATATTGTTTTTCCAAAGTGTCAATTCCATGCTCTATCTGGGACAAATGCTGAGCAAGTAAGCCTCCCAAGAATCTACTTACAGACATCATTCATTTGGTCTACACACAGAACCACCCATCAACCAAAACTTTAAAAATGCTAAATGAGGAAACTGGAACAAATGAAATCATTTCAAGATAACAAAAATGGGTCACATGCCACACAGAGCTCCCCTTAGATACAGCAGGTGTCACAGAAATCCAGCAAGCTTCAGCTTTTAGACACTAAATGTAAGCGTAGCAATCCATTCTTTCAGTGCAACGTTCTCAGAAGCTAAAAAAGAACAGCTAATGAAACAACACCACTGGAGGATATACTCTACTTTATTCACCTCAATGATCGAAATGAATCAACTATTTTCCCTCTTCCTAATGCAAAAAAGTGTAACTCAGACATTCTCCCCCGCTTACAGTATCATAGAATTCCTCTCAAATTCATACCCAGATAAGAAAACTATCCTCTCAAAACTGTCTGGAAACAACACTTGTTCAAGACCAACCCGCAGACTGTCCTTCCAGCTGTGACAGCTGTGCTGTTTTCGGGGCTACATTCTAAACCACACCCAGGAACTGATTTTTCTGAAAAATAATACAGCTAGATCAGGTCTCCAATTTTAAACCTCAGAATTCACAGAAAGCTTCAAAAAAGGCATAGCCCGGAGAGAACTGAAAGGCTTCTCATCCACCTATTTCACACAGAGACAGCAGAAGCCACTTGGTTTATAAGCATCATATTCAAAGAAGGTTTTTCTTTTTTATTTCAACAATCCCCCATTAACTGATCCAAAATTCAGAAGACTAATCCCTTACTGTATTGAAATTTGTCATGCATCCAAGTAAACATGGGGATTTCAGAATACCAGAAGAGATCAATTTTCAACAAAGAGTTTTTTCAATCTTAACTACAGTGAAGCTTTTTGCTCTGCTCCAATTTCATTCCTGGACATAGTTTAGTCCATTGGCTCTGGAACGAATGTCATTCAGAAAGTTAGTCTGAATTTAGATGTGAATGCGAAAACTTAGTTTTCAAGACTATGGAATTTAGTTCCCAATTAACAAGTGCTGGGGATGTAGGAAGCACAGAAAGAAATCTGGACAGATTTCTTACAGCCGGAATGAGGAGTATACACAATTCCCCTTGAGAATTGCAATAAACAGCTGCAAACTGTCACAAATTTTTTAGGCAATATCTATACCGCAAAGAAATGCTCTTAATTTCAGTGAGTTACTTAAGTTGAAACAACAGAGGAGACAGAGGTCTTTCAGATATATGACAGCAAACTAAAATTCTGTATCATTGCACTGAAACGGATCAGGTGGAAAAAAATAAATAAGGGGAAAAGGAAGTGATCGCCCCCTGAAGTATTTGGTTGTGAAATGACTGCTGAAAGCAAGTAATAGATATCATTTCTGTGCCTAACAATATCCCTTTTAGAGAAGCAAACCAGAAAAGAATGGTTGATAAGCAGGCAACAAAGGCTTATTGCATTATTGGCAACAAAGCCAATAATGGCTGCAAGGTCAACCAAGTTCACGCTTTAGCTTTGGATGCAAGTTCAGGATGTAGTTGCATATGGAAAATAAAAAGATGTTTTCATATGAGTGGGATCATTCCTCTGGCCTTGGTATGATTTAAACTCAAACCCTTACAGTACTAGAATATAGATAATGAACTGAAAAAGATGCAAGAGACTGAACAGATGCTTCAACTCCACAGTAACACATCAAATCCAGGGCAAATACTGACAGGAAGCTGAAAATACTGTTTCTAAGTCAACTTAAAAAGAGGAAAATATACACACACACCCAAATGTAACAGAATATACACCACTGGTACTATTGAAAAAACATGTGCAAGCATCTGGGGACAACATTTCTTTGAAGAAATAAGACTCTTCTACAGGACAGCTGGACACACTGCTGTCTTACATTCTGTAACTGGCTGAAATAAACAATCTTAAAATATCAGGTAACACTGAAGATTTATCCTGACAAACTAATGTTATACAAGCAAAGAACAGAGAGAATATATCAGTTGAGAACATTTGTTTTGTTACAGGTTTTTGTTAAGGGTGTGCACTGTAATCCCACAGAGCACAGGACGTTCTATGTTACTTTTACGAACGTGAATTGTACAACACAGAGATCAGCTATAATCATCAATAGGGTGACATGTATTTTAGTCAAATATTATTTTGTGGGACTCAGAGGATTCTTGCTTGTCAGGATTTCTTTTTGGTAAAACTGTTACTGTTGGAATGTGATAGTAGTCATTATGCTGGAAAAGACATGCCTTTGTCTGAAGGTTTTTAAGACTTCTATTAAACAAGTTGTCAGCTACCACGGTAACTAAAAACAGAGCAATTCACTGAACCATAAGAAATACTGGAATGTCCTAATATTAACACTAGATGACAGCAAAAATGGTCTGATTAGGTCTGTTCATACATAATGTATTAATCTGAAGGGAGGTTTTTTTTTTCCCCCCCACAGGTTTTTCAAGCTAAAAAATAGTTATCAAGAGCCTTTGAATTAGATTAGAAGGACTGTCTAAACCATCGAGCTGTAAGAGCTTGTAATCGTTTCAGCAGAGCTATGGCAAGAAAGAACCATAGCTCAAAGTAATACAGAATTTTCAGTAAGCGTGAGAACTTACCTGCAGTAGTCTGTTACTCACAGAAAAAATCTGTGTGTGTTTCCAAGGGTCTAGACAGGCATAGCTGGGCAAGTATAAATCAGAATTTGACAGAAAGGTCATTTTATACAATATGAAGAAACACGGTACATGTAGTTTGAAAGAACTGCTACACAAGACTCTATAATATAGAAATTTGACAGAATGCAAAATTATTTCCCTTTGAAAAACAATATTTAAGTAACAGATTGAAAGCACTGCTTTCATTTCTCTTGGATATAGGCCCAAAGACCAAGAGTGTTGGCTACATAAGTACAGATAAATGATCTCTGCCATCCACCCCATGAATGCCCAACTCCTTCCACCCCACACGCTGTCCAGACATCAATTACATCCTTGATATTCACGCACTGACTTACTGGAGACCCATGAGATAAAAGCAACCGCTGCATAGCCAGATCAAGTCTGTATTGCTCTACTGATATTTGCTACAGGAGCTACAAAGACTTTGTAGCTCTTCAGTCCCAGGGCACCTATTCCTAGTACTGCTACGGTGGTAGAAAGAGCCACAATAAAAGACTTCTGGTTCTGTTCTTGACCCATCAGAGGTTGCTCCCTGGCTGCACTGTCTCACAGGAATTCCCCCTTCTGCATGTTAGGGATTGTCCTAGGATTTTGGATCCTAAAGGAAGACATGGCACAAATTAACCAACTGAAAAAAAAAACTATAAATACAGTATGGACTCATTAGTGCTGCAGTCTCATGCTTATTTTCTCATGCTCCCTAAGCATGTAGACTATCAGAATCTAATAAATATATATTTTTTTTGAAAGATAGTCATACTGATGACAAACATTCTTAGACCTTGGGATATTAAGATTCATATTAGCACAAAAGATAACAAATACAACTTTGCTAAAGAGCTGACTTATTTATCAGCTACTTGGGAGAACCTACTTTCCAATCTGACACAGGTGTTTTTGAGTCTGTACTTCACACAGATAAGTGGAGGCAACAAAACAGGAAGAACAAATCCTGCTGGGAAATTCCACTGCCCTAATTTAAAATTTTCAGTTCGGTCCAGCACAGAGTTTGAGAGAAAGTAGGAGAGAAACAAAAATAAACCTCGTATTTCCAGAATATTTACCACTGTTTCTGTGTTTTAGTATGAAATTTCGTAAGAAACATACTTCATAAGTTACAAAGCTAATAGCATTAACACTTGTATTATCAGAAGAATTTTTGTTTTGGGGATAAGAAGCCATTGTTCCTCTGATTTTGAAGCCTTACGTCCCCAGTGGCTTCTGAATGAGGACTCTGACAAGATGCAGTCAGCAAAATGCAGATTCAGGCACTTTCTGTGGTAGACAACACAGAAATATTTAGAAATTAGGAAAATACAACTCAAATAATGTAATCCAATTAGGTGTGGGAGCCATCACCAATTGCTCAACAGCATTCAGAGCATCTATGAAGAACAATGCCTAAAGCTAGTACCCAGACAAAGCTCTGCTTGCCGGCCAGCTGCAGATACCAGCAGACGCACCACCACCTGCTGATCACGAATCCCACAGGCCACACACTTCCAAGCAATGGAATACCCATCACCGGTAAGTGACCCGTGACATCAGGCTGCCTGTGCACGGGCAGGTACCACTACCCGAGTGATGAAGAGGCAAGGCTGCGTCCCGGGCTGGGGCATGCATGGAGCAAACTTGCCCTCTTCATGTAAGCACAGCAGCCACTGCTGCACTCAGTACTCACTGCTTTCTGCCGGCACTCAGGGCTCCTGCACTTCATCTAATCAGTTGGTATATCAGCTGCAGGTGTATTTCCACACCAGGAAGGAAGGTCTCACCATCAGAAGTGTTGCTCCTGTAGCTGCCTGCAGGTAACATGATATCAGTGATATTATTCTACTAGCATGCGGTGTTCAATACACTGTGCATCATGAAAACTCACTCTTGGTTTGGTCTTCAAACTTTATTACAACATCAAACAGCTGGGTCCTACTGCACTTACATGTTTTATAATTCTCTTTTTAGTCATAACAATGATTTTTGATTATATAAGTTTAGGTTCATTTCCAGCTAGCATTTCCTCATTGTTTTGGTGCACCTCTTATCTTTTCTTGCAAGCAAAGAATATTAGCAATGGGGTGAATTAAGCAGGCAGAACTAGCTTAATTAAGTTTTACAAAGATACACACTTAAATAATGTCTCCTTGATAATGCTATAGATATGTGCATCAAGGAAAAAGCACTGTCCCAGGAATCAAGGAGTGTCCCAGTCCCTCAGACTCAGGACACCCCAGGCCATCAGGGCAGCACTTCTAAGGCTGCATTACCTACAAATGCCCTCCGTGCTTGCAGCCAGGAGGCTCCTGTTAATCCCCACGTTTTTGATGATAATCTACCACGTGTTATCATCACAAATTGGGGGGGAATCAAAAAAAAAAAAAAGCTTCATAGACCCCTTTCTGCAGCTTCCCAAGCTGGTGGGGGGGACGACAGAGATTACTGAATGCTTCCCAAAGCTAAAGCAATGAAGAACGCTTTGAAAAAGAGTACAACCAGAGCTGAAAGAACTTGTTAAAAAAAACGAAGCAACATAAGCGCATGCCAACACCTGTACCAGTTCTGGGGGAGCTGCAGGGTTTTTTCTTTTCCTGGCAGGAGGGAGGCGACGGGCGACGGGCAGCAAGCAGCGTCCTGGGGCGCC
>VXAL01011024.1:413485-463370 GCA_013399475.1 Chauna torquata
GTCCCGCTGGTGCCGGCACTGCGCTGCGAGGGCGGGCGGGCCGCGGGCGCGGGCCGGCTGCTGTGCCGGCACCAGCGAGGCAGCGCGAGTCTGTCCTCTCGCAGCGCTGCTCCGAGCTGGCTCGGACGGCGTGGCGTGAGGCCCCTCCGGGCTAAAAGCCAAGCAGACTTCTCCGTCTGGAAGTGGTTTTTAACGCGGTTCGGAGATGCCCGGGTGGCTTTGCAGGGTCTGGCTTTGGCCCAGCAGAGGCAGTGCTGACTTACGGACCGAATAAGCTACGCAGGACTCCCGTGGGGCATTTTGCATGGGGCGAGAAACCACTCACGTTGCCTTTTATTCTTTTTCTTAAGGGCTTTATTGGAGGATATGGCATATGGATCTTGTTCAGTCTGCTGTCCTGTATAGCGTGATGACCCTCATCAGTACTTATCTCGTGGCTTTTGCGTATAAGAACGTCAAGTTTGTTCTCAAGCACAAGTAAGTTCAGTAGCTATTTGCAGTAGGATTTATTATTAAATAATTCAACAAAAACAGTATTTACAACGTTTGTATGAATAAGAATGTGTGAAATGGTACTGTGAAGAGCTATACTATACAGAAGTTGGAAGATATCAGCCACTCTTGGCTTGGTTCTTGCTGTCTTTATATTTCATTGTATTAGTTGCTGAATTGCATTAACTTATGCCAATATAAATCTTAATTTGTAAGCTTTGATATTGTGATGGGGAAAGTTACAGCTCAAATATTAAACTGTCACCTTCACTTCTTGACTTCTCTTCCATTGAAAGGCCTTGACAACCGTTTAAGATGTGACACAAAAATGTCCTCTTGCAAACTTTTCTTAAAGCTGTTGCCTGTTACCTCAAGATTGTTAACTTCAGCATGGGGGAGAAAAGGCATTTGGATCATGTACTCAACAAGCTTCTTTGGTATCAGTAATTCCTAATTAGTTTCTGTCACCTCTCTTGTAATTGCGGAGGAGACTAGTCCTGTCAGCTAGTAAAATGAAATAGCAAAACTACTGTCGTTCGCAGTGTGTATTGCCACAAACTACACTTGACAGGTACTTCTCATAATTTGATTATTGCTTGTTGTCTCTTCAGCTTGGCAAAACTGTTCAGTATCTTGGCTGACTTTTATTCTTCATTGTAAAATGGAACTTCCTCTAGTCACAATTCATTTTTCAACTTGAACATACGTAATGTTTCTTACAGAGTAGCACAGAAAAGAGAAGACGCTGTTTCCAAAGAAGTTACTCGCAAGCTTTCTGAGGCAGACAATAGGAAGATGTCCCGTAAGGAGAAGGATGAAAGGTAATCCTCTTCCCGTCCTTCTCTTGTTTTAGTTCTACCTGGCATTTTTAAGGCTCTAGGTAAGATATTAGAGACTGTTGCTTGGTCATTGTTTGTTAAGTAGAAACTTTGTCTTCTGGTAAGTAGGTAAGTTGGATTGTTTTGTTTTTCTGCGAAATGGCAAAGTTGGATTTTTTTTTTCTGGTAAGTAGAAGCTATACTGTCAGCTTTTTGTTCATCTCTAAATCCTTTTTGAGTTATCAATGAATGGTCGCAAACATTGAAACCATAATCAATAAGGTCCTATAAGACAACCTCTCAGTCCTTGAGTTGCAAAGGAAAACAACTTTTTGCACTAATAACTGTCTGAGGGGTAAGTATCGTAGCTGTCATCAGAAATAAGAAAAGCTCCTTTTTTTAAGGACAGGCTTGAGCGATGTACTTTGCATAGTGGAATGCAAGTTCCTTCAGAACAGCATTTCCATATACTGCTATTCTGTGTTGCTAATCAGTGGTTGTACTTGTTACCCCTCGTGGATGTAACTGGCAAAAGCAAGTAGGCAGGTTTCCAATATAATAACTCTTACTAATATTCAGGCTATGCTTGATGAGTATCAGAAAGTGCTCCATGTTAGATTAGATGCCCGTTGGGGCTGTACAAGACACGAGGAAGTGAACTATCATCTCCTTGGAGCAAAAAAGCCACATCTTCACTGCTAATTACCAGGCATGCTGTTGGCATCTATCAGACAAACTCCCTAGGAGTGCTATTTATAACAGGCTAGGTTTGATGTGCACGGTGGGAAGACAAATCATAAGTCACTTAAATAAGTGCAAAGTATATGCAGGGTTTTGTCTTTAACTGATGAGTTGACTGGTAGTTCTTGCTGTGCTCAGCCTTTTAGAAGCTGGCTACGACAAGAGCTGCAGTATGTGGTTTGCTACACCCCTGGGTGTCAGTCTCTTCATAATAGTGGGTGTGCTGGGATATGCTTTAATTTCAATGTTTTAAATAATGTCTTTACCTGTTCACAGAATTCTGTGGAAGAAAAATGAAGTTGCAGATTATGAAGCAACAACCTTTTCCATCTTCTACAACAATACTCTTTTCCTGGTCTTGGTCATCATTGCTTCATTTTTTGTGCTGAAGAACTTCAACCCCACTGTGTATCCTTTATTACTACACCTGAAACAACCGAAGTCCTATTCCTGTTTGTTGTCATTGGTAACTATGCTTGTCATCCGTGTAGCAAGTTTACCCTGCTGATGTGTGCAGTTCCTTGTAGTACCTCAACTTAGAAACACTTGAATGTAAAAATAGAGAATTTAAAAAAAAAAAAAACACCTCCAAATCACATAAGCATTTATCATCTGTCACTAGGTGTTTTAAGGATATTACTTGGACAATCTACAGAAATTCTTCTGGCTTTGCCATTTCAATATTGTAGTTACGCAATAAGGAGGCAGCTCATGTTCTTACAGAAACACTAGATCAGTGTTAGTTGCTATGTGCTGCTACATTTCAGGATTGTTTAGTTTCACTGACTTTACAAGTAATTTTTTTGTTACTTTTTGTTACTTAAATACTGTCAATCAATACTGTATACACTAGTTAAAGACTCATTTGACAGTATTTACAAACACTAAGAGAACAGGCTAAACTTTAGGGGCGTCTTATTTCTGAAGTTAAGTGCATTGTAAATTCAATGACTTGCTCATAGCCTTGATTGTAAGCTGTATTTCAAGTTACGGAGTTGCAGTGCCTCATTTTAAAACTACAGAGGAAGACCAATTTGTTGTTTTTCATAAAATTTCTACTAAATGTTCTGTAAAAGAAAAAAAAAAGTATATTTACATGTATACATCCTTAACTTCCTTCCTACAGAAACTATATCCTTTCTATAAGTGCTTCATCTGGACTGATTGCCCTGCTATCTACAGGATCCAAGTAGACAAAAAACCCCAGCAGTTTATTTTTGTGGGAGTGTTCAACTTCGGTACAAAAGTTTAAGGGTGGAGTAGGAATACATTTTTTATAGTGTGACTGCCTGAGGGTTTGAGGGGAGGGTTTCGGTAGAAAATTAGTGAATTATAATTACTTTTGGTATCTTTGCATGGTGTTATTCAATAACTGAGTCAATTTTTTTACTTAGCATTGAAAAGGAATGGCATATGAGCAGTTATCAACACAACCTTCCTGAAGCACTTCATAGGTGGTGCTGCAGACCAGTAAACAAAACAGGTAGACAGTAAGGGACTGCTGCACAGCAGCACAGAACAGCTGTAGTCCTGTACCAGAATTCCTCTGTAAGTTTGGTGGCTGTTGTAAGAGCCAAACTCCATGATCATAAAAAGTGACAATCCATCATTTATCATTGTAACTTGCAAAGTTTTAATAAAAAGGAGGCTTGTTGTCATTTAATTCCTTGTATTTCCTTTCTCATTTTCTGAAAGTGTGTATTTCTGTGGGCAAGCAATGTGCATAGGTTTGTCAACTATTTCTGTAAGAGTTTGCTACAAGTCAGTGTATGTATTGTTTTCATTAGAAATACTCATTTTTAAATAATTTCGAGTCAGGACAAAATCTAAACAGTGTCTTCTAGGAAAATGTTCTTGAATTGGTTTGAATGAACTTTTTTTTTTTCATTCATTTCTGAAGTCATAGGAAAAAAATGCCAGTTTTCCTGGCACAACTTAACTAAAACACTTTCGCTGGCTTTTTATAATGGGTTTATCAGGCAATCCTTTTGATTTTTTCATGCTAGCAGTGAAGCAGCTGTTACTTTAAATGCTAAACACTACTACTGTTAATGGAGCTGTATTGTAGAAGTTACAGATACCGCTATTACAAACTTGCAATCCGAAACAAGGAAGGGAGAGAAAGCTTATAATCAGATTTAATATAAAAAGTACTTTGTACTTCAATATGATAAATATTTACATAAAATTTAGTGAAGAAGATTCTGAAGTTCAGAAGAGACTGCAAGGCAAGACAGATAACGTATGCTGCTTGTAAATTCTCTAGGAAATTGAAACAGGTTTTTTTATTCTAAGTAGTCAGATAACTTTTCAGCTTCTGTAGTTTTCTGGTCTGGCATCACTGATCCTAGGGCTAGTGCAAGAGGAACGGAGATGAGGGCCAGGAGAGCAATGACTTGCATGAGAGCTGGACTACAATAATCTTGTGACCACGGCAAGGATGGCAAAGAACTGTATTTCTAATACTGATTTTTGATGTGTTCGGTGTTGGTGTGAATTTGAAATGTTCTGGTTTGATTACACGGTTAGATGTGAGCTTTCTTACTAAGCCATTGTCTGGGACAGAAGAGCACAACAGCATCTGCTTGAGGCCTTGGATACCCATATTCATCAAGGAAGCCAGATCTAGAATTTTTCTCTATTTTAATGTTAATTCTAAGCTACGGCCAGCAGTACTAGACTTAGTAGTACTAAGTCTTTAGCACACGTAAAGCCAAATTCTAACACGCTGTTATAAACAGTCATAATCCAACATGAGGCCTGTGTTGTAAGCAACGGTCACTGTTCTGCTGGTCGGTGATAGGCTCGGCTCCTACCGAAATTGTGGTATTTCAATTCAGAGCCGTGAATAGGCGATGCTAGTACTCATTTTACTGTCAGTGTTCGTGGAGATGAAGACTACCCTATCAGACATTCTAGAAAGTTGCAGGTGTATTTTTCTTGAAATCTGCTGTCTAGAGAAAAGTAATTTGAAGCAGCCCTTTCTTCTGCTATTACTGTCAGTTCGCTGAGTCCTTTATTACTGGCTTTTCATCTTACCTTGTTTTTTTGGTATTGACAGTTACCAAAGCCTGGAGCATACTATGTGTCAGAATTTTTCTGCAGAAAGAATGCTGCAGCACTGACAGCCTGAAAAAAAAGTGTTTTTTGTGTGTCTGTGCGCGTATGTTGGTGTGCTTGTTTGCTTGTTTTCCTACAGAAAGCAAAGTTCTTTCTCTGGACCTCACAGAAAAGTGTTGGGGTTTGTTGTTGTTCTAGGGTTGGGGTTTTTTTGTTTATTTTTCTTCTTGTAATCCCCACTACAAGCTGCACTCTGTTTCTTAGGTGTGATGCTGAAGGTTAGCCTAGAGCTGGGCTACTGCTTGGCATCCCGTTGCCCTCTGACAGAGTATTAGCTAAGCTGCCTTTTAAGCTTTCAGTCCGAGCAAGGGACAATGCCATCTCGTTTTCAATAAGAATGGGGGGTTAGTATAGTATTTTTAATACAGTGTTGGATTCCTATCAGTCTGAGAAGAGGAAGAGAGAACACTAATTTGTACCTTTGGAGGTACAAAAAGGAAGTAATCTGCTGCTCGGAAAATAATTACAGTGTTAAAATAGCTAAGCTGTTAACCCTATAATGGACAGAGCCCTTGTGCTGCCTGTGAAGCAGATTTTAAAATACTTAGCTATTTAATTTTCACAAGAAAAAGTTCACAGTTACTCCTGCAAGGCCTGGGGAGGTGGCCCAGAGCAGTGAAGGTCCTCGGAACCAGGGAGGTGACAAGTGCTTCAGCAGCCATCTCCACCTCTGCTCGCTGTGACCAACCAGCCTGCGTGGGCCGGGAGAGGCCGGTCGCTGAAACGCAGTGGGATTTCAGGGAACCGCTGCGAGGATGTTCACGTGGTTCAGGCCAAAATGTTATGTACGACTAAGTCTGTTCTAGTAGGCTCACTTTGGAAAGTGCCTTCTGTAGGCGTGCAGCATCAGCATGCTGCCAGATCAGGTCGTCAGCAACAGCTGTGTCCGCATCCGTGGCCAGAGGGCATCGTCCCTCGCCCTGCCTGGGTACAGCTGGGGGTGAGTGCTTCGCTGCAGAATGATTCGTGCCTGCTTTGGACGTACACCACTGCTTCATCATAATCAGTGTCACTATTAGTAACAGGTCTCTAAGTATAAAATGAGTTGCACAAAATGCTTTTATTGTGTCCAAGCAGAAGTCAAAGTCAGACTGCATTTCTTGATATACAGCAGTGACGTTCGTTTACACATACCGTAGCTCGTTGGATTAAATACAGGAGAAAACAAGTCAAGTATTCCTACCTGTTCATGTGGCCCACGTGAGCGCTGCACACACGTCACAGATATCCTGAAGTTAAGGGGAATAGAATACAAGGGGCCTACAAATACTGTACATAGCTGTACCCTCTAGGAAGTATGTTCCTGAAGCATGTGTTTCAGTGTGAAGGACTTACTGAAATCATAGGTGCGTTTTACAAAGCAAACTAACGATAAAATATGACACGGTGTTAAGATGGGCAAATTAATAGATAAGTGTTTACTGGCAACTGCTGTCGAGGGATGAAATGCTCACAGAAGGACTACCTGTTTAAAACGTGTCCTAAAAATACTGTGCATTTACTTATGCCCGATTCCAGAACAAGTTAAAGCAAATGTAGCCTTCCACCAAAATACACACCTGATTTTTTCTCGTATTTTTCAGCAGCTATATATTACATGTATTTATAGGTATCTATATCCTCAAAAGCTCATGAATATTGAAATTTGCAATAGCTATGTCTACAAGCAGGCAAAAGTAGAGGCAGGTTTCTATAAAATGCAAAAAAAAACATTTTACCTTGGATTTCTTGGTTTAAATTTTATGTAGAATTAATATTTTGCAAACAGCAGTTGTTTGTGTTAACCTGACACGCGTTTTGGGGTTTTCTAACTGTGCTCTTCTGGCTTGTACTCGAAATACTTCTTAAGAGCACTCCACAGCTGAAACAATTGTATCGTTAGGAGCTGAGCTGTATAATTTCTAACTAATTCTCTGACTTAAGTCCATTATTCAATTACAAACAAAATCTAAAGCATATATTCAGCATAAAAAAGCAAATGGAAAATTTGAACTTGCCCATTCTATCATCTGTTAACCTAACTGAAGAAACTTTATAGTTGAGATTTCCCAAATGTGGTTTTATTAAAACCTTAAGTTGTATCAGGCTTTTCTTCATTGAAAAAATATATCTGTACATCCTTCTTTAATTACCAAGTACCTGAAGGTTATAAATTATTTTTTGCTTTACATATGTTTTTCACAGCACAAGCATGAGGTGCTAAGAGTAAAGTAAAAATTAATGAATTCAGTTGAAGGTAAGAAAATGCAAGATTATTCTTGCTTGTAAAGGAGATCAGCTGTGCTTTTAAATTTCACTGCGGATTGGTAGCAACAGCACACGTCTCAAAGGATCCAGTAACAGTAGACACTGAGCAGCAAGCTGCTGAATGATTCTAATGACCGGATATTAACTCAGGGCTGTACTTCTGTACAGAGCACTTATTAAACCATGCAGTCCAGGTAATTCATGCATTGCATTATGATCTGTAGTCCTTCTTGCTGTAGGGCTTGTTTCCCAGAATATTATCTATTTCATTTACAATATGTGATGTCATCTTTGGAAGAACCTAGGGGTAGAAGAAAACCGAGGTTTAATCAAGCTTCCATTAAAGACAGTCATAGGTTTTTCCCAATTTAAATCCAGATTTTATCAAATAATATTTCCTCTGGGGTTTTCTGTGTGTGTGTGTGAAACATTTAAACGTTTATCTAGTACCTTTCTCCCTTAGGCTAAAACTGTCGTAGCAACTTAACTCTGTGACACAATCACAGAAATGGTCATCCTAAACTTTATATGCACAACGGTACTCAACTGCAGTGGAAAGAAGGCTGGTGGCAGGAACGTCAGAGGAAGCTCTCATTTGTGAAAAGCAACAGAGAACAATTAAGGCCCATGCAAATGGCATGGGCCCTGTGCTCTTCTTGGGACTAATGCTGAAGACTTAGCATAGAATGTATCATAACATATCTTGGCCTCAGGTCACTTGCTTGTTTCACGTAAGCCTTTAGACAAACAGTAGCACAATACGTTGAACCTGCTGATCCCACCCTCTTGTTGCCGAACGTGGATACAACCACTGCGAATGGTTGTAAGTCATGGTGACGCGCGATAGGTTTGCCTAATTAACGTCTGTGACTAGGACCGCAAGATGCCTGAAACAAAATACAAGGCACTAAAACTCTTAAGAAAATGAGGGCACCAGGCTCGAGGGACGCCGACGTTACCCTGAAGCAAGGCAAGGGGAGTCAGGCAGGAGCTGCCACCCCAGCCCCGAGGGCGCGCAGCCGCCGTGAGCACTTGCCTGTATGGCGCCGAGGTTCTCTATCAGCTGCTCTGGGTTGGAAGATCCGAGAAGAACAGAGCTCACTCCCTCGTTTCTCAGACACCACGCTGGGAACAAAGTCACAGGACGGTTAGGAACAAAGGGCTCACTGCGCTGCATTACTGCTGATCGCAGCATTTGTCAGAGCTTCTATCTCTATTTGAAAAATAACAACATTATTTTTGGAAGCCGTCATTTTCCAGGTCACTTCTGAGTCATTTCTAATCCTATTAAACAGGACAGTTACGCATCATGTCGATATTTCCCTTTTCCATTTTTAATTGTGCTGTCTTTCATTTCATCGGATTGTTCTTCCTCTTCCCACAGAATGAGAATTGGGAATGCCTGATTTACCGCATCTGCATCACTCATTGATTTATGGTCTGGTCTTCTTCCTGACCTTGCTCCCCTGTCAGCTAAATAATTCTGTCAGCTAAACAGTTCAGGACTACTCGATCTAAGGAAGGCATGCCCCTAATACTTTCTCAGTTAAACCCTTTTCTGGTTATGTCTTGTCCTTTTTTGATGGCATGAGCAGGGGAAGGGAAATAGCAGTCCTGATGGCAACATACCACTGATTTACTGTCCCAAGCAACTACTTAAGATGTGCCAAGCAGCTCACATCTCAGCCTTCGCTTTACTCCTTTGGTACTAGCTGGAAAAGATGTATGGAGGCCAGGCCAGGTGCCAGACCGTACAGCAGATCGTGCAGCACACCTTCGGGCCCCCTGTCGGGCCCAGTGGCGGTCTCAGTGGAGGGTTCGGGTTTTCCCTGTCACGAGTCACAGGGATTTGCCTCTTGCCCATTTGAACGCAGGATCATTTTCCAGCAGATGCGTGCGACTATTTCAGCCCTGGCTCTGAGCAGAGCAAGAGAAGGTAACTACTGTTACAAAACCTCTCTTTTTAGAAAGCAGCGTACTCTTGGGTCTGTGCACTCAGCCGCACCGAAGGCTCACGAGTCAGTTCGGTCTCACGGCTTTACAGCTTACTGCGTGGCTCGCCCAGAGAGGCTCCACCAGGGGATGGCTCTCACGGTCCCCGCTCCCGCCTGCCCTTTCCGCCCCATGCCAGGGATGGCTGCAGCAGCGCGGGCAGTGGCGGGGGCACTGCCACTGCCCGCAGGCTGCCACCCCGCCAGCCCAGCGGCTGCTGGTTCGCTCCGAGCCCACGGCACCCAGCGGCCGGGGCCCGGCAGGGTCCCACAGGTGCTCCCACAGGAGCACAGCTGTTCCTCCTTGTGCCCGGCCAGGGCCCGGGCAGAGCCCGAAGACGTTGCTGGAAACAATCTTATTTTAAGTATTTTTTAACATTACTGCTTGGCCCCCAAAAAAGGAATGTTGTTTTTGTGTGAGGACAACAGACCCGTGGTTACCTCAAAGGTAATAGATGGCATTTTAATGTCCTGCAGTGGTCTTGGTTTGTTCTTTTACCGTGTTCCTTGAAATGTGCTACCCTTCCTGCAATGAGGCGTTGCACCTCACATCATCAGTCTTTCCGTGCTCCTGGCTTTTAGTTCCATAATTCCTGACAACAAATACTCATTCAGGTGTTTTAAATAAAAAATAGACCAACTGATATACATGAAGAGAAAGCTGTCCTCTCTCCTGTTCGGAATGCAACACACCTTTTTCTGTTACCGTTCACACAGCCGTCACTGACACCGAGACAAATGCTTGGAGCGCTAACGGAGTACCTGTGGCGCTACGGGTTTGTACAGGATTTCGTCTGTGCTCCTCTTTCAGCACCCAGAAGGCAAAAAATCTGCCTTCATCTCAGAGTATTTCCCTCTTCACTACAAAGATGTGAGCTAAGTTGTGGATTTCTGACAAGAGCAAAGGCACAGTGCTAACTGCAGCATCTCCGTTACTCCTTACCGACTGCTAGCTGAGGTAGTGTGCAGCCAAGACGCTCCGCGATAGGCGAGAGATCCTTCAGCTTTGTTTGCTGCTTTCTTCCTTCTTCACTTATGATTTTTTCTTTCAGCCACTGGTAGCACTGGAGGTGAATTGCATTGCAATCAGCTGTTAGTTTTAATCTTCCCAAATGGAAATGTTGGGGCAATTACAAACATCTCTAAAAACCGGTTCCAACCCAGTAGGTACCTGGGGGCTGAGCAATGCAGTGATGTGCGACCTGAAGCGATTTTTGCAGGGTCAGGACATCACCTTTAGCAGCCTATTTTTGTATTGCTCTGGCTGTATGCCACTGGTGGGCTCAACCTGGAAGCTGGAACCCCCTCAGTTGCGTTTCTGGACAGCTGGATCCAATTGCAATTGGAAAAAGGTGAAATCAACTTCAGAAGATTTTTTGACCCCCCACTTCCTCCCACCAAACAAGTGAGAGAACATCTGATCTTGTTCAAGGTTTACTGTGACCATTCAAGATTAGCAAATTAATTAGAAGAAGCTCAGATTTCAGTTCTCCCAGCTCTGGACTTGAAACTTGATTCTGATTCATCTCACCAATTTAATTCAGATCCCTCTCGGAAACGCTGCCTTCTTAGCTAGTTTGCAGCAAATATTAAATATTTTGTTTTGAAATGTATACTTCGTTTTGGAAAAAAAAGATCACAAATGCAAAGGAATACCATGTTTGAAAATCATGACCCTTGTAAGCAAGTCGGTGCAGACCGCGCCTTTCCTTTCAGCTGATTTACTGAGATTTTCACGTAGCTGTTCTCCGGCTCTGACAATTAAAGTCAGCTACTGAAAGGAGACGCGATGCAGAAGCAGCCCCGCTTACGGAAGCTGTCAGAGCTGGGCAAAAGTGCCCCAGTGCCCAGGAGCGGGAGCTGGACCCGCTGCCAGCTCGCCCGCCGAGCCCCGGCCCGCTCCCGCTGCTGGCACCTTTGCCAGAGAAACAGCCGGTCCGGCGGTGCAGCGGCACGCAGGGCAGCCTGCAGTGATGGGGCGGGTTTTCCTTTGGCATTTGCTTGCCCTCACAACAGCCTCACGTCCACTTTTCTCAAACAAGTGAAAAAAATACCTTCAGTGCAGCCCTTGAGCTTTCGGGGACTCCGTTGCTGTATTTCCCTGAGATGATCCCGCAGGCCAGGGGAGACCACGTCATTGCGCCCACCCCTGCAGGGAGAGCAGAGACGGAGATTTTAGGGAACCGGGAGGAATCAGAGTCGTATCAAAAACCGGACTTTCAGCAAAGAGAGCAAACAATTCCTGCTTATTTGTATGGCAGCTGCCAGCGGTGCCCAGTCCCTTTAAGGGTATGGAGAGCACCTTCCCGGCAGACGCCGGTTTGCTTGTTCTGCACTTTCACAGGGTGCCCTCGGTGCTCGTACAAAGCCGTATCGTGTCTCCTGCACGGACAGGTCTGTGTCCGCTGAGTCTCACAGGGCGCAAAGCAGCCACAGCAATTAACACGTGTTTCTATCCGGGGCACATTAAGCCAGGTTTTCTTTTAGGTCACTGGCTAGGTGCTTGTCTCTCGCCTTCCGTCTGTGCAGCAGGGGTGTACAGGAGAGAGCGCTGCTCCCCTCCAGAGCCTCACGCCCGACCACTCTGTATTTCCCTCTGAAAACGAAATAGCCAAAATGCACAGCCTCAGACTTTACCTATTTTGTGGTACAATTCTGGCAGCTGAACCTCCACTTTCTCCCTTTGGAAAAGGTGGTATTCAGCTTGTTCGCACACGGGCGGTATCATGTTAAACTGCCTGGCCACCGAGTAGGCTTCCTGGAGGAGAGAAACCAGCGGACAAAACACCTCATTAACAAGAGGCTCTCGTAGGACTTAACCCGTCAACCCGCCTACAGACTGGCCTCCTCGCGGGCAGGGGTGCCAACACACGCGACTTTTGGAGCTCGCTGAGGAGGCCGCGCGTGTTCCCACGCGCACGAGCAGGGAGGCGGCGCTGGCCCGGCTGCTGCGGTCCTGCTCCTGCTGCACCGCTGCCAGCCCGGGATGTGCCCAGCCCCGAGCTGTGCTCCCCAGCTCAGCTCCAGCCGGAAAACTGCTCAGGTGAGGTGCTTGGTGCCAAGCGTTTTATCATTTCTTTTGACCCTGCCGCAAGAAGCGTGGACCAGTGGGATGCTGCTGGCACCTCTTCTGTAAAATGGTAGAGAGGGGCGGGCAGGCTCTGGCCGCAGCAACCTCATGTTCTTCAGGTGAAGCCAGTTACAACGTCCTTTGCAGCCAGCACGGATACGTCTGGCCTTCCCACCCGGGCAGTGACGCGGGACCAAGGTGATGCAGCGCAGAGCTGCGTGGTGCCCGCGGGGGATTTCTCCTGTGCCGGGGTCGCTCTCGGTGCTGTGCCAGCTCCAGGGGCACACATGGGTCCCAGAGCGACGGCAGGAAACCCCACGGCGCATGGCCCAGCACAGCAATCCTGCAGGACCTCTGCTGGGAGTCCTGAAGTCAGTCTCGTCAACATAAAACACCACAAACCCAAATTAAATCGGTTAAAACCTATAACAGGCTTTAAAATATTGTTGGCTGAACGGATGCTGGATCTGGTACAAAGGAAAAATCCCCAGCCCAGGCACACGCTTGTGCAGCTTCCAGTGCTGCTTCCAGCGAGCTCTGCTGCGGGGAAGGGGCACTGCCGCACGCCAACGCTGTTTTAGCAATCTACTTTACCATGATCTCCATAGCGCTCCAGCGTGAAGTTCCCCAGTACATCGCCATGCCTTGATTTATTACGTGTGTCATTGCTCGGACGATTTCTAAAGAAAAAAAAATGTTTGAGAACTCCACAGAAACAGATTTGTCAGCACCAGTCTCTCCCAAAGCCGCTTCTAAAAAAACTTCTACCGACTGGCTATTGCCCAAACACTATCCCCTAATAATATTCCTTCTAAAATTTAACACAAGAGGGCAGCACCGTTGAAAAATAAACTGAAAGATAAGAAAGATATTTTCCTAATTTGTTTACTAAAAGCATGTATTAGCTCCTGCTTCTTTTTACTGGGAGCGTTAGGATGCTACAGACGAATGATGCACCTGGATAATTCAGCAGCTTATGTTGGTCACCTCGATCCGTGCGGGAGCTTCAACTTACTGATACCTTCGTCTCAGAGATGGATTTTCTGCTCCTTCCCCTGACCTCTGGAGGGTTCTCCTGCTCCAGCCCGGCGTGGAGGCGAGCCTGGCCCCTGAGCCCCCGAGCCCCCGGCGCAGCGGGGCCGCAGCATCCCGCGGGCAGAGCCCCGCCAGCTGCCCCTCGCCTGGGAAGCTGCAGGCATCAGGGCAGACACCGAAATCCTGATGCAGCAGCCAACTGTCGCATGCGAAGAAGATTCCCATTGTTTTTTTGCACCTAATAAAAAGGAGAAGCCCACTTTGTGCTGGAGGGAGAGGGCAGAAGGAGCGATGTGGCAGCCTGGTGAATGCATCCGGCTGAGCTGAGCCGGGGGCTCTGCTGTCCCCGTCCCTGCCCTGGAGCCTGGGGTTTAACGGGGAGCCAAGACCCCAACGGGAGGGCCAGCCTCCCTGGCCGTATGCTCTCGCTAAGTGTGCTCAGGGAAATAAACAGCCTGAGAAGATAAAGGATAATTGCACGAGGGTTTCAAAGCGCTGGAGGCCGGTGGTGCCCCAGCATCTTTTATTTGTGTCCATCGGAGCTCTGCTGAGCAGCCCGCCTTCTGGGGAAAAATCATCGTAAAGTTCAGCTCGCGGTGGGTGGGAACTGCACCAAGCAGGGGTGAGCTTGGGCGTGCAGGGCTTCCCCAGCCTTATTTGCTGCTGATTGTTGGCAAGGCTTTTATAGCTTGAAAACCATTTTCTTCCCTCCAGGATGGTTCACTTAGAAAGAGGAACACACAAGACAAACAAGGGCAATTTCTATCTCAATGCCCCACATTCCCCGCAAGCGCCAGGCACTGTGATTCGTCCCCGATTTCCATGGCTCACAGAAGCTGCTCCAGTCCCAGCGCTGCACCAGGGATGCACTTGTCCAGAGATGCCCACGGTGCAGGGACGGGGCCTCCTTTCGTTTCATGTTCATTTTCCACCTTTGGCACAATAGAAAACCTTGCAGCTCCTCTGCTTCCTCTCGTTATGCCAAGCCAGCCCTTACACAGAAGGGGCTGGATAGGTTCTTGCCTGGGAATTCAATCCTCCTAGCAACAAAATAGCATTTAAAAAATGGCATGGAAAAATATTTAGCCTTATGGATGATGTGAGCAACTAACAGTGCATCATTCAAACTGACAAAAACAAGCTAAATGAGATCTGGGAAGCGGAAGAAAATAATCCCTAGTCACTGCTATCAGTAACACATGAGGCATCTTACATTCAGCGGGCGCTGCCAGATTGCAGTGCGCTCTGCTCCTGGGAAAGCTGCAAGAAGCAGAGTTTACACCCAAATTCCTGACCTGTCAAACCGGGGCGAGGTCGCTCAGCCACGCTCAGCGCCCAGCTGTGCGGAGGAGCCCGCTGCAGGCTTTGGTGTTAGAGCACTTGCTGGGGCTGGGGTTCCTTAGACAATGATGCTGGGCATTGCTGTCTCAAGACCAAGATAAGCTGCCCTGTATACCATGAGGAGTCTCGTCCTACTTATGGAAAAGGAAAAAAAAGGCTTGGCAGAGGGCAGTTTACACTGGCAGTCTGGAGGTTGTTGTGAGAGTTCTCCTGAAGGCAGCCACAAGCAGCTAAGCATGATGAAGTCTCCATTTCTAACCCTTGGAAGGCTCTAAAAGCGACAGTGTGCCCCTTGCGCAGGCATCTGTCTTCGTATCGAAAAGGCAGAATTCCTCCCGATGGAAACATTGGCTTGAGGATTTTTTCCCCCAGTGAAGAGTAGAGTTCAGATGCCAGATATTGTTTTCCTTTTTTTTTTTTTTTTTAAAATACCAGAGCTGTGCTTTTCTCCGTTTCTAAGCCATTCCCTCCTGGGCAGGCAGTAGCCAAAAACCACCCCCTTACCAAGGCACCCGCCAGAGCCGCCCAGGTGCAGGCAGCGCGGGCTGAGGGGTGAAGCTGTGGGGCAATGCCGCGGGGTTTCTGTAGGGTAACCCTGCATGGGAATTCCCCCCCCCCCCCCCCCGCAGCGCCCGCTTCTCACTGCTTTTGGTTTTCTATTTTTGCTGTACGATCATTTAGGACTTTTTATAAGCATTTCATCATACGCCTCTTACACATCTTGGTCCATGGTTGTTTTCATTTCTCCCACCTCTATCCCTTTCAAGAAGAACTGAAGTCAACTCAGAATATAAATATATTCTTGTTTACCAGATCCTTCACCCATGGGCATGCCTCTGGGATGGTTTGTGAACAGCATCCGTCTGGACCGCTCAATCTGCTCGCTGGGTGGCAGAAACGACATCACTTCAGAGGGGGAGGTTTTTTAAAAAACACATGAATGTTTCAAAACCCAGAAGACGGCCTCCAGCAGTGTGACATCAGTCCTGAAGCAGCTCCGTGGGCCCCGATAGGAAGCGCGTTGCCCACCTGGTGTGTTTCCCGGGGCTGCGGGCTGGGGCTGCCAGGCTGGGGCTGTCTGGGTCCCCGGGCACAGCGGGGATGGGGGTGTCCCCGAGGTCTGCCCTGGGGGCCCCCTCCCGCCCCGGCCAGCGCTGCCTTCTGCTCCGCTGGAAGCGTCGCTCAGGGCGAAAAAAAGCATCTGCCGTCACAGCCAGGGGATCACATCTCCAGTCGGATTAACGAAGCGTGAAGGGTCAAGGAGGGAAGCGGCCATCTGAGCAGATTGTGGATATCTTCTTCCATCCAAAAGGGGATGCTTTTCCAAACAAAGTTCTTTGGTGCCCAGAACTGACAAGACATCATGAGAGAGAAAAGAAAAGCAGCAGCTCTTTCTCCAGGAGTTTGAGTGTTTCTGGATTTAAGCCGTGTTACCAACCTAAAGGACTCCTGTCCGGCGCTCAGCGGCCGCGGCAAGCAGGAGCGCTCGGCGCGGTGAGCCGGGGCCCCATCCGCACAGCGTTCGTTCTCGTTGCTCGGCACGCTGCGGGCGCTCTGCCGCCCTCCCCTCGCCCTGCACAGCCCTTCCCGCGGGGAGAGAGAGCTGGGCGCTGCCTGGAGCCGACGGCGCGTTGCTTTTACTGTGAAAGCTTTTATAAGCTACTCCTTTACCCTCAAGAAAGGTGAATACGTTCCAGACTTTCAGATTAAGCAAGCTTTGCCCTTTGCCATGGGGCACAGCAGAGAAGCCTGCGTCGGGCCCTTACCAGAAGGCTCCCCTGCCAGACTCGCGCAGGCTGACCTGGGGCGGCTTGGCTGGCGTGGGCTGGGGCTGCATTCTAACCTCCGACCCGCCGGCTGCTGATGCCCGCAGCGCAGTACATCCCACCAGAGCCGCCTGGTAACAAACCTCACCTACTTCCACGCACAAGCGTAAAGATAAAATGAATAAGTGAAGAAAAAAGCAACAAGCAAACATTCACAGATCTTCCTTTATCTGGTTGTATTTTATAATACACGAGCACGCTGCCCGCTCGAGCAGGTACCTCTCATTGGGGCACTAGTGCATGCGTAGTGATCATTTTAAGGTTAACTACGGATGGCTCTCCCTCGGGATGAAAGCTACACCCTCCCGCAGTGAGAATCCCAGCTGCAGAGCACACTCATGGCACTCCTGCACGTCCCGAAAACACACCACGGCTTTCCAGCCGCACTCGCCGCTGCACTTCCTTCGTCCACCCGAGCCCCCGCGGCCGCACGCGGGGCGGCACTGCGTGCACAGGACGCGGCAGGCTGCGGGAGTCGGGAAGCAGCCATTTGCTCACGGGAAGAGCGTGGCCACATAAGGACACAGAGCATAACTGGGGTTATGTCTTGTGAAGGTAGCTTAACACTTACTGTGCGTGCCAGATATTGCCGAACCGACAGATGGTTCAGCAGATGCTCTGGGATAGAAGTGGCTTAGTAGGTGAACCATAAAAAAAGCATGAAGTGCATAGAGAGAATAAACACCACACCATTCATAATAAAAACGTCCCCTCTCCACCCTGCTCGAAATCTCACCAAGCCCCACAGTTTATACACTGCTGCCAAGTTCCAGCAGTGCTAGAGGCATCCGTAGCCGCTTAAAAGCTGCAAATGCCTGAGCTCAGCCGTGGAGCCTGGAGGGGGGCTGCCAAGCTCCCTCTGGGTTTGTTCGATCCCCGTGTGCTCAGCCGAGATAGCTTCTGCAGCCTGCACCTCTTTCTTCTGCCTGTTTTTCGTGTAGCGTGAAGCTGATCTCCTCCTGCCATGGTGTGTACAGCTGTGTTAGCTCCCGCGTGAAAACAGGAGAAATGAGAACTGCTCCCCACTAAATCGGGCGCTCACCCCGAAACGTGCTGGGGAGGGTTCCCGGCTAACCAGGGTGCTCGGCCACATGCTTGCGTGTGCGGTTATCGGCCGAGAAACGTGCTTAGGGGGCACAGACAGTGTGTGTCATTTCAGCTTTGTCTGAAGGAATTGGGAAAAGGAAATAAAGGAATGAACAACGTTAAAGCCACCACTGGGACTTAAAGAAAATTTCGATTTCCATTTAAGAGAGAGAAATTCCTTTCATTTAAGTGTAAATATATAGGACTCCAGGATGCCATGAAACAGGTATTTCATATTTAATCTGCCTCGCCTGAATATTTAATAAAGATTTGTTTTTCATTTCCTTTCATCAGAGGTATAAGCCTGTAAGCCAGGATCAGTCACTCGAAAACCTTCGATTAAAGCTCCCACTAACCTTCCATGGGGGTATTATTGTCTGGGCGGTTGGCAAAGACTACGTCCACGTACTCCAGTTGCAGCCTCTGGAGGGAAGCCTTTAATCCTGCGAACAGCAAAGCAGAGACAAGAACCCCCAGGGTCAGCGGCAGGAGCGCGAGGGGGGCACCGCAGAGCTGAGGGGTGCAAAGCGCCGGGGCTGAACGCGGCTTCTTTCATTCGTACGCACATATTTTATACACACGTGCACATATACACCCATACGGCGTATCAGAAGGACACACTGCACTGCATAACGTTGCCCCGTATCTATTCAGCCTTAATAGGACTAAAACACCAGTTCTGCTGCATGCAGAGTTCCTGCCCTTCCACGACAATTTGTGTGATTGTTTTTTTAGTTACACTGAGATTCCGACTGGAAAAGATGCCTGCTAGCAGGTGCACCCGTGGTGAGCCAAGCGGCGGCTGCCAGGGGCCGAGTCCAGGGCCCCGGTTTTGTTTCAGAGCTGATCGGACATCCCAAAGGGGGTTCACCCGCCCCCCTTTGGCCATTTAAAACAATAAATAAACACTGGTTGTTTGCTAACAACCTCGCTGAGGGTGCGCTCTGCCCCTCCAGCCAGCTCGTTAGCAAGGATGTTAAACGGGACCAGAGCCAGTACAGACCCCTGGGGTACACTGCTCGTCACTGGCCTCCAGCCGGACCTCGCACCACAGACCACCACCCCCCGGCCCAGCCTTCAGCCCACCTCACTGCCTGCCCATCCAGCCCCGGCCGCGTGGAGCCGATGGGAGACGGCACCAAAAGCCACAGAGATACGTATGTGTGAGAGAGAGAGAGAGAGAGAAGAATTCCTAACGCTTATTTTCTACGAATCTTCCCAGGAACAAAATGTTTTTATGAATGTTCATGAAGAACTTGCCAAAATAGAGCAGTCTGAAAATGTTCAGTGAATTTTGAGATTAAAAAATGCCTGCTCCTGCCAAATGTATTTATAGAAAATAGCTAACACTGACCTTAACATTATTTGCTACTTTTTCTGTGAAATTATTTCAACTGCTGCCAGCATTTTTCTGTCATTTCATAAAGTAGTTTCTGAAGGAATGGGAAGTCGGTGATTTTGGACTGCCTGTGAAATGGCTGCGATTTCCTCAGGCAGCTCTGGGTGCAGAGCTGCCAGCAGCCAGGACACTGCGCCACGGGGCTCATTCAAATGAGAGTTCAATAAAATGCTGCTAAAAAACTTTCTCCAGCACTATGTTAATATGAAAGCCATACGCTACTGCAGTTGGATTCTGCAAATACTAAATAATGGAAGCTTTCTAGGGCAATCGCTCCGCTCTTGAAACGCTCCCTCTTGCAGCTCTGCACACCAAGTGTGCTGACGACCACGTTCATCCCACACCGCCCACTTTGGTCAGCGATAGCCAGGCTGTGGTGCGGGCGGTACTGAAATCCCAGGTAAGGGGGGGATAATGTAAATATGCTAGTAACATATTCCATACAATCTGTTTTATAATATGGGCATAACAGATAGGGGCTGTTGAAAATCATCATAGAATCATCATAGAATGGCTTGTGTTGGAAGGGACCTTAAAGACCATCTCGTTCCAAACCCCTGCCGTGGGCAGGGATGCCACCCACTAGATCAGGTTGATCAGAAAATTGTGAAAAATAGGCCGTTGCAATTTCTGATGATAAAACACATGCAAATTCCCAAACGCAAGTTAAAGCTGCCATTTCTTGCGGGCAAACCCAACTTTTTGCAAACAGACGCTACCTTCTAATAAGCAAACACCGAAGCATACCTCCAGTGCATTTTGCAGCGTGACTTGTGGCGTGGCAGAGCTACCCCTACCCCCGCTTCTGTCTAAAGACTGACACCACGGCACCTAGCATAGATGACCCTGAATTTTCCTTTTCTAATTGGTTCTGGCAGCAAACATCAGCTTAAGCAAGGGCCACAGCCAGCAGTGAGGGGCCGGAGCAGCGGGAAGCACCGTGGGTACGGCTGAGCTGGGCACGCCACTGCCGGGCTCGGGGAGGGCTCGGCTGGCAGCGCGTAACTTCACGGTAACCGCGGGAATGCGTTTTGCACGCTCCACCGTGCCAGCAGACAGAAGTGGGTCAGGCAGCGACAAGAGGCGGGTGCCGCGAATCCCGCTGCGGAGATCTGAAGCACAGGTACCCAGCCCGATGCTCCCTTTCCCTACCCAGGGCTCACGGCCCCCAGCCCCACAAAGGAGCCAGGCACCGCGAATAACTCCATCCCACAGTTTTACGCAGCGTGTCTCCAAACCCACTTCTGCACGTGCTAGTTTTACCCGGGGGGGAGCAATTTATCCCGCGGCAGCACGGAGAAGACAACAGCAGGGCCCCGCGCTGGTCGCTGCTTTTTTGGGAGGGCTGATTGCCCCCGCAGCCCCCGCGCATCCCCTGCACATTGGGCGGCCATCCTGCGCTGCTCGGACGGGGCTCGGTGCAGCCCCCGCCGTAAGCCCTCCCAGGCAGGCGTGCTTTCGCCGTAATAAGGTCACAGCTGACACTGCTGGTTCTTAACATGACAGAAATGTGTCTTTTCATGGGCGCTGCTCTATTTGTGTCCTGCCTGTAAAACACCGTGCCCGGCAGGCGTGCATCCGCCCCGCAGCAGAGCGGGGGCACCCACGGCCCTGAGCCCCGGTCCCGCGGGCGTGCAGGGCTCTGCGGGACATATCCACAGGGGCTGCAGCGCGTGTGGTGCTGCGGTCACCGCACCTGAGCGACAGCCAGCAGCCCAGCGGGGGAAATTCAGACTTGTCCAGACAGAAAAACACCCGGGGCGCGGCCGGACCCAGCACCCACCTTCGATGATGTGCTTCCTCGAGAGCCCTCTCTCCGTTTCAGCCCTGCAAAGGCAAAGTGGGGACACACGGTTAGAGGTCCGAGGCACCAACCACTGGCAAGAAACAATGCCTGAAACACCCCCAAAATGAAGTCACAACATCAGCCCACAGAGCGGCGACACAGCGAGGCGAGAGGGTCGCTGTGGGTCCCCGTACCGAGCGCGGGGCACTGCCCCAGCTGCGCTGCGGCTCCGCGGGAGGCAGGGGGCTGCGCTGCACCTCAGCTGCCAACAGCGAAAACAACTTCAGTGAAGTGGGGAGAAAAGATCGGTTCAGTCACTCGCACACCAGCTCTGAAGAAAACCGCCCGGACACTAGTTTGCAAATTAGCATTAGGAATAACCTCCACGTTCATGGTTAGTTTGGGTTTCTCCTCAGACTTTCCAGTAGATTTGACAACACCAATATTGATGTTTTGTTCCCAGGCAGAAGACGACAAAAGCGCTGTGGGAACCAGAAGGAAGAGTGGTGTTTCAGGGCAAGGCCGGCTCAGCCTCCCCGCATCACCTCCCAGCAGCTCACAGCGGGGTCCAGCTGGGCGAGCCCGTCCCGCCGCGTCCCGCGCCCAGGCTCTGCCCTACAGCCCAGCCACGTGCGCAGCAAGCGGGCAGCGGCCCCAGCCCCGCGGAGCTGCCAGGGAAGCCAGGCAGCAGCGACCGCTGCCCCGTCTCGCTGGAACTTACTTTCCACCCCAGTACAGCTTCGTTGTTATGACCAGGCTGGACCGCCTACGGGCAGAAAAGAAAAATCGTTATTGTTAAATAAAATCGCCTCAGAAGAGCCCAAGCACCCAGCTTTCTGCCCATCTGCCGAGGGCGTGCTCTCCTCTCCTGACAGGCAGTCAGCGCCTGCTTCCACAGCCCTCGGCGCGGAGGGAGTGTAGCCAAAACCGAGGGCGAGCTGCAGGGGCAGCGCCTGGCTCTGCCCGTCACTGCCATCCCTTCGGGAGCCGGTCTGGAGGCCGATTCCTCCCAGCCGCCCGCAGGGGATGACCGCAGCCTGGCATCCGGAAACAGGAGGGGGTTCAAGTGAAGTGGCGGGAGCTACACGGTTTTAATTGCGGAGTCGTCGATCTCCAGAATAATTTACCAGGGGTTAAGGTGCTATTCTGCCCTGGCATCAAAATCCCGTGTTTTCCAGAAGGATTGCACAGTTGGTACCCAGGATCAGACCAGATCAGAGTGGCCCTTCTGAGCATCTCATCCGTGGAAGGGCCCCTCTGATGGGAAGTCCTGTCCCGAAAGCGTTTCGCCGAGCAGTGGCATGGACCTCGAGCATGGAGTATTCCCTCAGATACTAAAACCCCGGGAGTGATACATTTGCTGAATTTATCTGTAAACTCCAATGTGATGTTAAATCCAATATTTATCATTCGCAAAGTACTTTGCTGCATAACAATATGTCTGTGACACAATTTATCTGGTTTTTTTGCTAGACTTGATTTCTTTCTTCCACAGGATGCAGAACATTTCACACTGAATAATCGCCCCCCTAGAGCAGGGGGCACTGATTTTGGTGAGAACACCGCTGAGACCATTCTTTGGTTGCAGGCTGACTATGACACACAGGGGAGGTCTTTAAAGATTATGTAAATGCTCTTAAAATGACACAACATATGCTGATGTGCTTCATTTACATTAGGTATCATCTCCTACCAGGCTACCCAGGATGAAGGCCCATCATAGATTTGCATTCTTAATACACAGTCTTACGTACGTGTACACAGACCCTGACGCGCAAATAATCTGTCTCGCTATACCGTGCATGGAAACGAGGACGATTATGCTGGAAGTTAGCTGTGCTGTGCACAGAGAGGACGGTCTCGTGCAACGGTCAGGGCAGCACCGTGGGCTCTGGACATCCTGAAGGTGTCCCGACCTGCACAAATCAGCATTTTGGGTCCTCGCCTGCAAAAGGGGGTTGACAACAGCAGCCTCGTGGAGCCGGTGCGTGCTCCAAAAAGCACAGAGCGCTTTTGTTCAGCGGTTACAAGGTCTGGCTCCAACGGAGCTGCTCTGGGAGCAGCCCCTGGCGCTGCCTGCAAGCTCCCTGCACCGGGTGCCGCACGGTGCGAGAACCGGGCAGACTCCCCCGTGCGCGAGGGCCCCTGCGGCGGTGCAGTACCTCCAGCCCTTCTTCTTGAGGATGTTCCCCAGGATGACCTCGGCCCTGCGCGAGAGAGAGAGAGCCCGTGTGAGAGGAGGCTGGAGGACGCTCAGCGCGGGGCAGATGACCGTGACCGCCACCGACCAGCACGACGGTGCCAGGCCCCCGGCCGCGCAGCTCTGCAACCCCTGCACGGCCACGGGTGCTGGTGCCGGGTCCCTGGGGGCCACCAGCAGCATCCGACCGCTCACCCCGTGCTGCGGGGAGCTGGCACCCAGCTGGCCTCATGCCCTGCGTCCACCTGGACGTGGCCTGGGAGGGCAGAGCCGCTGGGGCCCGTCCCCAAACTTGGCACCCTGCTCCGCCTCCCATGTCCAGCAAGAATCGGCCAACATCAGATATGTTATGGATAGATTTTTTTTCTTTTTTTTTTTTGATGGGCAATGACACTAAGGGCATTAGCTGTGCCACAGCCAGAGCTGCTCCTCGCTCAGGGAGCTGCGTTTCAGAGCTGTCACCATCACGGGCCATTAATCATCATTAAGACATGCACCGACTTTTCATTTATTCAGGATGTGTTCCTCTCTGTGCCAACAGTGAGCGCTCGGGGCAGCACCAGTGATACATTTCAGCTGGGCGCAGTTTTTTTTTTTTTTAAGAGTGCTCCAAAAATAACATTTTTGTTAAAGGAGACTTCTCAAGCAAAGCCATAGCCAGAGGCACAGGGAAGGACTTGGACGCTGTGAAGAGCAGAGTGATGTGGATGGGACCCCAAAACGCCCGGCATGGCGGCAAAGCTGAGGACTCACTTGCCCGCCGCATACACCTCGGCCGTGTCGAAGAGGTTCACGCCGCTCTCGTAGGCGATGGTCATCAGCTGCTCGGCCACCTGCGGGGAGCAGACACGGGGCTGAGCGCGGGCACCGCTGCAAGGCGGTTCCGGGTGTTTCGGTCCCCACTGGCGCGGGAAGCGGCACTGGTGCCACCACACCATCCCGGCCGGGGAGCAGTGCTGGGACACGGATCTGCACAGACTTCCCTTGGATTCATCTCAGGAGGAATTAATCTCTTCTCAGAGGGAAGTCCTGTGCTTCCTAACTGGAAAGCAGCCAAGAATTTAATTGGGTTACAGAAATTGCTCTGCAGATGTATGGGGTTTAGTGCAGAAATAAGTTTAAGTCTTCTCTTTCTATACATTGCCATTTTGCATTGACTTGTTCTAAAAAAGGAGAACCAGCGAGCCAGATTTGTCATTGAAACAACTCTTTTTCCTTCAGCCTGCAATACTAAGAAACAGGGATAAAATCAGCTCCGTGATCTGCTGCAAGCAGAAATACCAGCTAAGGTCAAGTCGCTTTAAGAGAAAAAACGTTTGAAATCAGAATCCTGGGAGTCTTCCCTGCTGCAAAAGTTATTTGGGGATTTTCTGTTGTAATACTACAAGGAAAGCTGCTGGAAGGTTTGTCTCTGTTTGATGAACAGCATCGCCGGTGTACCTGGCAGGCAGTGAGATCCACGTGCTCCGCAGCACACGGGCAGGAGCAGGAGCAGAGGCTAAGAGGAATCTGCTACTGGCCAGAGCGGGGAGAAAACCCAAGAACATTTCCATTTGTTTCATCTCATTATGTAAAAAGAAAAAAAAAAAAGAATTAAAATCATCGGGCAGCTGACTGTCAGCTGCCACACTCCCTGTGTTTGTGACTGCTTTGGATTACACACGTTCTGCAAAAATAGAAGTTTCCAAATTCTGCTCCAGGAGTGGTACCACTGCCAATGGCACACACGGAAATATCATTCCAAGCAGCAGGGAAAAGATAGTTTCAAGGGGTAGATGTTGTTGTTAAAGCTGATCTCTGGAAATGTCAGATTCATTAAGACTTTTTTTGCAGCAGAAGCGCAGACTTTGTATTCCTTTGCGTACCAGCTCTCTGCCATTTGCTGTTACCAAACCAGGCTCCTGTTGTTTTGCTAGCCACGATTTCATTTAGAAGCTGTTCTCATGAGTTTTGCTTCATGCATTACATTTAAAGCAAGGGTTACTTACCTCATCTGAGACTTGGCCTCCGAAAGTGACCCATGTCCCTAGAAAGACCAAAATACCTAGTTACCATCAGAGCGGTTCCTGCACCGACGCCCGTGTTCAGACCCGCCAGGACTGACCGACAGTCATGCGCGGTTGGGAAACCCTTCTGATGACACTGAAACGTGTCGCCTGGGGAACGAAACTCTTCCCAAATCCATGTTTTAGCATTTATCATCACACAAGTCAAAATCAGAAAAACTATAGAAGTGCCTCTACTGAAGCATTAAAACCCACCCACAGGGGCTTTTCCAGAGCCTGAGAGGTGAACCTGAAGCGGGAACTGGAAAGCCAGGAGCTCACCTCTGGCGGTGAGCTTCTGCTCAGCAAACTGGCCCCTAAAGCGTCGGAGGCTGTTGCAAAACCATGATGGGAGCAGCCCAAGGGATGCGGCACATGCAGGTGAACGCGCCGGACCAAGAGCAAGGCATCCGACAGCGCCAAGCGCAGCAGGGCAGCCACATCAGTGGCACCACCTTCAAGGTACTGCTGTTGAGGCCAAAAAAGGTTTACAAGGGCAGCGGCAGCGGGTATCAGGCTGCAGGGCACCCCGAGCCCCCCCAGCCCCGCGCAGGACACAAAGCACCCGCGCTGCTGGGACTCGAGGAGCTGCGCGGGGCTGGGGGGTCTCAGCAGGGGTGCTTTACAAAAATCCTGCCAGAAGACGCAAGGCTCCCTTGGCATTTCCAGCAGCGGCTGTCAGATTGAGGATGATTCACAACCCAGCCAACAGGAGCGGTTTGGAAGAAAAATACGCTAGAGAAAAAGATCTTAATCCCTACTTGTCCCCCAGCAAGCAGCCGTTTCCCTTCGGCCAGTCCCAGTCAGCGGTGCGTAAGCGCGTCCCCGCTGCCCCCAGCACGACTCGGCCACGCGAGCGTCCTGCCCCGGCCCCTCGCCCAGCCCAGGGCTTGTGTCCCCGCAGGGGACGGGCGGGCAAAGGACACAGGCACAGCCGGCAGCGAGTTTCAGGGCTCTTGACCGATTTGTGATCCTTTTTCTGCTGGCATAAAGCGAGCACTGAAGCCAGTGGAGCTGCTGTGGATTCACAACAGCGTGCTGTAATTGTAAGGAGGAGGAGCGAGGACTGAGCTGTGGGAACGTGAGAGGAGACTGAAGACATCTTTTTTCAAGCGTGGGATTTATCGCGGAGCACGGGCATGGCTCCGAGGCACAGCCGCTGCCCTGGCCAGGGAGCTCGCCTTCCCCACACTGGAAAGCCGCTTCCCAGCTGGGTACCCTTAGCTTCAACAGAGGAATTTCTGCGTTAAAGCCGGATCCAGCTCCATTTCCATCACATGTCAGAGCCTAGCACGGTGTGACTATTTCTGGGTTATTTGCTGATGCAAAACTCACCACTTGATAATTCCACTGCCGGCAGATGTGTCACCTTTCAGAAAAAAAGGGATCCTGGCTGAAAGCCAATGTTCAGCCTCCTGTGAGGGTGATTTTCCCCCAGCTTGCTCCTAGCGAGGCCGATGCCACACGGAGCATCTGGCCCTTGGCTCTGGTCCGCGCAGGAGCTACCGTGGGCACTCGGCCCTGCCTGCTCTGTGTCCCCAGCTGACGTCTGGGCTGGGTTTCCTTCATCTGCAGAGTTTGCAAAAGTTTTGCCCCAGAGCAAAGCAACCAAGGTGCAAGGGAAAGACCTGGCCCTTTTCTGCTCACAGAACCGCTGGGTTTGTACCTCGTTGCAACTCCGTCGCACAGCAGCAGGGCACTGCTTCTGTGGCTGCGGGAACTGCTCGAATAGCAAGGTTTCTCCTGTGCTTTTTCATGTTAAACTGGATTTTTTCATTTTGGGATAGCTGGTTTCATCCTGCTGCTCCTTTCCTTGCAGCCTGGATGGATCGCCTTGCTGGAGGCTGTCTCAATGTTTGCTGAAAACCAGCAGGCCATCTCCACCGGCTGAATTTACTCTGAATTAATTACTGGAAAATATGACCTTATTTCTTCCTGCAGCCCAATTGTGTTTCTGAACAAGCATCACTGCAGGAGCCTTTCAACAGCCCAGGCACTTGCCCAGGGTGGGATTTTTTAAGATTCCCTGTAAAAAAAAAAAAAAAAAAAAAATTTGGGCTAACTTACCGAAAGCGCGGAGGTGCGGGCCCACCCCGCTGCCCCCGCGCCTGCAGCGCAGCGACAGGCGCCTGGAGCCCCGTGAGCTGGGAAGGGGCAGGGGGAGCCACGGGCACGCAGTGCCCACCGGCCCCCACGGCACTTGGGTCCTGCCCCACGTTCCTCTGCACTGCCAGGAGGGTGCACGCTCCCCCCTTGGTGAGACTTCGGATTTTTAAGGAAGGTTGCCGAGCCTTCGGAAACTTTGGTGAACTTAAATTGGATTTTCATGCTGCGGAGAGCTTGGGGAAACGAGTTTACCTTCTAGGGGGCTGCACAAGAGAAGCTGCTTAGAAAAGCCGTCCAAGCTGGCACTGAAACAGGCGCCCTGCGTATCTGTGGTGGGAGAGGCGACCCAGCCGCGCATCAGAGGAAGCGCCTCTGCCTGCGAATTCCAGGGATGGCCACTGAACCTCAGGCTCCCCGCCCCAGCACACCCAGGGCTGCAGGGCCTGGGGACACCCTGGGGACGCTCTGGGGACACTGCGGTGCTGCCCAGCTCCTGCCCAGCGGCACCGGCACCAGCCCCATGCCCGCCCAGCCCCACAGCTGCGCTCACAAAGCCTCGATATATTTAGATGCTGCTGCGGCCCCACCTGCTTGCAATTAAAGAAATGCTCCACAAGGCGTTTTTTCCTGCCACTACTTCCTTCTCATATCTTTCCCTCCACCACAACATTAGCTCTTGGTGAAATTGCAAGGATAAAAAAAAAATGCTGTGCACCATCTAACAAGTCCTTTAAAAGCCTGGGATCTATTTTAATCAGAAGAGCTCATCTTGCCAGAATAGGCCTTATTTGTGACTTGTAACACAGGGTGACTTTCACATTCCCCTCTATTTTAAAATCAAATCTCAAAGCATTTTGGAAAAAATGTAATTTTAAGTATTCTTCACGTAATTAGTGCAACTGCCATCAAAGAAATTACTTGCACGAGTGAAGATCTGTGCAGTCCATCGCACAGGCTCCTGCCCAGCAGCGTGAGGCCAGCAGCAGAGGGTTTAAGCATGCAGCTGTCACTGCGGTACCTGCAGGGCCGGCACGCACCTCCTCAGTGCCCAGAGATGCCCTTTTTGATAAAATATTGATAGGATAAAACACCAATAAGCCATTCTTCAGTTCTCAGACCGGCATGAAACAGAAGCAACGAGATGCACCCAGGGCAGCAGGAAGGGAAGGCTGCGGCCCCGAGCTGCCGGGGCGCCCAGCGGCACCGCCGCGGGCTGGGGTCCCTCCTGGGACCGGCTGGCGTGCGGCTGGCAGCTCGGAGGGGCAGGGAGCGCCTTGCCACGCGAAGCCCCCGCGGGAGCCGCAGCCAGGTCCGCCTCGCACGCAGCACGCTGCTCGAGGAGCCCCGCGGGGCAGCGGGGGGCTCGGGGCGCGTACTCACCCAGGCCAAGGCACGAAACTCGCAGTCCGGATTTCCCAAGGTTTCTAGGAAAAAAACAAGCAAACAAAATGTTAGACCCTCAAGGGGCACACCTCAGGTAACGCAGCCGGAGAACGCCGCGTTTGTCCCAAGCACCTGTTTTCCTCCGAAGGGACAGCTTCCCGCCGGCAGCGGGCACGGTGCTGCCGGTGCCCACCGGGCGCCGCTGGGAATCGCGCGCTGCCGGAGACCGAAGCCTTTGGTGCAACCCACAGCTGATATCGTCTGCGGTCCCATGAATAACACACGCGCCTCTCTGCTGCTTGCACCGTCACTTAGCATCCCTTGTAGTAGCACTGATTAGAGCGTTCGCCTTATTCAGCGCCACGCTCTTTATTCACCTTCACGCTTGTCAAAACATTCATATCCATCACAGCAGCCCCAGAAAACCACCGGTCCGGGTACAGCCCCGTCCCCCAGCAGCTCCACAGGCGTTCCCCAGCCAGCAGCGTGACACCCGCTTCTCCCGAGCTGCCGCGGTGCGGGCTGGCTTGCGCCCCAGCCAGATGAGCTGTTCTGGTTCTCCCACCTCACAGAGCAAGGCTGCAGACAAGATAATTAGCCGTGAGGCCATGAAATGTGCCATATATTAAACCCCTACCCTAACGTAAAGCTAGTGCTGTAGGACAAAATGCCCTGTTAATTATACCCTCCTGCTTTAACCTTTACATCACTGCCGGATCTGTGCAATTGTTTTGCCAGATCAAGGTATAATTTGGGGACCATCTCTCTACCTTCTGCTGCAGAGCGCGGTGAACAATTACTGCACTTTTTTGCTGCTCTCAATGAATTATTCAAAGCCAAAAGAAAGAACAGGGCAGAAAACCCCCAGAAAGCCAACCTAGTGCCTCGACAGTGCTCAGCTAGTAAGAGATTCTGCATCAGTTGATTTTGCGTGGGCTCCAGGCATTCACTCCCAAGGCACAGGTCCATGGACAGCCACCAAAATGTCCCCAGGTGATTCGGGTGCTTTCGTCTGAACTTCCCACGGCCCTGCTCCCACAGTCCCCAGCCAACTTCAGCCAAAAATACTGCTGTGCACACAGTTCAGCGCCGCTGGCGGGACTTTAAAATTTAGGATATATATTTTAAATGCTGGAGCTGCGCTTCCAGCACTGCCAGCCCCAGGCTCACAGCAAGTTTGAGGCAGGCTCTGATACTTTTTTTTTTTTCCATTGAGAACACTGACAGACCCCTACATAACAACACCCACCACGTACGGGATATTGGCACAGGCGATGCCAATATCCCCCTGCACAAAGCGCAACCCTTAGAAAGTTGACAGGCAAGCACACTGCAGCTGCCTGGATGCGCCAGCCAGAGATGCACTATTTCTGACAGGAAGGATGAGCCTGGGCTCGGGATTAGGATTCTGGCGTTACTTCATGGAACAGCCCACCCAGCACAGCACGCTCTTTGAGAAGCCAGAGGCCACTGCGCGTTTCCAGTGCGCATTCCCGGTCGGAAACTACCTCTTGCTCAGAGAGCTCCACCCCCCTCCTTGCAGAGCCTGCTCCACTAATCAATCTGGCAGAAACACTATGTTTGACTTTCCAGATGCTGTCCTTGCCATTTACTTAGTGTGCACATGACCAGGGCTCTTGGAAAAACTTATGTCCATAGTAAAGAGCCAACAATGAAAACGCCAAGTCCTTTTAGCGCAAGATCCTTCTTGCAAATTGAATTCGGCAGCTGCTCGGCTTGTGGAAGGGCGTCCAGTACATCATGCGCGCATTAGAAATTCAACTCTAACTGAATTCACTTTATGTAAAAACGGAGTAGATTACTCTGCGCACTTTCTATAAGGCTTGGCACCAAGTCCGGATGAGCGAGGCTGGACCGGAGCATCACGGGCGGTGCTGGCAGAGCCCCAGCTGCAGGGCGGCTGGGGCCGGGTGCTCGCGGGGAGAGGGGAAGGGGAGGAAAAGGGGCACTGGGGCACGTTCCTGCCCCCGCAGCCACCACCTCCCCACGCTGCCCTGCGGATGGGAGAGGTGAAGCTGCTGCTGGACGAGCTGCTGCTCGTCCCCAGCTGGCCCCAGGGGACCCGGGACGTGTTCGCTCTGTGCTGGCACGTGAACGCAGCCTAAAAGCACCGCAGGGCTAGCGGCCCGCAGCTGCTCCGGTCCTTTGTAATCCTCCACTTATGTGTGATCCCTTCACTAAACTGCACGCTCTAATTAACGGGAAGGCAAGCCGAAAGCGAAGCATCCGCACATGCACACAGAGCAGCAAAGCAAGCCAAAACCTCAGCCTGCTCGGGGCACCTCGCCTCCCAGCACAGCCCTTGTGCTGCTTAGAAGCACACAGCGATTGATTTGATTACTGGTCCCACAGCAGATCAATAATTTGTCTGAAATAACAAAAATCCTTGAGACCTGGTTCTCCTCTGCCCCCTCAAAAAAAAAAAAAAANAAAAAAAAAAAAAAAGCAGATAAAATATTTATATATCTACTTGTATTTGCAGCTTCCAGGTGTATGCAGAAGTGTAGATACATTACCCCCCCCCACATTTATTTACACACAAACACGTCGATGCACACATACCCAGAAGCTGCAAAATTACCAAGTAGAATCAATGGTTTGTTTCTAAGTAACCAGAGGGTAAAAGTGCTCCGTGCCTCATTTGCAGTAACCCCCATGGCTGAGAGTCAGCCAGCCCCAGCCCCGCGGCCGGATCCACCCCCGGCTTCACACAGCAGCTTGCACGAGCGCACGCGGCTCGGAGGAAGCCCCATGTGGCCGAGCACCGTCCTGGGCAGAGCGGCCGGAGCGCCCCAGCCCGCGGGTCCCGGCGTGCCGCAGCAAGGCTCTGGTGTGTGCAGTAAGCGGCTTTTCCTCCAGCTCCAGCACTGGCAGTTAATTATTACATTCGTTGCGTCCTGGGTTGTCTCCAAGCTAGAGGAGGAAGGACACCCCGGATCCAGCAAGGTCCCTGAGCTGGGCGGAGAGGACGGAGCTGCCTCCGCAAAGTGAGGGGCAAGGCTCAGGTGAGCTCATCTGCACCTCCAGGATGTGGGAAGAGCCTGAGCTGCCTACATCCCACTGCCTTGCTGAGCAGAAATGCTCTGGTCCAGGACATTTGGCAAGAAAACACCCTCCCCATGCACAGGATGGGGGACAGGGAGCCAGCGCAGTGTGGGCACGGAGGGGACCAGCGCGGACAGGGCTGCTTTGCTGCAGGAGAGATGATGCTGTTGTCCTCCCAGGTGGTCACGGACCGCTCAGGTGGAGGCTCTCAGCAATATTTTCAAGGTGGAAAATGACCTTATCTATGGATAAATTGGCTCTAACATATTGTATTGTTCCTATTTAAATAGGGACGGGCGTCCCTGTTTATTTGGTGCTTGACGGTGCCAGGTGGAGAAGGAGATGGGAATCCTCTGCCGCCGGCCCCGTGCAGTCGCCCACGCCAGGAGCACTCCCCGCGCCCCAGCTGAAGCCCCAAGCGCGCGGCTCCATCCCCTCCCCGGCCCCTCCTGGCGCCGCGGGAGCTGCTGGGCTTGCGCTGGGCTACTGGATCGCTCCTTCAGGAAAAACAGCTCCTTGCAGGCTGGAGGCCAGCGCTGCCAAGGAACGAAGTAGCCTTTAAAGAGGACACTTGCAGGAGCCTCAAGTCGCTCAGGCTCGGTTTGCCTAACCCTGAAACAGCTCAAAACCAGCTCTTTTTTTCATACGCCACTCTTCACAGCTCTATCTTGCTTCTCCCGCCCCTGACATCCCGCTCCTGCACTTTGTGGGACCGGAGTGCTGGCACCGCTCCATACAAACCCCTGCCAGACCCTGCCGAGCTCAGAATGGTTTTTCTGGCTGGTTAGTCCGGCTGCCTGGGTGACCTGCAGCATGGGGCGACCCTCAGGCTGCTTTCAATCACCAGCCTGAAACTGTCTTGGTTTGCTTTATCCCAAACTTGCACCACGAGCAATACCCAAGGAGCATTCCACACCGCATCCCTGATTATGTAAATCAAAGCCTAAAGCAAAGCAGCTTCGGTTTCAGGGAAAAAAATAAAATAAAAGAAAGAAAACAAAAACCTCTCTGAGAATGGCCTCCCCTGGACATCACTGCTGTAACCCAGTCTTGCTTCTGAGTGCAGCTTGTGAGGACAGACAGACGGCACAAGGACAGAGGGACGGCCGCCCAGCGCAGATGCTCCTCAGAGCAACATCCCCAGAGGAGAGGCACAGACCAGAGCCAGAGGGAAAGCGCTTCTCCCTGTGTCTTCATCCATCAGGAGAGGATGCTCCAGGCTGAAGTGGTAGTTAAATATTTTTCCCCTCTAAACTCTGCAAGATTTACATCTGGGCTGAGGTGGAAAGATGTAATTTCACAAGATGCAGTCAATTTTATGGAGTTTAGATCAAAAAATGCAGGAGCGTTTTGTCAGGACGCAATGGTGGTCAGCGAGATTCTACATCAGCGCGCACCCCGCTGTGGCCCGGCTCCTTGCCACGGATAACGCGCATCCTGTACCACATACTTGATCCCGGGGGATCAAGAAACCAGTCGGGTCCTCGCACAGCCCGCACTTGGAGGACTGATTTTGTCCCTCTGAAGCCAATTGGGAAGAGTAATCTAAGCAGACCAAAGCGCAGCTCCAGCGTGCACCCGAAGCTCACAGGTTACTGCAGGGCAGGTAAAAGCAGGCGGCTGCTGCCGCCCTTCGCATGCGTGCCCAGGGGGAAAGCCCGGCCCCGTAGGCGAGTGCCTCCCCGCTGTGCCAAGGAGGGCTGGCAATTTACTGTGCTGGACCTAAATCTCGCATCCTTCCCATCTGAGGTGAGCTGTGGCCCCCCCACACAGGGTCCTTCGCACAAGAAGAAGAGGAAAAGGTCCCAGAAGCCAAGCCACGCACGCTGGTCTTTCCCGGCGTAAAACAGAACAGCTCCTGCAGCACCGGCAGCTTCGCCAGATTGCGCTGGGGTAGTGGGTGCGGGAGATTAATGCTTGATTCACTGAAAACGCAGCTTGCCGCTCCGCGACGTTAAAAATACACGGAGGCGCAGGAGCAGCGCGCGAGCAGGACAGACGTCTCCCTTGACTAGGCTTTTTAGAGGCGAGGGCACGCTCGTTCCCCAGGGGAGCGCCGGTTTCGTCGCCGCCTGTGCCTGCAGGCAGGACCCGAGGAGCGCGGCTTCGGCGCAGCAGCCCCGGGAACGGCTGCGAAAAAACGCAAGCAAACGCTGCGCAAGCGAGCCCTTGGCCCCAACGGCACCGGGGGAAGCGCTGGGACAGGAGCAGCTACCGGGACCTGCAGGCCATGGGCAGCGGCGAGGGATTTCTGCACGTAACCTTGGCGAGCGGCCTGCAGCTGGCCAGGGCAGTGGGTAAAGTGGGAATTTCAGCTTTGGAGACCTGGGAAACCTCTGTTCAAGTGCACGTACCGCTTCCCACCCCCTGGCAGAGCAAACCCTCTGGTCACCACTGCCCGAGGGCACGCAGCTCTCAGACTCGCTCCGGGGACTGCTCCCTGTTTCCATCTTGTCTCCAGCTCCGCTCCTCAGCAGCTGCTCCAGCCCCACCAGAGGCTCGGAGCAGCCCCGGCACGGCACGGCCACGTGGCCGGCACAGCCCCTCCAGCCACACAGCACCCAGGGCGTGAGGTGGAAGGAGGAACCTCGGCATGGGAAGACCTTCTCGAAGCCCACAGAGCCAGTGGGAAAGTGCTTTCATTTTTAACTGGAGAGGGAAAACAAGCAAAGCCAAAAACCTGCCACACAATTTAGCTTTTAAACACACACAAAATTATACTCATAAAAGATAATTTGGTTCTGGACCTGACTGTGATGCTGAATAAGCCTGAATAAGCAAAACCTTTCATTCCTGCAAAAGTGGTGGGGGGGGGGAAGGTACTTTGCTTGTTAGCCATTTTGCTGTGAGCAAAATAACGAGCAAAACCAAGAGATAATATTAGATGGAGGGGTGTATCAGATTTGAAGGATGTGTAAGAAGAGCTTATTGCACGTCTGAAGCCACAGTCATACGTTCATGAGAAAGGCAAAGACGGCAGCTTCTGACCTCCAGAGCTTTCTGGTTCAGCACCAGGAAGTTAAAAAGCAATAGAAAAGGGAAAGAGGGGGAACAACACGTTCAGCAGGAAATACAGAATGGAGACAAGGGGAACAAGAAGCACCCGGGACAAAGACTGACTGTAAGAATTCGGGGGGGGGGAGAAATCGCGTTTTATCAAGAATCTTGGGAACAAAGGAGGCTGAAATCCATTCCCAGGGGATTTTTCTTTGTAATGTGGCACTGTAGGAAGATTAGATTATGCCTGAAATAAATGTTAATTTTAGTTAAAAAGAAAAGAAGGTTTAGAACTGAGATGAATATCTGTCAATGAAAAGTAAGAATAATTTGATCATGCAGCAACTCTAGGCCCATTTAACTCCTTCTCTGGAAGGGTATTTGGTGAGAATAAAGTCCCATAGCATTGCTGGCTACCTGTAAATCGACAATTATTCTTGTAGTTAGACAAAAGAAGACACAAGCTGGTTGGAAAGTTTTCCCCTAGTTGTTGGGTTTGTTTTTAAATGCCTCATCCAAGCTACCCTGGCACTTCCCAGAGCTTCAGTTCTTATGTGACAGACCTGGCCGTGGGTATCAGCAAGCCCGTCCCCCGCCCCACGCTGAAGAACCAGTTCCCTTCACAGAATTTCTTTGCGACCTCTCTCTAATTAAAGTGCCCTCATTACCACCTGCAAGCCACAGCCTCGCAGGCGCCAGCTCCCACATGCGGCTGGGGAGCAGCACCCGGCGCACAGGACACCACTAGACACGGCTTAGAAATTCACTCCTCCTCGGCATAGACCTGCACACAGCAGCAGGGCACAAGACGCAAAACTCAGGCAAACCCCTCATCCCGGCGACGTGCCTGAGCCGCAGCAAGCCTCGCTGCAGGACGCACCACGCGGTGCCAGCGCCGGGGCCGACCGCGCGCAGCTGCGTGCCACCGAGCCGGGGACGCGGAGCTGCACGGCGCAGCGGGGCGAGACGCACGCGGCCGCAGCAGAGCCAGCGCTGCTGAAGCACGCCTTCCTGAGCCAGCAGAACGCAAGGCCAAGGGCAGGGCGGCTGCACGCGGTCAGCAGCACCCTCCCCTCCTGCAGCGAGGCTTTGCTGCCCCCAGCACTTACAGCTGCCGGGGCCTCGGCACGCGCGCATGGTTTAGGAGAACGAAACTCAGACCGGGACCGGGCAGTTAGTTCGCAGTGCTGGTAAGGAGCAAGGCGAGCACATCCAGGCGCTTCGCTCTGCTCTGGAAGGCGGCCGAAGCATCACCGCCCGCTGGCTCGCGTCCGCACCGCGAGCACCGGGACACCAGCGACGTCCCCGCGGGGGCACAAAGGCACGAGGCTCTGCACAGCACCTGAGCACTGCCAGAAACGCCCGCAGGGACCCGCTACACCTTGGGGTTTCGTCTCTGAGCTTGCAGAGATGGGCACGGGGCAAAAAGGGGTGCACAGGAGGGGGTTACAGCTGCGCAGCGGCTGGTTTTTCCTTTGTGTTTTTTCTTTTTTTTAAACCAAATCTTCACTGCTTTGTTCAACCACGCACATCGCTATCAAGACCCAACGACTGCAGAGACCCCTGCAAGGTTCACGAGGTTTGGGTGGGATCGGCCCCGCCGTGCCCGAGGTGAGAGCCACCCCCAGGGTGCAGGCAGCCCAGGATCTGCCCGATATTAAACGACACTGCAAAATGCCACCAGGCAGAGATCTGGGTGCAAAATGGGGTGTACCCACACCACCCCCTGCCAAAGGGACAGCCCCTTCTGCACACTCACAGCACTCAGCCCAGCATTTAATCTGACCCCACCACAGCGCAGCTATCGCCTCCTCTCAGACATGCTCCGCTGTACCTTGCCATGAGGAAGCTCCTGCAGTATTTAACCAGAGCTTTTCACTTTCTCGGTTCCACTCCTTTACTCCTTCAGGAAAGCCTTTTCACTGCAATAGCTATCTGCAAGCTTCCTCCCGATCGCCTCTGCTTAAGCCAGCTTTTTAAGTAACACTAAATCATTCTTTGCTCAGAAACCGCCCTTCCCTGTGATGCTGCTGTCCCAATTAACTCAGGGGTGTACAAGGCAGCCAAATATAATCCCCTGTTCGTTAAAGGCTCCCCTCACCCAAGCTGAGAAAAACCTTTTCAGGTGCAATTGCCCTGGTGTGAGGAGCGCTCAGCCCAGCACCGCAGAAGCCTCATTTAGCGCAGGTATCTCCGCAGTGACGGCGAGGGATCTGAAAGCAGTCCTCGCTCTGTGCCTTGCATCCAGCCAATACCTCCTTCATGCATTTTATGGTAACTTTTAGTTGAATTATTTCCTCCGACAGGTAAGCGCTGACAGTGCAGGCAGAGCTGAGCAAGACCAAAAGGAATATATAATTTATTTCTCCCTTTATGGTGCTGTTGTGATGGGCCCTGCCTGGGCCACGGCGTGGGCAGCGGTGAGGCACGTTGCGCTTGGCCGCATCCTGGGGACATCCAGAGCTGACAGCATCCTTAATTAAAAGGAAAGGGGGAGAAAACGTGCCTGAGAAGCAGCCTGTGCCATATGGCAGGAGTGGTATTTGTCTCCTGTGGCACAGGGCAGAAAGCAATTGTAATTATTCGCTTTTAATTAACTCTAGTGCTGGGGAATGGGTATGAGAGCCCAGCTATGGCTGCAGTGCCGGAGGCAGCTGCACTGCAGGGAGCAGCCCTGTGCTGAGCAGCCCTGCACGGCCCCCGAGCCCTCCTGAGCTCCCCAAACCCAGACCCCACCTCGGCTCGCCGGGCACCCCGCGGGAAGGAGCGCCCACCCCAGCGCCCAGCCAGCCCCGCCGCGGCACCAGGCAGCACCCCAGCACATGTCCCGAGTCCCCGAGCACGTCCTGAGCGCAGCCACGCCAGCCAAAGCCTGCAGACCCCTCCGGCCGTGATTTATGGTCTGAGCCTCCTGTGCTGCTTAATCAACTAATTAACCTACAGCTGCTTCCTGCTATGGTGAAGGGACAAAGCGATCAGAAGGAAAGGCACCCTGGTTATCCAGAAACGTCCCAGTGGCACCCCACAAACCATCCCTCGCCCTTCCAGCTGGTCCGCAGGGAGGGACGGCAGCTTCAGCAGACGCCTGCATGCGGGTCCCGAGGTGGCATTACATCAGATTACTCTTCAGTGCTCACTTTTTACTCCTCTCCATTCGTCAGCCCACCCACGGGAGCAGCACGGCCCTGCTGGGCTCCCTGCCCCATACCCAGCTCCCCGGGGCCAGCACTGGCACTGGGCGTTACAGCAGGGGGCCCTGCATACACCCCAACTGCAAATGTCTCAAAAGCAGCCTCGTGTTTGGGAGAGGCGAGAAACAAAGGGTTTGAAACTACAGCAGTGACAGGCCGCTTGGAAGCTGGAGCTGCTGAGCAGCTTTGCTTCAGTCTCTGGTCAGCTGAACAAACCCTGGTTAAAGCTCACCTGCTTCCAACAGTCCCACCTGTACAATGCGATGAGGGTAACCAGCCTGTCTGTCTGTCTATCCATCCATCCATCTGTCCCTCCATCAGTCTATTCATCCATCTATCTGTCTGTCTATTCACCCATCTCTCTATCTGTAGATCTGTCTATCCATCTATCCATCCACCCACCTATCTATCTATCTATCTATCTATCTATCTATCAGGAATGAGCCAAAAAAAAGTTTATTTTTAAGGAAGAATATAAGTTTTATGTAAAATCCATGCAATACCACATAGAGTGACTAAATCATTTCAGGCTCCACACCCACAGAAGAACAACCAGGCTCAGAAGAGCTCCACAGAAACCCAATAATGCCGCTTTTTCCTTTTCCCACCCCCGGTTTGATTGCCCTGTGTTGGTGTTTTTGCCCACAGCAGCTAACCTTTACCAGAAATGCCGGACTGAGGGGGTGCATCCCACGTGGGCCAGTCCCCCCCGAGCAGCCACAGTGGCAGGTGACCACCAGGACAAGGACCCTGTGTCCCCAGCCCTGGGGCCAGCAGGGACGGCGGTGCCGGCAGCAGCAGAAGCGGCCCACAAGGAGGATGAGGCAGACAGAAGGACCAGGTCGGACATGAGGACAGGGCGACAGGCAGGCAGACCCTCGGGGGTGTCCTCCTGGGGGTCCTCCTGGGGGTCCTCCACCTCCTGTGCCAGAGGCGAGGGGCCTGCAGCAGCCCAGCGCCCACATCCCCCCTCCCGCGCCTGCGAATGTCCGCACGGATCTGGGGTGAGCCTGGGGCTGCGGTTAAGGCCCCCGGCCCACCCGATTAGGCAAAACTGGGAAAACCAAGACAAAGCTTTCCTGTGTATAAACAGCAGGCAGTTTGGCTTGTTGTTACAAAAAAGTAAAAAAATGTCACCGTTCCTGACGCTTGCAGTGGGAAAACAACGTTGCTTAGAAACATCCCCATTATTGCTTCAGAACAGCTCCTTTTTGCACAGAAAATGTACGAAATATGTAATTTGCTCCCTGAAAAAACGGGCTGTTTCACATACCAAGACCTGACAAAAGCGAAGCCCGCTTCAGGTTGGCCTCCCCGCTGCCGCGGGCTCCGCACCGCTCGCCGGCGACCTTCGCAGCAGGGCGCAGCGAGCCCGCGCCGCAGCGCTCCTCCGGCTGGCTCCCCGCACCACGGAGTGCCCCCCTCCCTGCCAAACCCCGCTTCTCTCCCTCCTCAAATGCCGAATCTCTGCAGGGCGAATTTCTCATCAAACTCTCCACTTCACAGTTACCAACACTTTTCCAAGCCTGCTTCTTCCTTCCCGCTGCAAAACCCGTGCAGGTGCTGGGTGGCACCTCTCACACGCGCGCCGGGAGCTGACGTTGCACAGACCCACGCCTCCCGTGCAGGCTGCGTCCTCGGGGCTTTGCTCCTCCAAACGCATGCTTCCACTGACATTTCTTTAGCCTGACAATGCGGCTCAGCCAAAACTTACTTCTCCACCTCCTTTTTTAATGAAATGGATAGCAGAAGAAAGCGTGAGTGCGCAGGAGGGAAGAGGGTGGGCTCGGCCCTCCCAGCTGATAGCACAGAGATGCTCGGCAACCCCCAAAAACCAGCTTAGCCTTAGCAGACTTCGGCTTAAAGCTCCTGGTTTCCTTCCCTGACGATGAACCGGACACCTCACACCTCTGGAGGATGACAGAATGCTGACGAGTTTGCAGGTGAGTCCGCAAAAAGAATTTTGGCTCAGAGCACGGCACTGGCTGCTTGCTCACGGCAAAGGAAACGGAGCCGGTGTGAAGCCGCTCTCCTGGAGGCCCTGATGCAGCCCTGCCACAGCGATGCCTTTCCATACAGGCCTTCTGTCCTGACACTTCAGGCAGAGAACGGCAGCGCTGCATTACAGCACAGACGCTTCGTGTTTCCATGGGTGTTGCTGGGAAAAGCAACATTCGCCTGGCCTCGCCGCTGCCTGACGTGAGCTCCCACCTGCCGAGCCTCCCAGCCTCCCCGCCTCCCCGGGAGGACGCAGAGGGCTTCCCTGAAGCGCTCGCAGCACTTCTGACCATTTCAGCGCCGTGCGAACACTATTTGTCGTGACTCATCAGGCCTCAACAACCCTGAGAGCAACTCAGCTCTGCTGTGAACAGAGGGCGAGACAGCACGGACATGTTAATTCTCTTCGCTAATTAACTTCAGTGCTTTCCTGCCTCTAACGTTAGATTTAATTTTGCCTCATCAGCTCAAAAAGATCAGCGGAGTTTAGGAAATTACTGCTGCCCCTCCAGCGAGCCCTGGTGGTACGGGGGGTGTCTCTAAGTGGTGTGGGTGGGAAGGGAGAAAAATAACGGTTTCTGTCTCCCATTTTGTGAACAAAACACTTCACAACATGCACAGCAGTTGCCACTGAATTACAGCCTGTATTAGCAGTAATTGCAGCGATGCAGAACCTCGGCTTCCCACTCCTTTATGTATTTTAAAACCGCTTACTGGTGCAGAGATATCAAAGCGAAGGGCTGCGTGCGGGTTTGGATACCTGCATGGCCTTGGCAGGCGTCAGCTACGGGCAGATGCAGATCCCGGTCATGACACCCTGCTTCCTCTTGTGTAGTCCTACAAAAACCGGTGCAATGCCGCACCGGCCACGCCGCTGCCTTCGGTTCACCTGTTCTCCCAATCTCGCTTCACGTTAGCATCGTACTCTACCTGTAAAATGGTTTGTTGTGGGAAAGAGTTTAAAACCTCTGTCCTTGGAAAGCAAGAATCGTGCTTCTTAACCAAAGTCCTGAAAGCATCTTCCCTCACTCTAATGTAACCTGCATTCCTGTTAGTGCCTCAGAAACCTTCCCGATTCTGACCGTGTCCGTGGAACTGGGGCTGCTCGGGTCAAGGCACCGCGGAGCGAAGGAGCCAAGGAACCCTTCAAGCCGGGAAGCTGCAGCAAGCACATGGGTGCTCCTCTCTCTCATGAAGCACTGACATGTACACAAAGTGTCTAATCTTAGGAAATTTTTAACTCTATTTGCCAGTGGTAAGACGCGTACATGAACTCACAAAGCTGTAGAAGAAGCTGGACCCCCGTAGATCATCCGACAGGTACCCAGGCGAGCTGGAAATGTGCATTTATTCCCTTGGCTGAGCACATGCATTCTCAAAGCTGCTTTATCGTCCAACCTTACGCCTGCAGTGCTTGGTGTGCTGGGGGGTGCTACCTGGCAACCTCTGCTTGCTGCTTTGTAATCTCTTCTACCTGCGGTGCTGTAAAATACAATTGGATCTGACTCGAGTCCTGCTTGTCCCCGCAGCCTGCTGCAGGTGCTCCAGGCGCGCAGTGGGTGGGAATCCAGCTCAGTGCCCAGCCAGGGCAGGCAGTGGAACAGCATTTCTGAGCCACGCCTGGGTGGCAAAAGACTGAGACAAGCGGCCGGGCTCGTGCTTGAGAAGCAGGAGCCGGGGGACGGCTGGCGCGGCACGCCGGGCGGGCGGTGCAGTCCCAGGCACCAGGGCAGCGGGGTTCCCGCTGTGTCCCCACTCGCCAGGAGCCCTCCTCCCCCCAAGCACCCTCCTTCCCCTTTTCGCCTTCCCGCTGCTGTAACAGGGGGGCTCGGGGAGGTCGCGACGGCTGCGTGTGAGCTGCTGCAAGGATGTTAAGTATTAGGTCAACGACAAAAAATAGGGGGAAAAAATGCGATTAAGGGAATAGCTGCAGAGGCAAGATAGGAAAGTATTGATCAGCTGAAAACCAGCAGCAAAGCAAGGAGGCGGGTGCTGGGAGGTGGAAGCACCAGCTTGGCATCAGGCGAGGCAGAGCCGAGGCGCAGCGCAGGCAGCGCGGGGACCGGCAGATGTCTAAATGGCATCTGTGCCCCCTTCCTTGGCTCTCTTCACACTTTCCAAATCATCTCCATTACTCGCAGGGCCACCGGGAGCGTAGGTGGCATTCTTAGCTGAAATTCCCCAGAATTTTTTTTGGCTGCATCCTTAGAAAAGTTGCAGATGACGCATTAAAATGCAGATAAGGAGAATGAATGGGCCGCGGCCAAGCACAGTGGCCGCAGCGAGCGCTGCTGGCAGACGCGTGGCACTGCCGGCCCCCGAGCCCGATGCCATGAATGGGGCTGGGCACGCGGCGCCCGCTCCCACTCACGCCGAAATTCCTCGCGCTCTCTGCTCAGGGGCGGCTTGGGTGCAGCGGGGTGGGCACGGCCCCCGGCTGCTGGGAGCAAAGAGCGAAGCGCTGTCACCTTTGTGCCTGGCTTCGTTCCTTGCAGCGTGGAAAAAGCATTGCTTTCGTGTCCCCCCCCTTGTCCCCCCTCGTTTTTGCTGGCCGTCCGCCGGAGTAAAAATGTGGTGCTGGCACGAGGAGCTCCGTGGGGACCTGGTTTGGGTGGTGCTGGGGCACCTCAGGGCACGCCGCCTGCAGGTCTCCTGCCCCCACCGCGTCTCATCAGCCCTGGCACCCAAGGACCGAAAAAACAGAAAAATTATTTCTCAATGTCAGGCTGTTGCAACGACCGAGTCGAGCCCACTTTGCACACTTAGGACGTCAGTAAGGAAATACTACCTGTGCGCAGGGTGCTGATGCAGCCTGGCCTCGCCTGCACCCCCAGGCCTCCCGCTCACTGCAGAGGCTGCGTCCTTCCTTGTCCTCGCTGCCTCCGCCAGGAGGGGCGAGCAGCGAGCGCAGCAGGGGAGGACAGAGAGCCGCTCTGCTCTGCTGCTGACATGGGCCTGTTGGCTCAGTAGCAAGGACCTCGGCCACGTCCTCAGCGAACGGAGGTGGCTCAGTTTTCCGAATAATCCGGAGAGCTTTTGTACAGCCCCCAGAAGCCCCCGCCGGTGCCCCCGTCCCCAGCACCCCGCATGCAGCGGGACACCACAGCCCTGGGTCGCGCGTCCCACCCCGAGCACCTCCTTCGTCCTACCGAGAACGGATTCCTTAACAAGCACGCCCTACAGCTCCCACTGTATAATGGTAGTCTGAAACAAAAATAAGCCTGCTCGAAATTCAAATTGGATTTTGCCAGAGCAGCCAAGCTAAAGTAATACTTATAAAATGTCTTAAACTCTGCACTTCACTAGCAATTAAGTTAGCAGTGTTTCTACATTACGTCTTTTCTTCCATCCATTTAAGCATTAGATTAATGTTGTCACGCAGCTTTTAAATGGAAAAATCCCAACGCAGGAACAGCCCAGGACCAGCTTTAGCAACCATGCGTTCGGGTAGTTCAGAAGCCTGTTCCGGAGCGCCGGCACTCGCTGCCTAACGCCAGAAAGGCGGCCTGGAGCCGTCCGAGCCCACTCCGGCCCCAGCTCCACCGCAGGTGATGCCCACAGTGGCACAGGGCGTGGGCAGGTGACAGCCGCCTGGAGCCGATGGGGACATCCTCCTGTCCTCCCCGGCCCCGGCGAATGGGCAGAGCCTCGGGGGGTGGGTGAGGCTGGGCTCGCGCCCAGGCGTCACCCGGCCGGCAGCGCTGTCACCCGCAGCCACATCCGCCCATCGCGTGGCACTGCCGCTGGCACGTTTCGAGAGCTCATCGCAAGAATACCGTTGCATTATTTAAAAGCCTCCTTAAAATATCATAGCTTTGCTTCTGCTTAAAAAGCTGCATGCAGAAAAAGTGGAACGCGTGATCTTTAGAACACCGTTTGTCCTTGAATTCGGTCTGGTTCTCCTTAGCTCACCTCTCTCCTGGGATTCAGACACGAGTGGGGGAACGGCCCCAGCTCCTGCCCCAGCCCGGATTCATGGCTGAGCCTCCCAGTGCCACCCAGTGCCACCGCCCTGCAGCACTGGTGCCAGCACCCCAGGACGGTGTTTGTCTCCCACGCATCGCACGGACACCAGGACAGAGCCGCTGCCGGGGGAGGCGGGGGACACGGCGCCGGGACGCGCTCCTGTCCCGCAGCATGCAGGGCACCGTGTGTCCCCTGACCACAGCAGGGCCCTGCCCTGCTGCAACGGCCGCCAGCCCCGGCTCGGATCTTTGCGTATCGCTGCCAGCAAACCTCGATTTTCACCTGTCCCCCAAAGGGCAAAGCCCAGCCCTGGCTTGTCATCAGGAGCCACGTCGGGCGGCTCTGACAAACTCCGTGCGCTACCGTAGCTGTAGAGTTTGCATGGTAAGTAAGGAAACGTGCGTTTAGCACAGCAATGCCACAAGTGGCTTTTCCACCAACGCAACGAGATGAGAAAAACCAGAGCACAGCGACCCCACAGCCGGCACCTTGCAGCTGGCGTGGAAGACCCAGACTCCCGGAGAGCCGGGTCGGGCCTCGCACCGGGGTCAGCAGCAGGCAGCCGCGCACAGCAGCACCACGCTGAGCTGCTTGGACACCAAGGCACTCGGGGCAAGGGGCAGAATCTTGCATGGCCCAGGTGCTGCACAGGTTTGGGGGAAACGCAGATGCGTCGCCACGTTACTTGTGAGCGGCTCCGGGAGGGGATGTCCCAGGTCTCTGTTAGACACCATCAGGGACTTTATAGCAGCATAAATCAGCACAGGTTTTGTTTATTCAGCCTGTTCCCTTTTCTCCATCTTTGAGCTATTCCTCCCTTCTTTGTGTCCATGAAAAGCTGTAGTCCTGGGGGCAAATATGTTGTGAACTTAAGGGTAAACCCTTTCTGTGCACTGGAGCAGTCTTGACTTAGAGCAATAAGATGAAGATCAGACTATGAACCACGAAAACGAACCTGATTTGCAGAGCTATTGAAATAATATGTAATTTCATATCAGAATAATTGGGCTATTTGCATGTCAGTGCTTAAAGCTACTCATAATTGCAGCAAAAACCACGACTTCCTAAATGTATGAGGTAGTCATTGTGGCTAACGTTTGTAGCAAGAAGCAGGGAAGAGGGAGACACGAGTCCTGAAAGGCTGTGAGGAAACCCGTGCTCTCACCTCCACCCCTCCAAAAGCACAGCAGATCTACCTTCTGCTCCCAGACTAATTTGCTGACCTTACTGGCTCGTGTGCTTTTCCCAGCCTGACAGCCTTGGTGTTTGCTTGCGGCTCATCTAAACCCCCACTTGTGCACTGCTGTACATCCACGCGTGTCGCCTGGCATCTGCGCACAAAGCCGCGCTCTGCCGATGCAATTCTAGCTTTCATTACACATTGCTTCTACGTAAGTAATCCATACCTTAACAAAAGCATTGCAATTTTGGCTTGCAGCCCACAGGTTCCCCAGCGCATGTTCGAAGGATTGGAAGAAACTGCTCATGGCAATGGGTGCGAGGGGAAGATGCTCCAGAGCAGCGCTGCCTTTTCGGCAGGGTGCCGCCAGCCTGCGGGGCTTAAATGTGGGAGAAGGAGTTTTATTCCTGTTCCATACAGCAATTGTGTTTGCTCACAGATATCGATTTAGGTAGGAAGGTAGGATATTTTGGTACTGTTGCTGTTGTGCCTCTACTGCACGTAAGCAGCGGGCAGAGCGCAGGGTGACCAGCGTGGCTCTGGCCCCGCGTGGAATGAAGCGCAGGGCGGCGTTGCATCCCCCGTGACACACTCCCACCGCCGCACGAAGCGCATTAGCAGCTCTTTAATAATGCACTTCAACAAGAACCCACGATTTCAGGCACACAGAGAAGAAAAACACCTTCAAATTGCAGGATTTTTGGCTGGCAGAATGCAATTATCTCTGCTGGAATTTGGCCAGGGCACGGCCTCGGTGCCACGCGGGTGTGGGAGGGTCCCATGGCGCTCCCCTTGTCCCCAGCTGCAGGAGCCCTATTTCACTGCTCCCTGCGCACAGGGTCACACCTGGGGAAGGGCCCGGGGTGTCCCCAGAGCTCCGTCCTCTCCCTCTCGCCTCCTGCCTGGTTCTGTGCCGGTTCATGAGCTCGCAGGACGGAGCTCACAGCCCCATGTCTGCAGCCTGGAAAGCAGCAGCACCGAGGCAAGGAGCCAAAAAAAGAAACCACGGAAGGGAAAGATGGCTCGGGCCACCCTGCAGGGCTGGCTGTAAGCACACGCAGCTTCAAGACCTGCCCACGAGTCAGGGCAGCCCGGGCAGAAGGGGTCCGACCGCGCAGCGTGCCCTCCAGCCCGGCACAGGGGGGGTCCACGCCGGTGCTCTGCCCTCCCCAGCCCGGGGACAGCGCAGAGCCAGTCACAGGGCGAACGCGCACGGTGAGCCCCACCAGCTTGGTTTGCATTTAAGAAGTATTTTGTTTAGGCTCTCACTCGAGTGCCACCGTCAGTTCTTTCTGGGCACAAATGGACAGGTGAGCTCCAGCAGCCGAGCCCTGCTGCGGGCAGGCTGGCAGACGTCCCAGTTGGAGAAGTTGCTCTCGGTGGTGGTCGTGGCACTGCCCAGGTAGCCCTGTGTACCGGCACTGGGGCTGGGTCAGCCTCACAGACAGCTTTGATTAGGCTAGGCAGTAAATTTAAAAAAAATGGCAAATTAGGAGGGAGAAGAACCCAGGCTGCGACCTTCAAAAGCCGCTGAACTCCCAGCCTGCCATCCCTCCTCCCGTGCTGTGCATCCGATGGATGCGAAATCTGCCCTTTGTTTCCAGTGACGATGCAGCAGACTGCAATTCTCCAAGCCGAGTGCTGCAACTACATCATTCTCAAGGCAAGGCTTGAAGCGATCCCCAACACCCTCCCCGGGCACCCGCGCAGGAGCCAGCCCCCCGCCCCGTGCTGCACACAGGAGCGTGTCGCCGGCGGTGATGCAGCCTCCAGAAGAGGCGATGCCCAGGATGCCCCATTTGACTGATGGCCAGCACACGCAGAGGTCCTGCAGCCCGGCTGCACGTGGGCTCGTTTGCACGTGGGCTCGTTTCCCGCAGCCGTGCATCACTTGTTTTCCACCGCTTCGATGCCCACTTGATGCCACAATCTGATATGAAGGAAATGAAATGAGATGGAGCAAATTAAATGCTGAGGCTTGCTCACACTCACGGGAACACCGTGGGAACACACCTGGATCCCAGTATTTGCAGCTATTCCCAGAAGAATGTTTTTATTCCAGTAGGCTTTGTAGTTTATATTCTAATTTGCTCTCTCATCTGGAGCAAAGCCAGAAACAAGCCATTTGCTGAAAAGCCCTGTTGCCGGCTCCGCCACCCCCACCGCCCTGTCACTCACGCTGTCACCATCTCCCTTCACCTCACCCCCAGCAGGGCAGGATTGCTCTCTCCACCGCCTGCCATCCATGGCATTGGCAGCTGCGGGCAGGCAGGGCTGGGGCGATGCCCTGCGGCCCGTCCGGCCACAGCATCCCCATGTTCTGCACAGGGTCTCATGCGGGGAGCGGGTTTATGTATTTTTAGCACAGAATGAGAGGCATCCTAACTAGCATGTAATTTTAGGCAGCACACATTGTAAAGCTTGTCAGCAGTGACATAATGCAACCAGAAAATGCATTGGGAAGGGCTTCAGCTTCAAATATAAGGGAGCTGAGGACTTCACAGCATTACTCTTGCAGCCACTGGGAAAAGCCTTTGGCTTCTCTAGGCACTGAATTTCCCTCGGATAGAGGAACCAGAGAGGAACATGAAATATCAGCTCCGTCACTGCTGGAAGGCGTCTTCCCTAACTAAGGGTTATCTCAATCCAGCAGCACCACAGCTGAGCCGGCGGGTTTAGTCAGCTCCTTCTCCAGTTTCCCCTGCCCTGCTTCTCTTGGGGGAGAAATCTTCTCTAGATATAGAGAGATTTAGGAGCAGAACCAGGGATTAGTCATAAAGATAAAACATCAGTCTTGTCACAAACGAGATGCTATTCCTGATGCAATCCCCCAGGTCTCATGCAGCCGGAGCTGGGGGAGCTGTCAGAGCTGTGCCGAATGCCAGCTGGAGAATTTAGTCCTTGCTATTGAAACCTTATCTAGAAATAAGCCAGGGATGATTTACAAAGGCCCAACTTTGCAAGGCCGCAGGAGTGGTTGTGTCCTGTGGGCAGCAGCGAATTGCAACCACCCCGTGCGTCGGTAATTGTGGGGAGCCCAGGGGAAATCAGCAGAAATTACTGCTGACAATTAGTACACGGCGTCCATAAGCTTAACGAGCAGAAGCTGCGACTCAGTAGTAGATTACATCTCTGGCTGTGCTCTGTGGACCTGAACATCGGGTATTCAGCTGGGTATTCACCAGCCTTGCCGATCGCTTCTGCTGCAGCGCGGGAGCAGGCGGGGGGAGCGGGCACGGCCCCGCGGAAAGTTGCTGATGGCTGAAGGACGGCACCAGCGCTCGGAAGGGCTGGGGGCCGGCAGACGAACCCGCTGCACTGCTTGTCAGCTGTTCCAGCAACGCACGGCAAATTGTGCCCAAGCATGCCACCCACTCTGTTTTCCTACACGCTGCCTGCGCCGCTCCTGGAGAGTTGATGCTGCATTTCTCACAGCAGCAGCACTGCCCAAACCGAGCCCTGCGCTAGCTGCACGTGCACCTGAATTTCGTGCGCCTCTGCTAAAAAAGCACAGCTAAAAGCTAAAAGCCAGCCTGGATTCGCATCGGCCCAAAGCAGAGGACAAGCAGTGCGCTGGGCGCTGCACGGCCTGCCCAGCCCGGCCCGGCAGCAGCACCGGCCGCTGGCTGCAGCGCTGCCGGCAGCCTGGAGGCGCAGGGCCCCGCACCCCTCCGTGGGCTGGGGGTCCCGGGGCAGGTACGGGCTCTGCCCAGGACAGGAACTATCCCAGCCCCAACGTCACCCACCAGCTGACCAAAGGGACGTCCTGAACAGGCGAAAGCAAACTGACGGAGACAGAATGAGCCTTCTTTTTTCAGCTGAAGGTGTGGCAGGGAAGCCCCTCAGCTGCTCCCCACGGAGCATTTCAGACTGAAGTAGCAGCCTTTTATTATTTTTCCTTCCTAGGCTAAGAGCAATCTAAACCTGTGTGATACATCAGGCATTCCGTGAGAACACTTATGATTTTCTTCTGCATTTCACTTAAAATTGGCTTTAGTCTCCTCCCCACTAAGTACATCAGCTGAAAAGTCTGCGAGCGATCACCAGGACTAAATGGCACCCAGGGCAGGCGCTTCCCTTCGCTCCATACAGCGTGCTGCAAATGAACTTTTCCTGTCCAGCCTCAAACATGCTTTGCTAATTGATCTTTCTGCTCATTAACACCAATATGAGTCATGTCAAGCACTTAACGGAAACCATCTTAACAGCACTGCTATAAATTCACAAGTATTGCTTACAACTTACACGGGCGAGTGTTTTTTGTACAAAATCACAAACACATACGCCTGCAAAAACATTAACGAGCAAATGCTATTCAGTTATGCAAAGGTTTAAGAATCTACTCATAATCTCGGCAGCTATCAAAAATCGAAACTAAAAATCAGAGGCATCCGGAGGGGAAATTCTTTAGAGACGCGAAGGGAAGAGCCATTACATCGCAACGCAACAGACAACGGACGCCGTGACCATACCTATATTTCATGCCAGTTTGCTTTGCAGTGGATTCTTTTAACGAAATGTGGTGCTGAGGGGTAAACGTTCCCAAGCTGCGAGCGATAATAGCCACTGTCCGGAATTTCGCCCGGGCTGCGCTCACCACGTTGGGGGTGCCGGCGTTCTGCTTGCTGATGAGCCTGTCGTCACCATTCCGGCTCTTCAGGTTGTGCTCCGTGCAGGCGATGGACACCTGCATCGCGCCCCGCTGGCGCTCCGCTGCGGGCCGGGCGGTGGGCGGCCGGAGCCCCCCGGCTCCGCGCACCTCGGGGCTTCGGGCCCCGCACCCGCACCCACGGCAGCCGCG
>VXAL01011026.1:9370-45932 GCA_013399475.1 Chauna torquata
AACAAGAGGCACCCCAAAACTCTGAATATTATCTAATTTTTTTGGTACGAAGTTAGCTAAACAGTTTGCCATGCACAGTCAGCTCCTGTGCGCCATGCTGACATGCAGCTTGGCAGCTAAGCCCCATATGGGTTTTAACACAGTGTTTGTCTGTCTCCCTCCCTCCTGGTAGAGTTCTCTCTATGGGCACAAGGGACACAGACTTCTGAGGCTGATATGCCTACATGCTCTGCTTGCTCTGCTTGGGTTTTTCTTTGTGTTTTGTTTCTGTGAGGAAAAGGTTGGCTTGGCTCAGGTTCCTGGTGCCAAGAGAGGATTTACATTTCAGACGCAAGGCATGGAGCTAGATACGAAGTATCAAGTTATCTTCTGCTATATTTTTTCTAATGACCTACTGGTGTAGGTATCTTCTTTTCTCTAGTTTCTGTCCTCAATTATCTCTTCATAAGGTGCTTCATTTTGCCCAGGCATTTTGTCCAGGTCCTGGGTGCCCGTCTCAGAATGTTGATTTCCACTGTGTTACAGAACACTTAAAAATAGGCATTGCAGTGCTGAATGGAGAAACACCAAAGCCCTTTTGTGGATGCTGGCATAAATGTCTTCTGAAAAATGAGTGTTAGGGTCATATTTACAAAGATCTAGAGGTGCCTAGCAATGAAGATAGTTGGCTAATTGTGTTCCCAAAGAAGTATAAGCAGCCTATATTGTTTTTCCATAATTTGCTAATTTCATAATTTTCTAGGTCCCTCCCCCTAGTTTCTGCCTGCATGTGAAATCCCGTTGTTTTGTAAGAGGCAAAATATCTGGGTGATGAGCAAGTTATCTACAGTCATCTACTTAACATATCACAGTGGCTTTGAACTACTTCATTACATGTTCATTAGTTCATGTTACAGTTAATACCAAGTTAATCCTATTAGTATTTAGCATGTTACACAGCTATGGAAGTGGTAATATGGAAGGCTTTTGTAAGGAAGTAGTTCATAGCCTCAGATTGCTGTGAAAGACTTCTTACTGTCTTTGTTACAAGCTGGGAGAACAAAATTGGTTGAAGACTCTTAGGGATCATGAAGGAGGTTACATTTTTACAGGAAAAAAAAAAATACTTTTTTCAGAAGTAAATGTCAGAAGTAAAAGACAAAATAGTACATAGTTACCACAAAACAGTAATTTATAGAACTACTGCAAGTAAATTATCCAAATAGGGCAACGACAACTTCATAAATACTTATTTCTATTTCTAATCGATAGCATGATCCAAGAAACTATTGCCCAGATGCAGGAAATCTTAGTTTTCACTTCTGATATAAATTTGAAGACACAGTTGTATTCAAATTATCTTAAGCAATTTAGTTGAGATTTCAGTTTAGCCTGGACAAGATAGTCACAGAAACTAAGTTTAGAATATCATAGTTAATCACTACTGTGGCAGAGGGGAATAAAAAGTATAAGTTTTAAGTTAGCAGATTTTGGGTTTAATTTGCAAATATATAATACAATATGTCAGTGATCTGGGATAACATTTAATTGTGAAACGCCTATAGGAAAAATGCCATCTGAAATATAAATATGCAGATAAGTATTGCACCAAGAATTAGTGTAGTATTGTATAAAATTAGAAAGTAAGGAAAACGTGGTAATAAAAAATGGTGGTATTAAGGCTGTCTGTAAACATTCCCATGTTGTAACACTAAAAAATGCAGTCTGTGAATAGGTTTCAAGGTTTTATTGTATTCTGAGAAACATTCCTTAAAGTATACTCAGGATTGAATACATTTGTAAAAAATGTGATAAATGCAAGAGGGACCTCTTGTGAAATGGACATTTATTAAGCTTGATCACCACAAAATAAAAATCCAATTAAGGCATTGAAAAGATAAAGAAAGACCATCTGTGAGGGAATTTGCCACAGATCTAATTGTAAGCTAATTTTTTAGATAAAGGGGGTTACAGTACCCTCTTTACAGGAGATAAAGTAGAGAAGTTAGAAATCATTTTAGGTTATGGTATCAAAGGCTATTTGCCAGGAATATGAGCAAATTGAATAAGAGTAGAACCAGTGTTTCTTGGTCAGTTAAGCACAAGGTTATATACACATTCTTTCTTTCATGAGAGGGTGACACTGCATTCCACCGTGTTTCTGAAAATGCTTGAGGCAATGTTGTGGGAAAGACATTTCTTACCCTGAGACATCTTGCCTGAGTTCTAAAATCCAACAGTGGCCACACACACTAAACTTCATTTTGTCCCACAGATGATAGTAGTGGGTCTGGGATAATGAGTTCCACGGGATGGAATAGAGGTAGTTTTTTGTACTGCTTAACTGAAGACTATTTGCCACAATGATTAACTGCTACTTGGTTGATTTTGAACTAACAGGAGAAGATAAAGTCTATTTTCTTAAATTTTTTTACAGGTAACTTTTCAGGTTCTTGTTAACAAATTCCTTAACAGAAAAAAAGATTGTGCGTGATTAAATTCATAGCGAATGAAGTAGGAAGCAAAGTTCAAGGGGTGATTAAAAGTGCTTGTTAAGGTTAGTAAAATAGTAAAATATTGCTCTGGCTACAGAAATGATGTTGCAGAGAAAAACTGCGACATTTGCTTAGAGCTTAGCCTAGATTAGATGAAGGTAATAGTGTCATAGTGCAATCACTTTATCAACTGCTGAATTTTGCCTGCGCAGGTTGATAAGTTATGTAAATGAGAGTTTTACTTATAGATGAAAAACTTCCAAAATTGCCCTGTTAGTAAAGGTAGGAGACTTTCTCATTACAGTACCTAACAAAGAATCATTGATCTTCTGCAATGTAGACCTAGTCTAAGGAACAGACAAATATCTAATACTCAGCAATTGTGCTTCAAAGTCAAAACACTATTTAAATACTTTTAAAACTGCTAAATAATGTGGAACAGTCTACACAGAAATCTTTATTACTGTGTATCTTGCATGAGCAGCTGTAGTCGGCATGATTGGACCAGTAACTCTCCTGAAATGTTATTTAGATCTTGTCTGTCTGAAGGTGCTCAGGAAAATTAAAGGTATTAGGACAATGTGCTTGATTGAAGAATTTTAAATCCCACCTCTTGCTTGCATTATATCCCCTTCTCTTCAGTAAGCTTTATTAAAGATCTTTAACTGCTTAGCTCACATGAATATTGTGTGTTTCTGTAGCTAAGACCTTACTGTGTAATAAGCTAAGACCTTACTGTATATATTTTCTAATTAAGATAAAAAGACTTAAAAAGAACAAGTAGAAGGACCCTGTCATGGGATATATGAAGATAAAATATATTCTACAAGGAACTTAAGCATGATAATAAACACTGAGATATATGTTTAATCTGTCTGTGTAAAATCCATACCCTTCTGATCGCATTATTGTAATTTTTAATTATTTTAAGCCTACATATATGACTTTTTTGTACTTCTGTAGTGGTAAAATTATTTCAAGGATGGCTCTAAATACGTCCCAGACTTTGTTATTGGCTTCTTTACTTTATCTAAGCTCTTTAGGTATAGCTGAATGTGTTTCCTATGACAGTCAAAATTACAAGTGCCACTTGTCATGGCAGGACTCATAACTAATCCAGTATTTGTTCATCAAGTGAAAAAATTTGGTATTACTGTAAAGTAATCTGCTTAATTACTTTATTTTATCCATCTGCTCTTTTTTTTTCTTTTCAAAATACAGGCATATCCAGACCATAGCTACTTTTGACCCTACTAGCTATTTTTCATGTTTTAGGCAGAGAAAGGTATGTTGCATTAATAATAACTGAAGCTTGATTTTGTTAGATAAAGTGTATCTATCTCTTTATTTTGTTATGGTTTGTTTTGCTTCAAGTTTCTCTTACCTTCTAGACACCATGAGAGTAATTGTAGGACAACCTATTGCAGAGAGTCTGTATTTTAGTTAGTGAAATCAAGAAGTAGTGCGGGAGAGTCATTCATTCAAATAAAGCTCGTAGAACTAGTCTCTGAAGCTTTTCCTGCCCAAATGTTTTGCTTGAAGCTGTTTTTACATATAAGTCCCAGTTCTGACCTCCGTGAGGAAATAATGAACGGTAGACAGTTAATGGCCAAATGCCAACCGTATTTATTACCTTTTGCAATACTGCTTAAGTAAATTAAGTCAGTTAGAGCCCTAAAAGAGCACTTAATCAAGAGGTAGTTGTGTACAGAAATTGCACGATCTTTCATTGCAATTTTGGTTTGTGGTTGGCTGATCTATGAGCCACATTAGTCAAACTGAATCCAAAGAGTTATTGTGGATTAGGTTAATATCAGTAAGGTCAGAGTATGGACCTGAAGAACATATATGCATGTATTTTTTGCTTTGTGCGTGATTCAGTCTAAGATGTCTTTTATATTTTTTCTAGATGAAAGTCTGTCATAGTGTCTTCACCTATTTCGTGTCGTTTTTCAGTCCTCAATGATGATAAGAACTATGCAGGTCTCATTACTAACTCTGTAATACACACAGTATTTGTTCTACTCTTAGCATGCCTTATTTATTTTATAGCAGCTTACTGGCCTCTATTTACCAAAGCACTTACAGGCCTCCATAATATAAAAACAATGAACACTCTGCTGGCAGTTAATTAGTGTTAGTACTGGATCTATGTAAAACTGAAACTGCAACAAGAATGTATTTTATGCTGTGCATAGATAGTTTTGAATAGCCCAATGAATCCTTTTCTTTAGGATCGATTGTCTTAGACACAAGAAATGAGTTATATTTTTCAGACAGGACACAAGTTCTTAGCTTTTGAAGAGAAAAATGGAAGGGATTTACCCATAACTGGTACTATAAAGAAAGAAACTGGAAATATATGAATCACATTTCTGCAGTAATAGAAACTGCTATAGGATCTGGTTTGTCTTGTTAAAGAAACCTCTCAGGTTTATGTTGATCTCAAAGATGCCTAGCTCCATATTTGATGTCAGTATGTCTACTGGTATTTTACAAGCAAAGATGATCCCTACCAATTTCAGATAATGCACTTAAATCTATGTTCCCAAAGAAAGCCTTGTTTTTTAATAGTAGTAATCCTTTAATTGACTGGGTGTGGAAACACCACAGGGCCTCTTCTGGGTTCCCTGGCAAGAGGCTTTCTGTATATAACCTGTTGCAAATATTAAAAAAAACCCTCAATGATATGTATAAAGCTCAGTGAGTTTTTAATCTTTTTCTTTGAAAATTTGTAAAGCCATTATGTTCAATACATTTAACGATACAAATGCACTTTATGAAATGGGTAGAGTAAGTATTGGATGAAATAAAAGAGTTAAACAGAAGCTAGCAGAAAGTGTTGTCTGTTGGGAGAAACAGTGCTTTACAACTGTATGCAAAGAAAAGATAAATCATTTTGAAAAGTGGAATAGAAGATAAGAATATAGGCTTCTACATTCACACCATAAGAAGAAGTTTAGATAAAGAGTAAAGCTGCAGGGGTTTTGTATCTTTTAGACACTGATATCCTGTCCTTTCATTGGGCTCTGAACTAGTTTCAGGTGTCCTGCAAACAAATGTGACATATTAGTAATATTAAAACATTTACTAATAATATTGTCAGTTAAGTAATCTTTTTGAGCACCTTAGAACTAAAATAATGTAGGTATAACCAGCAACATCTTTGGACACACAGCAGGTTGAACCAACAGAATAATGAAGTTCTCCTGGCTATCAAGAGCTGGAAACTTCATATTAACTCAGGAAATCTTACTCAGTACACCAAATACCTTCTTTAGAACATTTTTGCAATGTAAGATATCTACAGGTAGTGAAAGAATTCTTTCTTCATCATACTCCTGGAATTTTAAAGCTCATTTTACTTGACAATTGTTTACTTCAGCTGGCATAGCAAGTTTGTAGTAGGATAGACTAGAGCTAATTTTAAAAGTGAAAGGAAGTACTTTAAACACAGAAAAGATTATTGGTAAAATAAAGCAATACTTTTAAGAAGATAAGCTACCGTCAAAATTTTGATGGCAGATACTTTTTGTAACTAAATTCCTGCATTTGTATCCAATTCCTGCATTGTAAAAAATTAAGTAAAAATACTGGTATCTCTTTCTGATGATCTTTTCAAATATATTTTACATAAATAAAATATGGTAATTTCTGTCAATGTAAAGCAAGAAAGTATATATATTCAAAAGCCTCAAACTTTTGAAGCTGCTTACTTCTTCTGTCCTTATTCCTTTCCACTCACTTAGGCCTTTTTTCTTCCTAAGCTTCATAATTCTGTATATTCATTTGATTTTTTTGTTAATTTCTCCCATTTTGAAGACTATATTTTCATTTCTAAAGCAAGGAACAAATCAGAACGTACAGCTTAAAATCAAACCTACTGTAGATTGCTGGCTCAGTTAAAGTCATTAAAACCCTAAAATACCTTTTAAAAACTGAAGTCTTTAACACAAAGAATAACTTGAAACTTCTTTACAGTTTTTTGTTGTGGTATTTAATGATCTTTTTGTCAAATACTATATGTAATATACATATAGTCAAATGCTATAGATTTTATGGAATTGGAGATTAATTCACTGTTTAACAGTCCCTATTTGTTCAATGTACTTCTACCAAAACAAGATATATTAAGCGAGAGGAGAGAATATAATTTCATCCTCAGTTTAATATACTATACTGTTGTCAACAGACAAGATTATTGTACAGTAATAAATATGTGAAAGATGTACCTATTTCAGAAGTCATTGTTTCTGTATGAATATACTGGATTTACAAGTCTGATTTCAGAAAAGGTAAATTCCAATCATGTCAAAAGACAAGCAGAAAAATCGTTATGTGAATGTTATGTGCATCTTTACACACAGTAATTCATTTAATTTCAAACAAGATTATTTCTTGGCTATTACTGAAGTTGGTGTTAGCAAAGATTAACAGCTTGGAACATGATGGAAGAAAAGATAAAATAAAATTTATTGCACTCTACCAATATTCAGTGTTACAGTAAGCATGCAAAAGACATTGAAGGCTGTCTAGAACAGCATTCTACTTCCAAAACAACTAGAAACTTTGACATGCAGTAATTTGAGCCCTGTTTGGGACTATATTCATGACTTCCTAATTCCTCTAAAAATGATTAAAGATAACACTAAAATTTTTGATGAAACTAAATGCCTAATTACAGTTTTATTAAAACTGGCACTGAAAGTTCTCTCATGACATCCATAACATAACTGACAATGACTAGGAGTTTCATGCTATATTCTTTCCTGTTACATTTTTGAGAAGTTTGGTCACCTTGGAACATGAATTAATATAGAATTTAAGCAGAAGATCAGGAATATTTTTTTTTCCTGCTGTTCAGTGAACATAAAGTCTGTGGACTTCCTTACTCTGCTTCCTGATCAGTGGAATGGTAATAATAACATGCTGGAATTTTTTTGCAGTTGAAGTTTTTAAGAAGCTTTGAAGGTTAAGTACAAAGAATTATTATTCATTGGATTTGAAAACTAATCTGTGAGTAAAAAAGACGAGTAAGACATGCCTGCGGGAGAAAATGCTAGTGTCAGGGGCACACATGATACAAACTGCTCTTTACGTACATAGATGGGGCATTATTCTTGATGGTATTACAGAGAAGAGTCTGGGACTTAAAGGAGTTAGAAGTGCACTAATTCAGCATTTAGGGCCTGAGGGAAATGAAATCCAGGGTAGTACTTGTATTTGTTTTTATTTTTTGAGTGTCTGCCACAGAAGAAAAACAAAGCATAGTGGATCTTAAACTTTTTTCTCTTCTTCTGTTCCCCAATCTGCTGTTTGTCTCATAGGGATTTATCCGAACTGGATGTACAACTCTCACGATTTTGGGCAGAGCACTTCCAAGTTGCCATGTCTTTCTTATAACCTGAGAGCAGTTATTCAGGAGCAGGCTGTCAGGGTACTGACAGACTCTAATTGCCCTAACCAGTGTGTAACCATCTTTCTCTGTAATCTTCTGCAACCTCTTTTCGCTGTCCCTGGGGTTTATATGCTTGTGTTTGAACTTAGCTGTGGTGTGGCATAGCTATGTAACCTTTCATCAGGCTGCTGTGAAACAGTTAAGTTGTGAGAAAGCTGTGAGAAGCCTCATCTGGGGCCTCCACCCTTACACCTCTACCCACTGCCTCAGGAGCTGCATTTAAACTCAGGTCCTTGGCTTCCTGGCTGCGTCTGGCACCTGCCTCATTGCTACAAACCTGTGTGGCAATCTCAGCTCTGGCTGGCACTGTTGTCATCGCTGGACCTGCTTTACAATTCTTGTTTGATCAGTGGGGTCCGTGTCCCATGTTGGTGAGGTTGCTGCCCTGCCTGCCGTGCTATCCCCCTCAACTCCCAGTTTGCCTTCACTTATGGAGCAAGGACAACTGGAAATGTTCTGAGATCATCAGCCACCATTTATTTAGAGCTGAGAAAATACTAGAGACATTTCTGAGTGCTTACATCTTTAAACAACCTTGTTTATTTAGATAGGATGATAGTTTGCCTATTGTTCTATACTCTGCTTTGGTAGGGTAATAAGAGTCAAAATATTACACTTCTTTCTGATCGTGGAGGAAGAGACAGTTGTCTCCTGCATTTTTTGTAAACAAACTGACGAATATGCAAATAGTTTCATCTGCCTGGATGCTTCTGTAATTTAAGTAGAAGCCGATCTAAAATACAGGTAGATATATAAAAGAAAATAATAAAGTCAAAGTTATTTTCTAGCATAAGTTACACAGAAAAAAAATAATTTGATGTGCATCAAGAGCAGCCATTCGCCTTCTATGCTGCCTCAGTGCAAAGATTTCAGAAGTCTGAGCTTCTAGTTTGAATGTTTCTCATTCCAACCATGTTTTTTTTGTTTTGAAATTCCATATAAATCAGCATTTTAATTAAATTGTTAAGGTAAATCTGCCTAATATAGGCATAGCTGGTTTAATACAGATGTATATCTTTTGCATGTATTTTCAGATTAATCATAAATTTATTTTCTGAAAGTTGGAATTCTACATGTTGAAACACGAACTTTTGAGTGCCAGAAAAGTGAATTTTTGAACTATGCTGCTGTTTGTAGCTGTTAGAGAAGCAAAGTTGCAATGCAGACAAATGTGTGTTTATGAATGTACGTACTGCTTTGAGGAAATGCCTGCATGCATTTCAAATTGTGAGATATTTCTGTGATTGGTGCTATGATTCTACTTACAAATACTTAGTTCCTCTGGTCATGTTTTATTATTAAACCCTAGAACCTGTAAGAACTAGCTATACAAATAGTAAAAGTCATTTTCTTTTACCGGATGTTTGACTTTGCTCTGTCTAAACTTAAAATGGAACAACGTGGTAGCATAAATTCACTTCACAGGATATACCTGATGTACAGCAGAATCTAGTTTAGTTATTACATTAACATTTCTCAGTCTCAGGAAAAGAGAATGCCTGTGCTTAACACAAGAAGGCTATATCTTATCTCACCTCTCTGAACAAAGCATTTTTTGTCCTCTTTCCATTTGTTTGCTTTTGATTTTTCTTGTTAATGACTCAAGTTGTACTTCTGCATTTGGTCCATCAAAAGAGAGGATCTCCTTTTTCATTATTCATAGAAGTTTCTCTTCACCTCTAGTTTAGCGGAGCATTGCTTCTCTAGAGTCTCAGTAGCTGTCCTTACTCCCATCTGCACTGCACACTCACTTTCTGCGTCTTCACTAAATCCTTTTTCCCACCTCCACACTATCAGTATGTGATGTTTTTTCTGTTGCTTAGCCTCTTCTGCTGACTCGGTCTAATGCTTTCAGTGTTATATCTAGTATCTGACTCGATTTTCTGCTCTGCTAGGCCTTCAGCTCTAGGTTTCTTCCCAGCTTTGCGTCCCAGTACAGTTCCTGTTTCACATTAATGCTCAGCTTCTGTGCCGACTTGTACGTTCCTTTATCATACATTTGCCACATTTCACTCCTGTTCTTGGTTTGAGTCACAAAACCGCATTGACTTTCTCACATTGTAGATAGGTATGGTCAAGGGTTATCATCTCCTTTTCAGTCTGTAGTTTTATTCTGCTCCCCAACACACAGCTTTTTGTCACTTGTTTTTCTGCTTCCATGCCTCACTGATCCCTCTCCTGCCTGGCCTCTCCTGTTCCCTTCATTCTGTCTTAACTTTTCATCTGTCTATTTCCATCTGTCTTCCTATCATCAGGAACATATTCTTGCTAGTATTTACTTGTCCGCTGCCAACCAGTCTCCCTTATTTCTTTCACCTCTAAATAATTTCTGGCCAATATACCAAATATAACTGCCCTTTTTCTTTCCTCCCTTTGTTGATCATGTTGACTTCAATTACTAAGTTGAAGGGTCAGAGATTTGAAACCAATATGAAACCTAATTCTGGGGTAGCACATTGTTCATGCAACATCAGTATGACCTGGATTGTGTTCTCTTCTAGTCAATGGTAAATCATCTGGTGCTGTGCAGAGGAGCAATTGTATGCTTTGTATTACTTGGATGCATATACTTACCTATATCATGCGCTGTTCAGCTGAGAGACTTTCTTTGTGTTAGACAGAGACAAGTGAGACTTGGTTTGCAGTGCTAGGTCTTGAGAGAGGCACATCTGCTCTGATGTTTTATAACTTTAACTGTTCTATACTTTGTAGTCTGTAAATGTTTTCCAAGATATTAATCCATTGCCTTAAAGATATGAATAGATTACATAATAGGTATTGCTATGCATCCTTGACATTCTGAAAAGGCAAGTAAAACCAGTAAAACTGCTAGGTGTTGCTCTAAATGTTAAGGCAAAATTTATAATTCTGACTGTAAGTTTACATTAAGTTTGAAATACTTCAGAAGCAATAGCAAGTGAAGTAGTTCTGTGAACACCTACCAAGCCCGTAAATTTGATCCTGTGCTCTTGGGTTGTAATTATCATTATGCATGCCATAGAAAAAAAGCAGCAGATAGCTGATATGTTGTTGCTTATTTGCATACATATACCTTTTGCAGTGCTTTTGTGATTCACGGCCTTGTGCTAGGATAAGTTCCCAGTGAACCATTCCTTTCTTTTTGTAAACAGGTGGTCGTTCAGATTCTATTTTAGAGAAGCGACTTTTCTAAAGGCCCTCTGTCAATGTAGCATGTTGATTTCGGATTACAGTTTTCAAGTAAAAGTACCTTAAGTGCCAGCCCTGCAAATTTGTTCTGGTTACTTGGAGTCAAGGTTGTGCAAGCTTCAGCTGTAAATGTACATCAGACAGAACCTAGGTACCAGTTGCAGAAATTGCTTCACACTGCTTGCAGGCTTGGGATACTAATTAACAGTTCTGTTAATGATACATGAGCCAAAGGAGCCATGTAAATAGATAAGACTAGATTGCACAGATTGTAGAGGTTTATGGTAGGATTGTACAATTTTTATAAACACCTCTCTGACTACATTTCCATTTCAGTCTCATTAGTTTTATTAAGAATGACAAATTTTCCACTTTAAATTACACCTGACAGAGAATGAGTGAGGGTAGGGGGAACCTTTCAAAGGGAGAGGGAGAGGGCAGGAGAAAGGCAAAGCAGGGGTACAGGTATTTTCTAGCAGGTGGTATTTTGTACACACGATGTGAGTCAATACCAACAGGGGCCTTAAGTCCCCTGAATCCCTCCACTGCTGGTAATTCCATGCCTTAAGTGTGTGGGCAGCAGCATGTTAAGAAAACATTTCCTTTTGAAGAAGAGGACAGAAAAATCTACCATATTTTACTCAGAGCCATGTTAAAAGAAGGAGAGCTTGTTTCCTCATGACGTTACTGGTCACTAAGAGTGTTATGCTTACTGTATGCTAAATTTGTTTTCTGTGTGTCATGGCTCCGGTGCCTGGGAAGTATTAAGACGGGTATTACAGTCCTAATGTATGAGGTGGGTTTCTGACTCTTAGCTCATTTGGCCCAATTTCTATCTCCAGCATAAAGCATCAATTCATGGTCTAAAAACAGTCAGGAAAAATAGGATCGCAGCTTATTTTTCTCACAGGTTTGTAATAGGTGTAGTTTAGTTGCTGGTATTTCATTAGATCAGTATATTTTGGGAGAAGCTTTTGTGCCTTATATAGCCTGTGCTGTATGGGATCCCAGCTACTCTGGCTTTGGAAAATGCACTGAAGTCTTGCATGTCAACAGACTATTGACACATCTCTCTTGTTTAGCTGTCAGTGTGCTCAGAGATTGAGTATAATGTTTCCCAGAACATTTGCAGACTGTTGGAGAAGTATAATGCCCACTTGAAACATCAAAAATGTTTCAAATATGCCTACTGTTTACATCACAACTGGTTAGAGAAGGATCCCTGTACATCAGCCACGCTTTTCTCCAAAGAGGATAATCTTTTGTACCTGGCATTCTTATTAACACTGTAGGCAACAAACCTTGCAGATAGGGCAGGGAACAGGAATAGGACTCATGTTCTGATCCTGACTCTGATGATGTTTTGTGCAACCTGGGTGAAAATGTCTTAAGCTGTTTGGTGCACTGGCTTCTTATATTGTGTAATCAGAACCACTTTGTACTGGTTTGTCATTTTTTTGGATGGGAAAAAAGCTATGTGTCTTTATTTAGAACATGCTGTGATGAAAAGCTACCACTGAGCCAAAATTTTTAATGCTCCTATAGAAAAATGCAGCTGTGTCTTTCAAACATAAAAATAAAGTGAATCTTGTTTATGATAAGGGAAGAAGGGAATCTTGATTATATTCTTTCTTATACTTTAGTTCCTATTGTAATTAACAAGAAAGTTTACAGTGATCCTCAGCCTGCTTTTATGGTCAGTATCCCTGAGCTCTATAAACTAGCAGAGAGGAAAAAAAAAACCCACAGACTCCAATAACCTTTTTAACAGTCCTTCTTCTCTCAAACAGCAATGCTTTGCCACAGAAATTTGCAGAGAATTACTTTATACTTGTTAGTATTTACACTGCATTAAAAAGGCTTTGAGATTTTTCATCTAGATGATATCTCTTCGTGGCTCATTAAGCTCCGTAACCCAAATGAAAGATGCCAAAGGAGTTGTCTATGAAGAAAACACACGCTTCTTGCTGTGGTGTTATGGTGCATTTAGTGCTGTGTGGTTATCTTGAATGATAACAGATTTGGCAGCAAGAAGAAAATATCTTTGTGCAGATAAATGAGTGTTTTTTTTTTAATGTGAACTCATGTCACCCTTCTTTTTGTAGCTTATTGTCTGTTGATGAATTTTGAAGAAGCCCGTAAGGATTTGGCACAGAATAAAAGCATTGTGCTAGCTTCTCAAGTCAAAATATCTCTTAACCTTACTGCACACCCAAACCTGGTTTGTGTTGCTTGTTTTTCCTCTCAGCTGGACTGAAGAAGAAACTTGCATAAAAGAAGAGTGAACTGGAAATCATTAGTATCATTCTGAGAGTCACTTTTTTCTGACATGCTGATTTAATATATTTCTGTAAGACTCTCTCCACCCATTACAAGTAACTAATATTTTGTAATTAGTGTTACAAGTTACATGCAGCTTAAATGGTTATCCAGTATTATAGTACCCTATGCAGACTGATTTTCAGAAGTAATTGCTTTGTCCTGATGAAATTAGACATACCTATGACAAGTAGGATGCAGGTTTGATGTAGCCACTAGTTTCAGTCAAGCATGCTCAAGTTTTCTTTTAAACATGACAATGTTGTGCCTCTTTTCCATGTAACATGTTTAGTAAGTACATAATCTGTATGATTATGTAAGAGCATACAGTTATTTGGAAATGAAGACTTGCTTTATATTATTAACTTATAAGAGATTTTTTAAATTCATTTTTCATCTCTTTTAAGTTCTGATATAGAAAAGACTGCCTTCAATATATAATCCTGCAAGTACCTAAGACCTACCTTATTTACTTTTCCACAGCTGGTGGTTTTACTGTCACTAATTACACTCCCTTTTTGTCAGAAAAACCTAGTGGAAGAGGTATTTACTAATCATTTAACAACCACAGTAACTGCAGTTTTGGCAGTGGTATCAATACATTTTCATGTTTTTATTATATAATAAATCCTTGATAGCTGCCTTTGATAGTTGTGGCATAGAATATTATGTGATAGAGAGGGATAAGAACACACACCCAGAGCAAGGGGGATGAGGGGAATTGCTACTTTGAACAGACATCTTTTACACTGTGCATGTTCTAGAACTATTACCAAAGACTTCTTGTCTTGTGTTTTTTAGTGCAGACAATCCAGTAAACAAACAGCTCAATAACACCATTTCTACTTCATTCTTTTCAATCTATTCTGCTCCATCTCGCTCTGAGCCCTTAGGACCCCTTGGCTCAGGTCTCACAGCTCTCACAGATGAGACTACTAATTACAACTATACTCAATACAAAACAGGTGGGGAGCTAGGGGAACCTCGGGCTGCTGTCTTTCTATGCAGTAGCTGACCTCCAGCATAAGCTGTACTAGAAATACAGATATTTATTGGATCTTAGAGAAGCTATATCAGAGCAGAGCTCTTTGGGTAAGGACTAATTGTCTATATTCTTGCCCTTTTCTTTTGTTAGTTAGTTAGTTAGTAGAGAATGCAGGTGAACACAGCTTTAAGTGGTAGGGTTTTACTTTTCTAAAGTATGAGTTGATAAGTAGATACTTTTGGCATCTAAAGCACGTATATTCAATTCCTCAGGGTTGCTTAATGTTCTTAGTTCTGCCTGCCCTCAAAAAGATATGAAGGTATTGTGGGGAACTGCTGAAGAATTTTAGAGCTAGCCTTAATATCTGTGTGGTGTATCTCATTTTGCTCTATTAAAATAGCCTTCTTACTGCTATAGATTGTGGTAGCTTATGTGCAAGCAGAGGCATGCTGCTGTGTTAACTGTTAATGGATCAATCAGTCTCTTCAGGTCATCTATATTAGATACTCTTAGGAATGATTACCTGCACTGCATTAAAATCTAGATTGGACCAGAAAATGAAATAGTTCATGAGACTTCATTTAAGGCATGAAAACCCAGCAGCTGATCTCTAACAGAGCTGTGATTGTTCAGGTAGATTTTAGAACAACCTCTGGACTCTAATGAGTTCAAAACAAACTTTAAAAGCTGCTGAGCAGGAAATAGTAGTGCTAAAAAGCATATGTGGGTTAACCAGTCCTGAGCTTGCTTCAGAGAGTTCTGCAGGATTTCATCCATGTGTGAATGAGGTATTAATCTCTGGAGAAGTTACCTGTTTAGATTGTTGCACCTCTTCAGCTTCCTACATGCGCGAGTATTTTTGATGTTTCTGTTTGCAGTGGTTGCTAGAATCAGGGGACCTCTGTGTTGGTGTTGCAGCTTTGCTTCATAACCAATAGGCTAGGCTTAGAAAGTAGCGGTTTTCTGAAGGGCTGACCTCCCCTCATAACACATCCACATAAGGCTCTCTACTCAATTTTTCACAGCCTTTGGATTTAGAGACCTACTTACAACTGGGAAGGCCTGAGTCGCCACTTTACTTGATCTTGTTCTAATGTAGTGCAGGGGTTATGATGGCGGGGAAACTGCAATGACATGCCCATGAGCTAAGTCTAGGTTTTGTGATCTGTAACTGGCATCTGGTTTTGTGTGGGGCGGGGGGAAGGCTGAAACTCTGAGAGCTGTCTGGGTTTGTTTTCATCTGACTGAAACAAAGGTCAGTGCATTTTGCCTCAGTATTACCTCTTGAGCAATATTATGTCCCCAAACTTGTTTCAAGCACAGGAAAATTCACTGTTGGTCAAGTCCTGTATCAAACCTTATTGGAAAGATTTTCCCAGAAAAATCTCTCGTACTGGGGAAATCTATGGAATTGCTAATACTATACACATCCTCTTGGAACATGACAGTTATCACTTTGACATCATATAGGTGTTGAGTATGTTCACAAGGGATTTGCATCTATCCCTCCTCCTCCCTGTAGGGGAGGAGCAAAGAAAACTGCCATTAGCTACTGAGGAGGAAGAATAAAGTGGAATTTCTGTGCTTCGTCTTGCAGCAGCTGCTGGTAGTAGGGAGTGAGGAAAAAGGTGGTGGCTCTGGGGTTGGGCTGGCTGCTGTTTCCCAGAGAAGCAAAGCTTTGTGAATCCCACATGGGACATGCAAATACTACCTTTACCCAGTCCTCCCATGTCACTTGAAACTGGAGAAGTCTGGAAAGTATTTCAAATGCTTTGGGTTTAAAAAGCAAAACAAGACCCCAAACCCATTTTACTTGAAACACCATCTGTAATGAACTGTGTTTTGTTGATTTTGTTGGTTGTTTAATTTTGCTTTAAGGGGCAATAGAGCTATAAAACTTTCCTACCACTTCACATTTTTTCTGTGAGAGGATTTAACGTGAAACTCAGCTTGTTTTACCCTTTGATAGCCTGAGTGATTTATTTAAAAAAAAAAAAAAAAAAAAAAAAAAAAAAAAAAAACTTTTTAACACCATNAAAAAAAACTTTTACACCATCTTTGATGCTTTGTTAGGAAGCCAAATCCCTCCAGGTGGCTTAGACAGATGCTAGCACCTTGACTACACCCTAGTTTGTATACTGTTTTAATAGTTACTAATTACCTATTCAATGTCATTACCATGTTTCTGTTTTGGCACAAAATTACAGAGCAAGTTACAACAGTCATACAGATCGCTATGTATTCTGCCAACAGTGGAATATAAGAATTGTTAGGATGCTTGCAAGGTATGTTGAGAAGCTAGTGTGCATACTTAGCTCTTAGAATTTGTTTATTTTGGATCTTCTGCATTCTTTATGATTTTGTTCCTTGACTGGGATTGGCAACCTGAACAAGTACTACTTGTTAAATGCTAGAGAGTTATTTTGGAGAAACAGCATATTTCTTAACGATTTGGGATCAGTTAGCAGACAATCTCCTTGACACTCTTTGGAAATGTGTGGTGTGTGGTTTTTGTTTGTTTGTTTATTTTGGAAGTTGTGCTAAATATTCTTATTCCAAGATCAAATTTAAGGCAAAAAAGAAAAAGTGACATGTTACACAGCTTCAGTGTAGTAATTCAAATCTTATTTTACTGTAGAAGGAAATAATCTGTAACAAGATATGACAGAATAAGAATTTTTTTATTTATCCTCACTGACCCTGCTCAGTAAGTGATACCTATTTCATAGTATGGGTTTTAAACCCTATTAATTCCCCTGTTCATATCCCTTTCTAGAAAGTATTTCCTAGTGAATGTCCTATAGAGGGAGGTGGTTTCAGCAGGACTAATTACTTCCAGCAGAGTACCATGTTACTGCAGATGCCTGTAGTTTTAGCACTACCTTGTTTGACAGTGGTTTGCAGGTAGGTATGTGCTGCGCTGCACAGGGTAACCACACATGAGATGCATTTCAGTGTAGGCTGAATAGGATTTCTGCTCTGAGTAATTGTACGTCTCCAGCAATAAGATTTCCTGGCATAACTACGATGATTAGTGGTGTGATTTGTTCTGGGAGCATTGCTGTGCTGATAACAGGCCGTTTTATATTTATAAAACGCAATAGTGGAAACACCAAGAGCATTTTGGCTGGCTTAGTTAAACAGGAAAAAAAATTATAGTGAGGAGTCAACCAACCCCCCTCTAGTAAGATCTTATCTATAGTGGAATACTTAATTTTTACATTTAAATTGCTGTTTAGTTTTCAAGTTCACTTCCACATGAAAGACACAATTAATAATTAACAAAGCTATTGTCTGGACTGTCTTTGAGGCAAAAATCCTTGTGCTTGAATTTGTCACATCACGGCCAACTCGCATTTTGAAATGTAGCTTTTCGTGCCTATGTAATCTAGTGACTCTTTAATTCCTTTGTCCTTTTTGGTCTACAAATGATTCCTGGAAGAATAAGAGCAGTGCTTACTGTGAATAAATTTAAAGGAATTGAGCACATCATCTGTAAAAGAAAGCATAGGTTCTGGATCACAGGATATGAACCCAACTCTTTTCCTTTACTGCTGTCAGTGTCGAGCAACGGGTCTAAGTGAACTCTGAGGTTGGAGGAAACTTTCCCATATAAAGACTTGTCATCTATCATGTTGTTTATTTTTATAAACTTGTTGCTCCTTGTTCCTCTTTGGTGCTTTGTGTGAATTTTCAATTCAAAAATAGTTAAAAGCCTGCAAAAATGGAGAGGGATATTCTGCATTACTGCTACTGTCGATATTTGAAGGTACGTTTACACTGCAATCTTGATTTGAGAGAGAGCCTGCCAGAAGCTTTTTATTTTTTGGTGATGAATGTAGATTAAAAGTTTGTTAGCTAGTCTCACAAATGTCAGTTCTGCACGTGTTTAATGAAGTTACCTTGTCAGCTGTACCAGTGTAGTAATTACCCTTTGCAAACAAGTGCAGGCTATGCTGCCCTGGAAGGGAGGGAGTGGAGAATTTCAGCTGGAGATTGTGCTGCAAAATGTATGGGAGACACAAGGGTGTTTTAAACTGGCATCCCTACTAGGAAGGAGACATGGAGCTGCACCTTTCAGAATTAATTGCCAGGATAGTTAATCCTGTGTCTTAATCATTGCATTGCAGCTACTTACTTGAATTATTGTATCAGCAGTTGTGATCCTGTGTACGTCACTGGTGCTTCTGGAAACATAGCTCTTCTTGTGCAGGAGGAAAAAATTGGAACTTCCTTATGGTTCTTTCACAATGAACTGTGGGGAAAACTTGTCTCCTTGTAAGTTCATTGGCAAAACTATGTGGGAGGTGAAGTAAAGTAATGTTTAGCCTTAGGCTTACAGTCCTTTTAAATACGAAAGGAAGAATATTTTTTGTGGGTGAGAAAGGGCAGCAGTCAAATAGGGCTAGGGTAATTCTGTAGTGAAAGCCTGTCCTCAGGGGGTCAACACTGCCAAGAACACAGGGGATTCTGTTCTCTGCTGGGCTTATTTTTGGACAATATGTTCTGATTTGTGGACTGGCATTCAGAATAGAGCTAAATCAGAATGGAAAGGTAAAGTATTCTGAAATGGGAATATGTGAAATCCTACTTGCAGACCAAATAATAAAGCGTGCTGACTTAGTCAAAAAAAAAAAAATGTCTTTTTTCTGGCTTCTCCTAGAACAAAGTTGTCTGCTTAAATTTTAATGTTAAAACTGTTATATTGTTGTGGTTGAAACAGTGTCAACTTCTCAACTAAATTAAGGCCATGCAGACTTACTTAGAATGCTCCATGGCTGTAATGGGAGTAGGAAGTGAGAAAGTACTTGAAGCTGGTACATTCCTTTTCCAGTTAAGGAAGCTGGAAAATGATGTTACAAATCTTTTGGAAGAACTGTGGTTTTACAGACAATAAAAGCAGTACTTAGAGCAACACAATATATAGATAGTATTGCTGAGAACATAATTATGATTGGTTTTCTGTTGTATAACTGATAAGTAATACAAAAACCTCAAATTATAATTGTAGGATGATACAACAAACAGATGTGAAGTCTGACTTTTGCAAGATCAAACAGCTATGTGAGATCTTGCATATTTCTTGTTTAAAGAAACAGTTCCATGATACAGTAGCTGTAGGCACTGTACCATCTAGGCAAACAAATCTTACAAAGAAACTATCCAGCTTAGACTGTAAGTAACAGTTTGCAATACAAGCTCTGAAAATCCAGCTGAGATGAGTATTTGTTTAAAGTGTTAGCATTTGAGGTTTTTCTTTTAAACAAGTTCATTAATTGTAGAAATAAAAAATGCTTTATTTTTTAAAAGTGAGTTATGTTTGCATCACCAGAAAGCCCTCTATGTGCCTATGTAATGGTGTTTGACATCACTTCTTATTATTCTATATGCTAAGGTGTCTGGGACAGTTTTTATTAAATAAAATGTGCTGGCTTTTTTCTTCAGTTATATGGAAGCAAAGTATTTTGGTTTAAAATGTTCCTTTTTATTATATTTCTTCATACACTTGTATTTGCAGTTTTTCTTGTACATTTGTTTTTTATTTTTGTAATTGGAAGTTCTCTCAATTGAAATAAAATTTTCACTTAAATATATTATGCATACTGAGTACTTCTGTTACTTTTCTTGAAGTAAAAAAGTTGATATGTTTTCTGTCAATATTTGTTTAAAAAACATAAATGAAAATCCTAGAATCTATGAAGTCACATGATAAAATAACAGGAGAAACTGCTGTCTTCTAAGTTATAGTATTTGCAGACTCTAAGAAGTATTTATCCTGACCTATCCATGGATACAAATTTGATTTCAAATTTGCTTGTAGTTCATAACAGTAAAAAATCATTACTGTTAGTATAAGCTTGAAAATGGTGGGAGAACTGTTATGCACATGCAAATGTGCTTGAAAATAGAGGACCCCGTGTCAGGTATTTGAGTTTCCAAGGTTATATAATAGCTCTGAGGGAAGTGTTTGGCTTTTGTTAACGGCTGTTACTCAAAAACTGAGTATTCATGCCTATAAAGCTTCTGAAATACTGATAGATTAAAAATAATGCTGCTCTTTGTTACCCTAGATTTTAAGTGTAGTGTTTAGCTAATAAAATTCATCTGCTTTTCAGTTCATGATGGAAGATGTGAGTGGCAAACAAATGAACTAGGTGTATTGTCAATGAAGCACAAATGGGCAAACATCTATGCTGAATCTTGGTATTGAAAGCAGATCATTTAATCCTTGTTGAACATGGATCTTTAAAATCTTATCTTGGCTACTTTGAGAAAATTTCTGCTGAGAAACCACATAGGTGAATCTTTAAGAAGATTGCAATCTCACTTTTATTAGCTACTGCTAATGTATTATTTCTTATAAATTTGAAGCATATTAGGGCATGACTCTTATAGATGGTAGATATTAGTAAAAGGATATAAATACCAGAAATTTCCTCTATTGTAAACTTATTTTTTCCAAGCAAACCTTCCACCTACTAGCATATTAAAGTGCCTTCAGGGAGTGGTTTGTGAAAAAAATTAGTCACAGATCTGTACTTCCTTACTTTTTGTTGTTCACTCCATGTTGTAAAATAGGCATGTTCCCAAGAAATGAAAAACTGGGCAAAACTGCAGAGGGTGAGATAGCATGATTAGGTAGGCAGATAAAATACTCTTCTCCAACAAGGGAAGTTGGACTGACAATGAAACTCTGTAGTTCTCTTCCAAATAGGAAAAATGCACAAGGCTGTAATGTAAGAAAATGCTTAGAAAGTGTTTTTATAGATGTTGGTAGCTTTTTAAGAGTGATTTATCAATTGCATAGTGATGTAAGTGGTAATTCTTTGTAACAGTATTAGGAGAGGCTGCTGAGGTAGTTGGATGTCCTGCTGTATACTTTAAGATGATGTTTGACTGGGATAGTTTTTGAAAGAAAGACTTAGTCCTTTGTGTAACAATAGCTACACATAAATGTAAAATGTTTCAAAATAACTGCTTGAGACCTACAGACAGAAATTGACATTTCTTTCAGAAATAACCCCCCCTCTGTCTTATCGCCATCATGTTGCAATATGTCACCTCTGAGAATAGATGGGAATAGTTAATATATGTAACATGTGTGAGCAGATTTTCTTCCTGAAAGAACCTTTCATTAAACTAAGTATTTTCATGCAGCCTGTAGAAAGTAGAAATTTATGTATTTGGTCTTCTGTAATACTAAAGATTTTTTTTTGATTTCCTCTACTGTTGTTTGTACTTCTTGCTGCTACTTGTGAACAGTAGTGATTATGTGAGGCTGAGTCCTGCTCTTGATCTTGTTTTCATTCCTGTAATTTTGGCCAAATGACTTGTGGCTGTTGTGCACACTGAAGCTGTTAACAGTAGTAGTGATCAAGTAACAATGCAGTTGCTCAGCAGCTGCTTATGCCAGTTGCCCAATTTGCTAACACCTCTGCTACCCTATAGGTAGTATTTTCAAAAAGATTTGAAAAAAAATACAGGTCTTTATTGAACAAGAAGTTAGTCTTCATTTGCTGTTGTTGAGATTTCTGTTACCCAGAAGGGACTTCAGTGTGACTGAACAGAACCACAGTATCACAGAAAGCAAAGCTTTCTTACTTCATTTGGGGGCTTTAATGCTGCTTTTTTGATTAAATTACTGATTGGAAGGCAGGAGTGGAAGAAGGCATAATCTCTATTAAAACACTGGGCAATACTGAGGGACATCCTAGCAGGCAATGATCTTTCCAGTCTTTTATTGGCACGTATTTTATGTTACTAAGACTTCTTTCCATCTAAAATTCCTAGTTCACATATACACAGACCTCAGTTTACAGCCAATCTGGTGCAATGTGTCCCCCCTAATGACTGTGTGAGAATACCTACTTGTTGCCATAGCAGTCCCTACATGAAGCATGCAACCACAATGTAGGCTGTGATGCAGTAGTGAAAAATCAGTTCATGTATGTGTTTTAGTAGGGAAAGGGTTAATTCAGGACAGGAATGCATTTTTAATTTAAAGGAATAAATAAAGGAAACAGGTAGGTCGTAACAGCTGGCCAAGAGCACTCAGAAAGACTTGCAAGCTCTTACAGCAATTAATCCAGATCAAGACAGGATTAACTTTGAAGTTTAAAATATCCTCCCTGCCTGAGGAGGGACCAGTTTAAAGTGCTCATGAATGGGGTAGCTGATTTGTAAGAGTGGGAGTTAAAGCAGATTTCATATCCATAAATTTTTGACATTGCAGTCTGGATTCTTAGATCTTGATCTTTTGTAGTAGATCAGTAGCCTTGATTAGTATGGAGTGAAAAATATCATAGATCATCTTAGATTAGTACAGAGACCCTAAGAAATAAAGTTTCTTGGCTTGCTATGCCTCTTAACAGAGCCAGGAGTTTTAGGAAACTTGCTTAGCAAAAGTAGAAGTTTTTCTACTCTAAGTAGAAAAACAGCAAATTTGAAAAACTTACTCTTATTCTTCTTTTATAATTTTACTCTATTTTGTCTTGAAAAATAGGTTGATTTTGTTTAAAAGGAAGTTTGGGGGGAGGAGGGGATGTAAAAAGTTGTGCTACTGCTCATTATAGAGTAAATCTTGGAAGTTTGCCTACAACTGTATTAGTAAACTTAATACCAATTTCTGAAGATTTTTTTTTTTTCTGGAAAATAAAATTACAATAAGGGTGGTTTTTCTTTTCAGTCAAAAAGCTCATTGAGATGATACTCTGGTTGATGTGACAATGTAAGTGATTAAGTGACCAGTCAAATGGAAAAGATGATATAATTTTCAAAACTGAAACTAGTCAACTGAAAAAACTATTGAGATTTTCATAATTTGAGCAGAAAGTTTCCCCTGATATTCCTGTTATGACTTTGTATTTTGAAGGGAATATTCTGTTCTCAGTCTTTGCCGGTATTTGAAAAAGGCTCTGACTTTTCTACGATCATCTTCTATCTTAAAACAATGAAGTGCCTACTACTGCCTTCGTTCTTTTTACTGTCCTCCTTTCTGCTAACAAAAGCAGAACGTGAAGCTATTAAGAAACAGCCCTCTCATAAGCAGAGGGAAATGAATCCTGACAGCTTTTCCAACCAGACTGAAAGTTTCCCAATCTCTATCTTCCCATGCAAATTCCAGGTGTTCCTTTTTTTGACATAAACATATCCTTTTGTAGAAATCTCCTTCATGCACCTTGAAGAAACTGTTCACTGCAGACTAATGCCAAGAACTTCTAATGCCAACAGAAAATTGAGAAAAGGTGGTGTCTGTACTCTGTATTATTACTACTTTGTGATCTCAGTGTAGAACTGAAGATGACCTTGATGTTGGGGGCATGATAGCATGTTTTAGCATGAATACTTCTCAACCTGTATGACATAAAGTGCTGCAACAGTCTTGAAAATGTTTTAAACATCTCTTCACCAGACAGCCACGGATGTATCATTACATTAAGCGCTTGACAGCCTTGGTACATTGGAAGGGAAGAGGTGAGGTATTTAACTTCAGATAGTGTGGGAGATAGAAATGGAGATGGAGGTGTGGTCATTGCAGCCACATCCAGTGAAGAGCTCTGTCATCAACCTATGTTCCTAACAAATCAAGTAACAGGAACACCAACAAAATGAGACACTAGCTTTGAAGCTTTTTTTCCTCAAAATGGAGAGGAGGGTGGGGAAGAAGAGGTTCTCTGTCCTTTTGTGCAGGATGAGAGGGTATTAGGTTCAGAAGAATCCTCATGAATGGAGTTAGCCAAGAGCTTAGGCTAAACAAGATCTTGGATAAACAAAGGATTCTATTCTGAAGTGTGATCTAATATTGCTTCTTTTTCACTTCTCTTTTTTTTTTTTTTTGTAAGTTGTCATTTGGAGTTTAACATTTTGTCATGTTAAACTTAGACTTACGTGTTTGAGCATCTCTCTCAATAAGTGTGATTCTTGGGTAAAGCTGATAGGTTTTTATTGCTATTGCCCGAGTCCAGACATATCTTTAAAATCTGCCATGAGATGTTTTAGAATCTGGTCCCTTCATTCTTCAAGATATTTCTACTCAGAGCATGCAAAGTGTTATGGGGTCAGGACCCAGCTACCTGTGCTTGTGAAGCAGAGAATGGGAAGGGAGGAGCTGATGCACACTGTATGTCTGTCTTATGCTGACTTGTAATGCAGTTAGGTCGCACATCCAGAACAAAGATTAGACTGTACTCCTGAAGAGCATTGAACAAAACCAATGTAGCTACATAGATTCATTGCCGCTGAAGTATGTATCCTGATGTGCAGTTGTAGTCAAGAGGAAATGAATGCAAACTATAATGAATTCAGGAATTTGACACTTATGGGAGGGCTAGGGAAGTGAGATTCTTCAGAGCTGGTATTCCTCTTCTCAGCCAAAAAAGATAGGATGAGGGCTGAGCTTAGGATGCTGCTCAATGTATTCGTGGAGCTGGGCTCGCCTTTCTGTACCTCAGTGTAGGTTTAGCACTAGGGAAGTAAGGTCATCTGAGCAGGACTTCAGCAGAGTCCTGCTCCTCCTGAAAAGCGAGGGAGGGAGCTTGGCTTGGGACAGGGCTGTAAGTCAAATCGTATTTGGAGCTAGACAGATAGTGTGCTCCCTTCTGGGATAGTGGCGAGAGCTTTCAGAGCTGGAATTGCACCGGAGTCCTGCCCAGCCTGGAGAGGTGATGGTACAGTGTGGAGTGTAAGGGCTATTATTGCTAGGAATCATGTCATAGGAAAAAATCTTCCTGTACGTTTGTAAATAGATGTTCTGATGTAAGAGAATGAGTGCACAGTTCATACTTTTGGTAAGATCCAAATTCACACTTAGTTATTAATATTTCTCGTTTTTAAAGTGTTTTCCTTTTCAAGATAAAATGAATTGAAGACTTTGTTCAAGTCTAGGACTTTTTTTTTGTTTTAATGTCAGCTGTTAATGTGTTGAGTGATATCTTTACCACCTACTGAAGTCTGAAATTCTGCACTGATTTCTCATGTTACTTATTTTGGAAAACAGTAAAGTGCTCTTCTCTTGCTGGTTGAAATAAGGAACAACTACTTGGCATTTGTAATGATCAAACTGACTGACTTAGAGTGGAATAGCAATTCATTCAGCACAAGCCAAAACCAGGAGTCTTCAAAAAAAGAGAGTCAGCATCACCATGTAATGAGAGAAACAATGCCAATTCATGAATGAAATTTTTTTAAATAAAATTCTGCAAATCTTGGCCTGTCTCTCAGATTAGCCCCTGGCTGGTTTAATTTGTCTGGCACGTACTCAACTCTGACACTAGCCAATCATAGTGCTTAAAAGAAAAATGGGGGGGAAGTATCTTCTGCACTTGTTTTTATATGCATACCCCTTCTGTGTCATGGAACAACATGCTGACAGATGGTACTTAGTCACCTTCTATACCTGTTGATTATGCTTTGATCTGAAATTTATTTTGCTATTCTTGGCAGCTGAACTGTTTCTTAATCCATTGATAAAACCTGCTTAGTGTGCACTTAGAAAAACATTGACATCACCAGAAGACTGTTGGTGAAATCACGGCGTGATGTCTGTAAACCCCAAAGAAGCCTTCAATGCAAGGCTTCAAGTAAAATACTTTTTTTGAGGAATATGTTAGTTTTATTCTTGCTTTGCATAGTTAAGTATGATGCTTCCTTGTGTTTGTTTCAATGTATCAACAAAGAGGAGAGTTCAAACAGCTGCTTTCTTATGAAGAACTTACATCCTGGCTGCTGTGCTAGGAATTTCCTTTTCTGGGTGTTAAGACTATCTGAAACATTATTTGGTCATAACTGTGTGCAAATATCATTTTGCTGTCATGAAAGCTGATAGTTTGCCGTGTGAACTGTAGGTAGCTAGAAAACAGCTTTTTGTTTGTCTTCCATTCCCCCACCCCTCTCTTGGAGTAAAACTTTGTTGGTTTTTTTTGTTTGTTTGTTTTGGGTGGGAGGGGTGGGGGTGGTCTTGTTGCTCGTTAAATTCCTTTCACAATGGCAGTATGAGTAATAAGAACCCATTACAGTAAGGTTATGAATACATAGCCCTTGGCAGGGGGAGTTGCAAGTTTTGGATATCTGTAGGGCTTTTTTGCTTTAGCTTTTTAGCAAGATCAGGTCTTTTGCACTAACCTGTGCATGACCATCTCTGGCCAACTCATACTGTCATTAAGATTCACTAAGAGGGTCCCACGGTAGTCTCGCTTGCCATTAGCTGGCTGGCAAGTCCCTTCATCCAATTATGAAGGCATATTTTGTCAGCATGTAGGCAGCGTCTTCTGCCAGCTTTGGGAGCTTTCCAGTCTTGGAGACCTGCAAGGCTGCAATGTAGGAAAATTGACTTTTTTTTAGCATTCACTTTGGACACTCTGCTTGATGCGCTTTGAAGGGGCCTACCTATCTGCATTAGAGAGATCCTAGATATCTGCATTAGATAGCTAGAGCTAAATGACATGATACCGTAAGAGATTGTCTCCTCCCAAATGATCCACGCTCAAAACAAAATATTGAAGCTTGACTGTGAAAGCTGTTAAACATCTTGCCCTGAAGGCAATCTATTTTAATGCAACAAATACAAATTAATGGAGAAGAATATCATGAATGAGATTCTGGAATGCTTGATTCTGAATCTGGCCGTGACAAAACATTGAGTGTTGCTGCTTAGATTTTCATTCAGTTGTGTTCAGAATAGCTCTGCTGTCTTTTAAAGTGGAAAATGAAGTTAGAATGTGTTTTTTATTTATTGCTCCTGTGATTGATCACTTGTGAAATAGGATCAAATTTTTATAAATTTTGCCCTACATGATTTTGGAATCTAGATTTTAAGTAAATGAAGTACTTAGGCGTACGTGGGTTCCTGTGACTTCCCAACACCCCACCCTCATGAAGAAGAATCTCTCAAAATTCCTGAGCAGAGGCTAAAAATGAGTTCAGATTTTTTAAAATGATCTGTACTATAAATGCTGCTTTTTTTTTTTTTTAAGTACTGAAAGATGGGTTTGTGTAACTGCACCATTTTTTTTCTTTCCTTCTTTTTGGCTTGGCACAGGAAAGGCTGATTTTTAAAACATAGGTTAGAGAGCTACTAGTTAAACTGTAAAATACTGAGAAGCATGTTAAGGCATGACAGTGTTGCACAGTTAACAATCATTATTTTTTTTGGCTTGTTGCCCCTAGAGACATGTACTAAAAAGAGAGAGGAGAGGGAGGTGAAGCAAGCATTTTAGAGATTTTGCTTCACAATGATTCATCTTACCAAAGTAAACACAGATATGGGTTTTTAAAAAAAAAAAAAACCTCTGAAGACTCCCAACCCCAAAAAGTCCACAACAAAAATACTTCCCAAACACAAAATATTGTTCCTCATGAGATATCTTTGCCTGCTGTTCTCAGGGACATGTGAACTGCCAGACATACCATCTGTCACACAGCCATTTCGGTGTTCGGCACTGCCAGGAGTGTTTGCGCAGCTTGGAGAGGGTGCAGCAAGGGTTGAATGAATGCTAGTGCGGAATATTGCTTGCCTGAAACTTGTTTTGTTTTTTTTCTTGGGAGAAGAAAGTGGATTTTGTATGTATTAGGAGACAAGGTAATACATATTTTATCTTAGGAAGCTGTTGATTGAAGAGAGTGGACTTCAGAGTTTTTGCTTCCTTTTTTTTTTTTGGAAGGCTGCGGGCTTCCATGTGAGCTAATGTGATGAATATAACAAGGGGGGGGAAAAACATACACAGTTTAAAGATACACTTGAAGTATTTTTAAAAACTGGTTGTTATGATAAATATCCATTAGTTTGACTATTGAAGAATCTGGTATTTAACTTCTGGCTGAGGAATATGAATACTTAAGTGCTATAAAAAAAAAAGTCAATATATCAGGGAAGCATTTAATAGTTTCATTCACTTCCCCCACCCCCTTACTTTAATTTTGAGAGTATCCCACAAAACAGTAGGCTAGAGGAAGAGAACACTTTTCCTTCCTCCCTGTCTGACAGAGCTTCTGCCAACCTCCCAGCTTCTCTTTCTGACCCCTTTCTGTTGGGAGCCTTCTCCAACTCTCATCCATGCTTTCCCCACCCACATACATACTAGGATATTCAGTCATGTCTGTCCTTGCTGTCATGCACAAGAAGCGTCCAGTTACTTCTTCCAACTCTTTTTTTTCTTTCCCACAGATCTCCAGAACAATGCTAGTCGTTTCACTCACTGTTTCACAACATCTCTTGAATTTTCTGTTCAACATGTGACACTCCCAGTGCACATTCTGCTTCATACTGCTGGTAGTATGACAATGAATTTTGCCACCCTAAATTTAGGTTGCAAAATTAAATTTTGGCTATGTTAGTATGAGTCAGTTCCAGGTGCAGCAGAGCACACCTCAACTCATCTTTGATATTGTTATACTTCAGTGCCCATGAAGTTGATGTCCTCATTTCAAAGTCACTGTAGAGAAGACTCCCCAGTGAGCAAATGTTCAGGTCACAGGCAAGAAATTACTGATTTTCATGGTTTCAAATGAAACCAACTATACAGTAGTCTTATCATTGCATCTTCTCATTAAGATACTTCATAAGCAAAGCAATTGATGCAGAAATTCTATATTATCTAAAAATGTTTTTCCTTCATAATGTTCCCACACTTGTGGAGGTTTAAATATTTTAATGTTTTGTAAATAATAAGTTGTCATGGTTGATATTCAAGATGGAAATACTTTGAAATCATGACATAAACTAGATTATTAGCTAAATGTTATTGTGAGCTTTTTACGCTGACACTGAATTTATTATCTTGGATTGCACCACTGACAGTCTACTCAGATGACTGAGCCAATTCACTTTCTTCAGAGTGTCTTCAGACTTAAAAAAATAGAATCTGTTGTACTGACATTGATTAGAAAAGATTTTACAGCTGTAAAGAAACTCTTCTACTTAAAATTCAGATTAGAAACACGTTCTGTTGGAGAGAATACTAGGATAAATTCAACAGCTGTATATTTGCAGAATATTTAGGACTATGACAATGAAAATTTAAAGTAGTCTTCCTGTTTTTATGTTGTGTGTTTTTTATTATTCTGTATAAGCAAGCAGCTATTAATAAGTGTGGGTTTTCTTTTTTCTCCTCTTTACAATAGTCATGGTAAATGTGACATGCTAACAGGAAAACTGGTTGCAATGTGCGTGCTGAAGACAGGCCTAGGACTGGAGTCAAACATTCCACACCAGTCTGCAAGATTAAAATGTTTGCAGTTTAGCAGTTTACACAGTTTTTATTGGAGTCTATCCAGATATTTGTATGCAAAGAATTATTGCTCAATGACAAATTGCAGTGATACAATCCAGTATGTCGGGAAATTTCCACTCTAGTATGGTAGTGTGCCAAGGACAATACCTTTTGGGAATGATAAATGATGTATTCTGGCCTCAAAAGATAAATGGACAGCAACAGCAATTTTCTGTCATTTTGGAAACCTGACAGTTTCTGTATCCTGAATGATTAGCGCTTTCACTAGTTTATGCTAAGATTGTAATACTAAATGCTGACACCGTCCTTCAGTGTCAGTAAAATACTCATCTTCTTGGGAAGAGGTGCTTTAGCATACATGCATGTTTGGGCTGTGTATGCTCTCAATTGCAATTCTGCAAATTTGGTGTCAAGTAGCACTTCTGCCATGAGCAGTTCAGATGGCATCACGAAATTTGCTTTGTGAGTGTTGTCTGCAATATCGGGGTCTGGCTGGATGCAAGACCAGTGCAAAAGCTAAGGACTGGATTGTTTCACTGTATTCATCATCTGTGTATGCTGGAACTACTTTATTTTCAGAGCTGGGACTATTTTTTGTCCTTAATGTTCAGGAACTACTGTATGTACACAGAGGGTACTCAGCTGAAAACTGAGTAAATCCTGATTTGCACAATATTTCCAAGAAATATTTTTGACACACTCTTTGTAGTGATATTCAGAGGTGTGTTATGTCTAAGTAGCTCCTTGTAACCAACAACCAACATTAGTTAACAAGAGAAAATGATACCTGTTTATACAGGGACTAGTGTACTCTGGTAGCTAACAGCTTCCATTTTAAATCTGCTCTTCACCCATTTTTATCTTGTTCTTCTGTAATAGTGCTTATACAGTAGAAAATATACTATTTCAAAATTTGTTATGGGCACTTGCTTCTCAGTCTCATTCTCGTCCCAGAGCTCTACACGGCAGAGCTCTGTTTCTAACCATGTACAAGCTGTTAGAACTTTTAAATAACAGTAACCCATTCCTACAGTAAGTGCAGCATGTCTAGTAATGCAGTGAGATTATTTCATAAAGCTTTGCCTATGCCTTTGGGCAAACTGCAATATTGTACGGAACATCTTATGCTGAAGTAGGTACGTATGATTTTCTGCTTTACAAAATCAGCTTCATACTACTTGGTTGATGTGCATTTGACAAAAACGTGTGAAGGAATGCAAACTTGATTCCAAGGCTGGTGCAGCTATGGAAACACATTTTTAAATGCAGTGGCTGCAGGATCAGGCCTCTTCACTTGAGTCCTTTCTGCTGCTGAGGGCTTTCAGGTAAGGCTGAGGCTCCACCACACACGCCGTAGTCAATAAGAACTGGAAGAAATTACTACATTCTACTCTTTTTGAACCAGGCACTGAAAATCACATATTATGCAAGATCAGCCAGAAAGTTTCTGCATCAAGTACTTAATAGCTTTTCAATGACCTAGCCTTAGAGGTTGTAGTAGTGTGTTTCCTATAGTTTTTCTCTGACTGCCTTTGAACTGGAATCTGCATGGAAGAAACTAAGCTTGAAAGAAATGTGAAAATCATCTAGCCTAAATGAAGTGTATTTGTTGTACTTAACAGTTGCATTCTATTGCCTTTTTGATAATATAGTAAACATTTCAATGATGCAAAACTCTAGCTCTTAAACTATTTAAGAGAGGAGGGGTCTTATACTTCTCAGTTTTCAGCCGAAACAAGAATTCAGTTTTCTTGAATAACTGGATATCTGATATCTGGAACTTCCCTATAAACTTCAATAGGGAGCCCTCAGATCACTTATTTGCTTAATACTCTTTGTAAATTTTTTTGGCAGTAAAACAATTGCAGGAACAAGGATTAGTTTGTGTGTGTTTTGTGAAGAGATTACACTTACCATTTATTGCATTTCATGTTTATGTTGGGATGCCACTGACGTTACAAAAGTCAAAAAGGCTTAACTTATGATGACAGTCAAAGTCTTTATGCTGAAAGCTCTTTTGATTAGAAGAAATCTTCTCTTGAAGAAGAGCAATATGGGAAAAGATGAAAGTGTTAGTGGAATCCAGTTCTCTGTCAATGTTTTAATTATGCAGCTTAGTGGTTTTAGTCGTTGCAGTTAAGTCTTGATTTGTGCATAACTTTTGTTTACTTCCGTTACATTACTTGCAGTCATTATGTACTGACCACTGGGCAAGGTTATGCTAATGTAGTAAGTAGCATTAGTACTATTTGAAAATAGTAGGGTTTGTGAGTTTTGTTTTGCCTTTATATTTGACACAATGAAGGAAACATTTTTCTAAGGCACATTTTCTAGTGGTTGGCAGGCATGTGGTTAGAAGTATTGTCAAATCCTGGGTAAACTACTACTTCACCTATTCTGTTCCTATGTGATGAGTTTTATTTTGTGTACCAGTTTGAATGGTGATAGCTCAGTATGTGGTTGGTCTCCTCCTGGCTGTATTTGTTAACATAAAATATTGGCTGATATGGCTTGTGAGGAAAAGGTGTCTTGGGTTGTAAATACTCGCTCTATTTATGTGGAGATGTTGGTAATATGTTCTTCTTAAGCCATTCAACACCTTTCTTAAAATGACCTACCAGCATACAGGTGGATTCTCTACTTGATGTGAAGCACCTTGGCCTCTGTAAGAATACCATAAATAACTAACAGAAAACTAGTCTATCCATCTCTCAGAACACTCTTTAACAGGGGTAATATATACACTTGCCAGTCCAGTCTGTTTCATGCCTTACAATCCTAAAAGGCTGAAAATAACCACATTTAGACCCAATGAAGACATTGTTATTATAAGAAAGAAATAATTTCATTAGCTTACTACCAATTCAACATAGCTTATGTACGTTCTAAACTCCACAAACAATTTTATATCTTTATAAATAGGTTGTAAAGATGCTGTTGCAGAAATCTATCAGAGTGGTGGAAACTGGTTAAAAATTTTGGAGGGGGCAAAAAGGAGAATAATGGTGTACTTTCTTTGACTTACCTCTCTAAGCTACTAATCTAGTCGTTGCAATGACACAGTAACGTAACTCATTTTCACAGACTGGCCAGGAGTTGCTTGTTGCACAATGCACTTTCTACTTCATGCTGTCCTTTGACATGTATATTTTTTTCTGTTTTTTATTTCATTCTTCACTTTCATTGCCTTTTCTTTTCCCCCCCTCCAGCTGTTGCTCCTTTTTTTAGCTTCTTTCCCCCAATTCTTTCTCCCCAACTCTTTTTCACTTGTCGCTCCTCTGTTCCCAATTTCATGTACTAGAAGTACTGCTAAAGTCATACAGAATTTTCAGTAAAGAAAGGCTCACTTCCATCAGAGAGCCCACTTTCATTTCCTGTAAAATAATCACATTAAAATCTCTGAAAATTGCTTTAAGGATGTAGAGTGTACTATCCAAGTCACAAGGACTTGGAGATCAGTTCAGGAGATCAGTAACATCTCTAATCTAATTCTCTTTTGTGATATCTTGATGTGTGTATGATGTGAAAGGGTTTCCTCTGCCTATTGCTTAGAGAAGCAGACTGCTTTGCCATAGCAAAAGAGCTGTGGCCCTGCTGCCTTTGCCTGTGCCGGCACCTTGGAAAGCTAGTTGCTGCTGTGAGGGCTGAGCACACAGGCAGAAGCAGCTACTGCTGGGGAGGCAGAGCCACCCTAAAAGCAATGCCCAGCCCTTCACATTCACATACCTCTTCAGTTTGTTCATCATTGCTCTCAATTCCCTTTCCTCTTCCTGTTCCTGCTGACCCTGGTCCCTTATTCTCATGCAGGTTTGCTTCTGCTGCAGAGAAGCCCGAAGATGATTCTGTTTGTGTTGATTGTTCGGTGGTTGATGTGAAACGAGTTACTGACCTTTCTACTTCCTCAGAGGCAGCGGTTACCTCACAGCTGACACTGTGGTGTAAATAACATAGCTGAGAGCTGTAGGAACTGAATGAGGAAGCAGAAAAACTGTGTGCTTTCTGCTGAGCTTGGAATGACATAGCCAGAGTGTGGGAGCAGTTCTTTTGCCTTTCCTTCTCCTCAGTGCTAGCAGAGGAGCTCTGCTGTTGGGATGAGGAGCCTTGTGCCTTTTTCTCCAGCGTGTGCATTCACAGTCTACCAGTCAGTGATATGTAGCACACAACCTCCTTGGCCTGTAGATGGCATCATACAGTACTGGCACCAGTAAGGTTATTTCCACACGGTATTTCACAGCCTTTGTTGCAGGATATTTCAATAAGGTGGATAATCACTGTTTTGGGCTGACAGTTTTAATATGTATTTTTGTTATGGAATGAATGACCAGCTACAATTTCCTGTCATTACCTGTAGTTTCCCTTGGACTTACGTAAGCTCTCTTTCTTTAGCCTGCTTTCTAAAGACTTTTCAGGAAACAAATTTGTATGCATCTATCTATACTCAAGGAAAAGAACATGTCAGACTTTCAGAGGAAGTGAAAAACAAAAAATCCTCCCCATTCTTAAAACAACCAAAAAGCCACAGAAGTTTGTTCAGTGCAAAGCACCGCTGCTACTGCCATTTGCTAACGAATATTAAGGAAGGATTCTGAAGGGGGTTTAAATAAACTTGGTTATTTTTCATTAGTATATCTCATAATACTTTTCCTGGCAGTCACACTCATCCATCTTTCAGATCACTTTTTTGTCTTTAGACAAATATCTTCAACATAACTACTTATTGAGAGTGCTCTCTTAGTAGGTGTTACCATTTCTTGCTATAGAAGCTGGTAACATTATTAAAACTTCCCTCAGTTACTCTCTTATGAAAGTGTTGCTCTAATTTTCTTCCTAATTTGAGGTTTTTTAGTGATTCATTTCTCTTTGGAAGAATTGTTTGGCTTGATCTCATACTTAAATTGCTTTGTACTTCTCATAAGATCGCAGTATGCTGAGAGCTTGCTGGCTTCAGCAATGTGTCAGTGTTAGTTTTGCATTTCAACTGGTTACTGTGTGCAAGCCAAACGTTAACAGAGGTGATTGCAAGAGTCTCACTGTTGTCTTTTTGCAAAGAATGGTGACTATTTTATAATGATGGTGTTTACAGATACAGCGATAGGAGGCCTATTTCTGCACGCAGTGGAGGTTACACGCATGATACAGTACAAGGCCTCGATGGAGTCATAGGGCCTTTCAGATAGGCTTCCAACTCTTTTTAGGCCTTGATAAAGTTGCTCACCTGTGAAAGCTTTACCAGTAGAAACTTGTTTGAAGGAAAGCAGATCCAGATGGCTGTGTAAATGTGGGGAGACCTTGTCTGAGAGGTTGTTAAAGGGAGAGAAAATTAGAAGAGGGAAAGTAGATGTTTTAGCTTGTCCTCAGTTCTGAGATTGTTTATACATATGAGAGAATTGTCTGTGAGAAATAGAATACTGAGATAATTTCACACTTGTGACTAAATTAGTTTAATTAAAGTTAGTTATCGTCCTTTCTCCTTGCTCCCACAAACACTCATTATCTTTATGTTGCTGTTAAAGGGTCATTAGTGTAGAAAAGAAGGCATGTGTTTTACTCCCCTGACTACTGAGAAAACTGACTAGAACTAGTAAAAATACCAGGCTTCTGATGTGCCCCTAAACACTGGGGACATGTAAGTGAACAGTGCTGTGTTAGCGGCTACAACTTAGAGCTGTCTGTTGGCTGTGGTCCTTGGTTATCAGTTCATTTTGGTCATGGATGTTCTGAAGGAACTCTTCTCATCACTGCATCTTTTTAGGACATGTTGGAGAGAGAATATATACTTTCTTGTAGCTTTTTCTGTTTTTTAAAGAACAACTTCACCTCCCAGTAAGATTCTTTTCTACCTGAGCGATCTTAGCATCCTTTTGAACAAAAGGTTGCTATTTTGATCTATTCAAGGAAGTGTCTGTGCTGTGCGTGAATGTCACATCACGCACAGCTTCCCACATCAGTCATAAGGCAGAATATCAGGCCTTACTTTCCAGAATCTCATTACTAGAACACAACGTTCCTTCAGCCCCAGTCACAAAGCTGAAATAGCTTCAGAATTTCCATTACATCTGTATTGTTGACAATTGGTTTTTTCCCTGTAGTATAGAGGATATAGATTTGAAGTATTCATTCCTTTTTAAAAAAAAAAAAGGCAATTTTTCTATTTACTTGCACTTGAAGGAACAAAAACTAATAAGGAAAAATGCGTAAGAAAGTTTTATAATAAACTTCTAAATGCATTCAAATGTATTAATAAGCTGATTTACCTGGTTTTGGCTTTATGTAGTGAAGAGATAGTGAGATAACACCTAAAAGTTTACCTTATTCTTTTTTCCAGAAATGCACACTCTGAAATCAGAGTTCAGTCAATGTCTTTTAGTAGCAAAGTAGCTCTGTCTTTTCTACAGGTACAAGTCCCTCTTCTTTGTGAGTTTTGAAGTGGGCTTTTTGTGCTGTTATCTTCAGGCTACAGTAGACTGTAAATGCTGAGTTACCAGCCTCAGATTTGAGTTTCTACAGCAGCTTCCTTTCACAGATCTATTCTTACCTTTAGTTCCTGCTTATCTTTCATGTTTTGTACAGGGCAGGTGGCTGGAAAAAGGAGGAACAGCTTAATGTGCTCAATATCTATTGAACCAAAAAATAAATTATCATTTAGATGAGTACAATTAAAGCATGTTACCCTGCTTAGATTTCGATTGGTTTGGGTTGAGCTGTGCAATGCATAGTTGCAATCATGCTGAAACATAGGCACAACATTCCCTGAGAATTCTAGTTTAAGGTCAATAACCTAGTCTCTGTACAGTAAGAATTTCAATGCATGGTATTTCATTAGTCCTTGGTAAGCTGAAATCAATATAGGTTCTTGCACTTTTAAGCAATATACTGTATAAGAAACCATGCAAGGCAGTCTCTTGGGGGGGGGGGGGGGGTCTTTTTTTTT
>VXAL01011026.1:45949-87556 GCA_013399475.1 Chauna torquata
TACTTGTTTGAACCATGTGTAACAAGAACCACAGAGTGAGGGGGAACAGCTCATCAAAGGGCATATTCACTAATGTGCTCAGTGTGATTCTGCATTACCTTGAAGGCCAGGAAAAAAAAATCTCAAAAGTACAGGGAATAAAAGGGAGGTACACTGAAGCATGATTGTATCCAGTCACTTGAGAAAAATGTCAACAGTTTCACACTACACAAGTCAGGTATTTATACCTGACCTATAATAATTGTGGTGGTTTCTTTCCTTCCCCCTCCCCTCTGCAAGATGCGGATGTACATGCAAGGTATTATTAGATCACTGGCTGCATTTACTACTAAAAATAAATATAACAAGTCCAACAAGATGAAGCACACTTTCTGTACATGCGCAATTTTATTGTGTGTCCTATTGATGAAAATACTTCAATCTGTTGATTGAAGTAGATTGTTGATTAAAAAGAATCATGTAATTTGACTTACAGAATCTAAATGAACTTAGAGAAACACCTGCTCTTTATTGAACACCCTCAAAACTTTGAGGTTTGAGGAGGTGAAAAGTAATTAATAGCAAGCAGAAAAGTGTTCTTTTATCAGATAAAACTATTTCATCCCTGTACTAGCAAACTTGAACATTGCTGTTTGAATAGAGAGACAAGACAGTTTTTATGTCCCTGCATAATGTTTTAGTGTGGTAGTAACTACTACAACATAACTTTTTTTGAAATGGGAATCATTTTTGAATCCTTTTTGTTTTTATTCCTGGCTATACTCATGCTATGACCTTTTGGACAGTTAATCTCTGGTAGGCAAATATATAGCTTGCATGTCTGAAGCAATGGTGGATCTTTGGCAACAAAGCTGTTTTTCTTGCATCAAGTGAATGAGTTATGTTCAAACAAATGGTGTTCTTTTAAAGATAGATGATGTGAAGTAGTGCTCTATAAATTAGCTTGCTTCTGGGTAACTGGTTACATCCCGTATGTGTGTGTTCACACACATCTCCTGTGGAGTTACGGGAGAGATGTCCCTGCAGACCCATTCTTGTGCACTAGGCTCTGCAGGTGTTTTGTATGTCCTCACACAGTCACTTCAATACACGTGCATGCATTCTGAACTTGACTACAGTGTTCTCAAAGGAGATGTTTTTTTTTCCCCCCCCCAAAAAAAACCTGCTCCCAATTTTTTTGCACTGAATATCAAACGAAATTTCAAGGAAAAAAAGGCTAATCTCAGCCTGCAGATGCAACACTTCAGATTGCCTCTGATTGTCTATCTGAAGTCACTATCCTCTTGCTGCAACTTTTCTTTTTATTAATCTCTTGAGAAAATGCTTTTCCAGAGTTAATACGTCAAATCTGAAATAGGCACTGACTCTTCTTTCAGTCAATTAAAAATCACTTCAGTTCAAAACTTGTTCTGGGAGGGAATAAAGGAAAAATTTGTACAGATTTTCTTTTGTGAACTTCTGGAAGGCAATCTTTGGAAGCTGTCACAGAGCTCTTCCAAACAGGACAGTGCCTTTTCCTCATGCTGGGGCTTTGACTTTTTCTCAGAATGTTATGGAAAGATTTTAATCCATTCTTTCAATGTATTTTTTCAAGATGAGATTGATTCACTATCTTTTTCCCTGGAAGTCACAAATAGTCTAGGTAGATTCTTAAAACAAAACTTTTTTTCCCCCCACTCAAGTGGTAAATTATCTGTAGACATTCAGATTAAGCTTCCTGGTTTTTGTCAGTGTGTGGGAGAATGAGCTCCATAAATTGGTAACTGAGAAAATTGTACTCCATCTTTGATTTTGAAAAGTGGATAAAGAATGACTTCATTTTCCTTGTGAAATTTGGCAGTTCTGTAACTGTCTCTGCAAGTGCTGTATCTGAGTGGCTTATACCACCCTGAGAAGAAGTAGGGACTTGGAAAGAGGTTCAGAAGTGACAAAAGCACCTCACACCAACATAAGCGAACACAAACAGTAGGTAATAAGATTATCATATGATGGTCAAATGTAATTGTCATCACAAAGTTTAAGCTTAAGTCTATCATTTCTACTCAAATTTTTGAATGAAAGTTATATAGATATTGAAATCTAAATAGAGTACTAAATGACTTTCTGCTATTTAGGTTATTTCATTTGTGAAGGCAAGATGTACAAATTTCTAATGTGTTCTTAAAGAAAGAGCTTTTTCCATGACAATTTCAACCTTAACAGTTTGAAAGTAATCAAGATTGTGTTACTCACGTCATACCCTTCTCTGTACTTTTCGGGGTTTAGAAATTCTCACTATTTTGTCTTTGTTTAGCATGCCTAAATGGCAAAGTGATTTTTTTTTTCTAAACTGAATGCTGTAATGCAATCTGAAATATTTTTTATATTAGAATTACAAAAAAAGCATACATGTATTTTCAAAGTGCCTTGCAGTGATATTGGTCATTTCATTGTTCTCGTAAAATGTCAGATGATTTTTCCTGCAGACAGTCTGGAATGCAGAAGTTATAAAGTGGCAGGTTCTTATAGCTATCCAGTTACTATTAATATTATTCTTCTCTACAGCTTTATTTTGATAAAGCAGTCCTATTAGNCCCCCAGCTCTTCTTCATTCATCATATAACTAATGCTTAGATGCAGAGTCTGTTTATCCTTTAATCCCACTGTCTGGGTTTGTTTATGTAAGTTTTAGTCTATAGGAAGGGTAGGTAGGTAGTTTATAAACAAAACTGACCCTCAGCCAGTGCAAGAATATCCAAGAATAGATTGTTTTACATACACAAGTTAAATTTATTCTGAATTCATTATGTGAGAGTTGAACTCCACATTCCCTGTGCTAATGAGCTGGAAATAACTGCAAGTTGTATCTGCCTTTTTGCAGTTTGCTTTCTAATGTACAAACAGCAAAACAAGGAGGAAGAGCACCTAAGTATTACCTTAAGATGGAAGCTCACTTAATGACCGTGTTTCATTGTTCCATTAACTAAAGCACTTATAACTGAATGCATTTACTACTGGCCCTGTACAAACCTGGCCCAGTAAGATTCTTGTTGGTCCCTGGTAACCCTTGCTTTATAGAAAAATAATTAGTAGATACCAGAAGCAGAGGGCCTGGGTGAACAAACATGACAACCATAATGTTGCAAGTTCTCCCACCTTTCTTTGCACATGAAGCCATTTTTTTTTAAGAGTACAGATTATATTAAGGATTTTAATGCATTTTCCTTAATAACTGTTGATACTACAGCTTCCATTAAGAAAATGTCCTGTTAGGGCACTGTAGTTTGGGGTTGGGTTCCTGGTGCTTTACGGCTTTTTTCCCTTTTATTTGATGAATGTGCTGAAACAGACTAGAAACAACCAGACAGACTGGTTGTCTGGATAGTGACTGAAGTAATAGCTGTGGAAATAACAGATGTTTTCACTCACTCTGCATCTTGTATTCTGTACTCAGAGGGAAAGTATTGAAAAATTATGGTGGGCTTGTGCTGATGTGCTGCTGGGAGCTAAAGATTAAATTTAGCCCAGTTTAAAAGACCCACATGAGGCTTATTGATCATTAAAATCCTACTTAAATCCTGTTTTAATGCCTTAAGTAGGATTTAAATGATGCCTAGTTTAGGCCTTCTGTAGAGGTGGGGGGGAAAATGACCCTAGAGGCTACTAAAAAATGTGGTATTTTGAAATTTCATGAAGCCATATGTAATAGGATTTCAGGGTCACTGATGGACTCTACCCTTTTGTGAAATCCTAACTCAAATATTCTGTGAGTAAATACTATTTCCACTTTATTTACCAATTAAAAAAAAAAAATAAAAAAAACTAGATTAGGGTTAAACAGTGGATGTTGCCAGTATTCTGACTGCTCCCTACACAATTATTTGGTTTTAAAGTAAGCTTCTAATTTTAAAATAATCTTTCTGTTTTTTTTCACTGCTGTTTGTGAAACACAAATGCAAGCAAAAGGCAAAGTCAATTCAAAAATGCTGTAGAACAAATGCTGAAATCAAAGTTGTACAAAGTAACTTGGGCAAAATAAGCTGGCAAACTTCTGTTTCCCCACCACCCCAGCAGCTCACTTGCTCTGGTGCCTCCATCATTGCCTGCATGTTCATATATAGTAGTTAATGAAAAATCCAGATGGAAAAGTCAGTTCTCAATTATTGCATCTTTAGCAGTCATGCAAACAGGCTAAAAATCCTAGCCATGCTCTAAATCTGACAGCAAAAATCTAATGGAGTTCTGCACTTGTTTTGGGCTGTGGTATTTATTCTTCAAACAGAGGAGACATAAGCTTATCCTGGAAATGTTTTTATTGAAATCATGTTTCCTGACTCCAAGTGCAGCAGGCTTATGGGGTGATGTGGGTGTGTGGTCCTGTGGTTAGAACAGGAGAGTACAAGTACTCCAAGAACTCTTACTCTGCACCAGTACTGCCATCAACTCTGTGATCTTGGGCAAACCACTAAACCTCTGGAGTTCATTTTACCCATTCATGCTGGCTAAAATGCTAATTTCAGAATGGGCCAGGAACCTTAATTAGACACATGATTTGCTTGAGATTCTTGGAGGAGAGACCCACACACGTAATTATTCACCTACATTACAAAGCTTTACTCCTATCCCAGCACTGCTATGAAGTGAAAGATACTGCAGTCTCTGCTGTGTTGAGAGGTGTTTTTGACTTTCAAAGGCCACAGTAGTGTTTAATTTACAGTTCTAAAAAAAAAAGTCACATCTGTACATTGTATTATTATTATAAGCTATATATAGGATAATGCTGAGTATTTTTTGTCATCTCACAGCTAGTTTATTACAAAGCAAGTCTAAATCTAACTCATTGCTGTCACAAGCGCTTTAAGGTGTGGTTGAATGCAGATTTTGCAGATTTTACTTAATTTCCCCCTTTAGGCAAAATATTTGTATTAATTATGTATAATAACTTTCTATCACTCTGCTCATCACCTTGGGAGTACTAACAAACAAATTAGGACATATGTTTGTCAGAAGCATGGACTGACAGAAGAAAAACATATCGGTGGGTGGGGGACATGCAGGAAACGTTCTTCTGAGGCTTTGTATTCAGAGAGATTTGAATTGCAAGACTCACTTTCTGCACCTGAACATATTGCCAAGGTGATGAATCAAGCTTGAGGCATCATTTAAGGGAGGGTAGTTCTAACACGATGCAACAGGCCTACTGGGAAACGGAGGGGGTTTTGGGTCTCCAAAATCAAAAATCTGTCAAAGTAGGTGGGCTATTTTTTCCCCATCATGAATTATTCTGATGAAGTAGAAAAATACATTTAACCAAATGGTCATTTAGACATTTAGGTCAAAGCATAAGAGGAAAGCCAAGTCATTCTATCAGTGTAGTGGATTAAATTTATTTGGTCTGTGCTAAATATAAATGTTACGTGTATGAAGGAAGGGTTGCTGATACAAGGCAGATTATTTTTAAAAAAAAGTGATTGTGAGACATGTACTCTCTATTTTTGCTTCTGTTTGCTTAGTCAATGAGAAGATTCTGATTGTCTTAAAAAACTGGGCTCCACAGCATTAGTTTCAAATTCAGAGGAAGTCTAGCTTCTGTATGGGCTACTATTTGTAATAGTTACGTTTGTACCATGTGCAGCAAATGAAAGCAATTTGGATTAAAAGGATTACACTCCATAACTTCTATGATAATAGGAAGCTACGGCTTCCATTAGTGGTCAAGCCGCTATAGGAGCCATAGTAAGTTCTTGTAAGTAAACACAAGATAAAGTGAGCTGCTTGCCTTGAGGAGCTTAAAGCAGTAAGGTGAACTGACAAAGTGTGGGTAAGATAATTAACCTACTGTCTGCAGCATCTTGTTAAAACTGTGGATGTATTAACAGAAAACAAAACAATTTTATTCTCGTATTGCTTTATCTTTTCAGGGGCAGTCGTTCTGTTGACACTCAGCAGTTCCAGAGCAGGACAAGAAGAGGAGGAGGAGAGTGGGGATGCCGCAAAAAGCAAATACTGAAAGAGGTGAGTGTTTCATAAGCTCTTCTTGCCTGATATACATGGCAGGATCTTCTACATTGTCCAGTCAAAATTAGTTAGACCAGTATCAGTTCCTCAAAACATCTGAGCGCAGTTGTAGAATGAGGAGGAGATCTGTGATTATCCAGACAGACTTGTTGAAAACTAATCATCTGAAATCAACTTTACTTCCTCTGGGAAAAATGTAGCAGACGGCATAGATAGCAAAGATCCAGCTAATATCATGTAAAGTTTTTGGTACCATCTTACATGCTTATCAAGCAGTGTCTAATTTGTTAGATGGACTTGCTGAGACAATTCTGAAATGCATATATCAGTTGGCTGCTAAAGCATATTCAAGAAATTGCTGTCAGTGATTTGCTGTCAAATGAGAAGGTTGTTTTAACTGCATTTACGCAGGATTTGTGCTTCTGGGTTGATTACCATTCCATGCTTTTCTTGTTAGCAGGGATGGTAAAATAGAAAGGATGTATGTTATGTTGGCAGGTGATGCTGGGCTACAACCAACTTGAAAAATGGAAACAGCTTTGAAAGCTGTTGTAAATAATAATATTGAGAAAATGTAGCAAAATTAATTTATTAAAGAGTGTCAAATTATGCACTTAGAAATAGGTGGTCATTCTGCAGGGAAAAAAAGCTTGATAATGTTGCTAAGGCTTCTGGTGGATTGTGATACAAATAGTGGTCAACATGTGGTTTTTGTTGTGGTAGTTTTCTTTGTTTCAAAAATGACGAATGAAGATGTTTAAGTAGATGTATCATTTGTACCAGGTGTAAAGTAATCCACTCCATCCAAGGCTCTCAGTTTCATCTGAACTACTGTGACTTGCCTTGAGCACTGAATTTCAGGAAAGAATACTTAGAGTACAGCATAAGAAATAAAATGTGACATTTGACAGAAAAGTTTCACTTTTGTGGAAAAAAAAATGTGGAGTGGAGATGCAATCAGCCTTCAGATTTATGCAGAAGTTCTGAAGAGAAAAAAGAAATGTTATTTTTCCATTACTAGGGGCTAATGCAGTAGTAGGGGAGCTTTTCGTTTAACATTACAAAACTCTTCCTAATGCTAGGAGTTGTGAGGTACTGGAGGGATTGCTGGGCTGTGAAGCTCTCACTGGAGATCTTCAGGAACTTGTTAGATATTTGTTAGTTGTGTGAGAGTTCACTGCACCTGAAAAGAAAGGCGGAGGCAGCCTAATTGAAATGCTTAAGTCTTTCAACTCTGTTTTCTGTGATTCTGTATATCATTCATACACGTGTGTGAGAACACTTCTTTTGAGCTCTCTTATTATCCACTGTGCATGCTTAGCCCAGTGATTTGTGATCTTAGTGGGATGTAAAGAAGTGACAGTTCTGTGTATGTTGCCAGAAGGCACTGATATTTTAATGTTTCCATTCAGTAACATTGCCCGAGAATCTTTTGAGGAATGGATGAACTACACACCTTGAACAGCCTGTAAATGTACTGACTGCATTTTACAAGCTGAATGTACTTAATACAAGGCTTAGTTCTGAGTTCATTGTGCAAGCCAAGTTCATTTAGAGGTTCTCTTGAATGTGAGAACTTGCAAAGGGGCTCCTCTGTGGCTCAAGTCCATTGATAATCACAGTTTTGCTAGTGTGATGTTTGTTTAGGAGAAGCTGGAAGTGAACCAAAATCAAGTCTAAAGTTGGGATTCACTTAATACAGTGAAATATATTCCAGATAACTAAAACTTAATGCATTTTGAGGAGGGGATATTTTCATGTCTTATTCTATGGAAATTGAAAGGAAGTTATCTTTTTGCAATCTCAAGTCTATCCTTCTACGTATTTGGAGCAAATATAGTCAAATAGTAGCTTTAAATTGTAATTTCATGCCTCCTGGATCATCTAGATCACCCTGGAAAACTTTAAAGAGCTGTCGCCTTTTCCTGTAGGAGCTTTCAAGATAACTTTCAGATGATAGCTTGATTTTCTTGGTTGACTTTATAGATGAGCTCTCTATAGAGAAAGAATAAGAGTCCAAATGTGAAGAACTAGTTAAATGATAGCCAAACTGTGCTTCTAGAGCTCTGCATTGTGCCAGTGAAAGGCAATTGCTAAGAAATTTTTTGGCAAGTGGAAAATTCTTCCCTAGTTGTGTATCAGGTTTTTAGGTGGAGTTGCATGAACCAGTTTGTCATTAAATCCTCACTATGCTCTCCCAACCTTCTATATAATCCATGGTATGAATTAGAGTATTTTATAGCTGTTGCTTCAAAGAACTGCTTGTCCTATAATAATTACCTGCAAGCTTGCAGATGCATATCGAGCTTTTTTTGTGTATTTAAAATGTGCATGGATATGACCTAACGAAAGCAGACCTATGGACTGCTTCCATACAGGTTACATAAGGTAATATTGTTGTGTTATGTCATGTCTTTTTAAATTGTTAGGAAGCTTAGGATTACACCATTTCCTAGGGTTTATGTGATTAGTTAGAAGTTTAGGTTGAGCTATAAAATTAAATACTGGTATGGTTAGCTTTAATTTTGCTAACTGAAACTCTAGTGGTCTGCTATATCAGGCCAGACATTCCCACCTCTTGCAAAAGTGGAAGTGCCACTGGTATATAGTTCTTCAAGAGATAAAACTTAATTGCTTGAACCATGCTTAAGTTATAGTTGCAAAATATTTTTAAACCACTGGACTGTTTCTTTTTCAATTTTGTTACAAGACTTGAAGATTTGTAGCTGTTTCTGGTCCCTTTTATAAGTTCAATACTATAAATGTAAAGGGATATTAAAAACATCAAATTCTATCTTCTCTGCTATTGTTTTTGAAACTTCGGTAGATCTGAGTAGGCATGCCATAAATAAAGTTGCCTTTTGACCCAAGTTGTCACTAGCTCTGTCCCTTGGGTGTTAAAACTAAATGAAACTTGCAGATTAGGTAAATATTTCTTCCTGTTTCAGGATTCAAAAACTTTCCTATTGTTGCCCAAAAATTAGTAGATTAAAAAGCACCTCCTAACTGATGTATTCACATGCACACTCCCCGCTTTAGTCCTGGGGCTAGTATGAATTTGGTAGTATGTTGGATCAGTGTGTTGGCAGTGCTCACTTGTTCTAGCTTGTAATAGTTCCTGAAATCTCCAGCATGTACTGAAGTGGTGTTGGTAGGAGGAACTCTCAGCCATGATTTCCCTCTGCTGCATATGTGCAGTTAGTGGCCTCTTAATTGGAAGGGACATGGGGGGCAGGAGAGACATGAAACACAAAAACCTAGGCCTAAGACTGTTGTTGCTTGTGATCAGATTTTGTATGCTCTCCCATTAGATTGCAGGGTGCTGTAGAGCTGTATAGGCGGAGTGGTGCCTTGGGGTACTGAGGTTATACTCATTACGGTGCAGCAGTAGCCTTAATTTCCAGTATGGAAAGCCAAAGAAAAGCCAAGCAGGTGAAAATCATTGAAGAAACTTTTCAGTTTATTGAGGTATATTAAAAGGTGCAAAAGACAGGAGCCTTATGTCATTTCCTGTGTGGTTCATTTCTAATGGAGAGGGGGAATCGATGAAAGTTAACAGATGTGAGTTTTGAGTTACTTCCCTTTTCTATTTATTATTTTTCACTTGGTTGGCAAAAACTTCAGAATAAAGTAACGTAACTTTCAAAGCAATTGTTGTACTGATTGATTGATTGATTTTACTAATACAGAATGTGACCAGGATGGTCATGTGTTTTAGAAGTGACCTGTCCAAACAAGGTCTTGGACAAGTGAATAAGCATATCTTTATGAATAAGTACGTGGAGAGCAGCAGTGAGGAGCTGGATGAAAGAAGTATTTTTGAGAATAAGCAAGTCTGATTTAGCTAGTGTAGCTGTGAATTTTGTGACTTAAGTTTACACCCTCAAGGGTGGAAGTGTAAACCTATCTTATATTGAGAGTGATCATGTGCTACTAATGACTGCTGTATGGGGAACATCCTTTATGAGAAGTGGGGCTTGGCAGAGCTCTGAAGCAAAACCTCTGATGCCTCTGAAACCTCTGCTACACCCTTTGCTCTGCTTGTTTGTTGGGATTTCTTTCACCCTGCTTAGTCCTGACATTAACAGTGTAATTTGGATGTTGTATGTGACATCCCTATGCTTTTGATTCTTGGGATGTTAGAGCAACACATTCCTCCCACAAAAAAGTGGTCACTGGTGGTGGTGGCAGTGAATCTTCCAGAATAGTTTTATAGGTGGGGTTTTGTTTGTGCCATACAAAACAAACAACAAAGCTTCCTTCCCCTGCCTGTTATTTAAAACGAGATGTGATGCTAGATGAGTTGGGCATGTATTCTTGTAATACTGAGGAAGGACAACATGGCAGTTTGAAAAGTACCAACGTTCAGTCCTTTTTCCAGCAGTGAAGGACCTAGCCAAAGTTTTTTTTACAATTATTATTTTTTTCAGTGCTAAAAGCTATCCTGAGATTCCAAGCAGATGTAATTCAAATACAATAACAAACAATGTTAGAATATCTGTTCCAGGATGAAACACATTACTTTGGTGGTTGTTTGAAGTGTACTATATCAGAAAGTCTACACTGCAGAAGTACTGGTGATTTTCAACAATAGTAGTTAATTGAGCTGAACAGTGTTTTTTTACCAAACTGCAAAAGAGAAATTATCATTAACAATTAGAATAACAATACTTCATATCAGCAGAGACACTTTCAAATATCAAGAATTTATTTAACTATCAATTCTGCTTCATTAAGTGATTCTTGATGAATTCATCAGCTAAATTAAGCTTCATCAAGTGATTCCTGCAGTATCCTTCAGAAATGCTATAATTATTTCTGTTTTAAATACAGGAAAAATGAGGTAGAGAACTCAGGTGGTTTGCTAATGGCCATGGACAGCACTTACTCTGACTAAAATTGAGGGCTAGATTCCCAGAGCTTCTGTTCTAGTATTAAAACCGCTAGCTCTGCTTTGATACCTGTTTTTAAAAAGTAAATATAAAAGTAAAACAACTTCACTCCTCTTTTACAAAATCTTTGCACTAGCTACCCAAAGAAAGTCTGATTCCATTTAAATGTGTTTTAGAATGGGCTTTGACATCTGATAGAAATTAAAAACAAGAAATTCTTGTTTTTCAGACCAAATTTTATTAGTTATGGGTTTGCCGTTTGTAACCTCTATGGTGTAAGTGTACATTTTACAACCGTTTCTTAGGCTAGAAAAGCAATGCTCTTTTCTCCCCTTCCTCCCTCCTGTCAGAAACATTTCTGTAAAGTATGCATTTTGACCTTTCACAATTTGTCACAGTAATACATGCAATTTATTTAAAAATTTTCAAAATCCCTGTGGCCAAATAAAAGCACCCACCACAGAACTCAGCTCCGGTGTAGTTGAATGACTTGTAGAACTGGTAGTATAAAAGTGCTGAGAAACAACAGCCTAAATTTGATTTCCCCCACCACCCCTTTCAGATTTTCCAACTCTGTAAATAGTGGCAGGACTGAACTTGTGCAAACAGGCTGATGTCCTTCTCAGAGTGGCTGAGATGTGCAGGCAAGAGGATGAATAAGGTACTCTAGCCCTTGCGTAAGTGCATCAGACCCACTGGTATGTGCTTCCCCCACTCCCTGGGCGAAGTGGGGCAGAGGAGCAAAGCCCTGACTGTTTCATGGCTCAGCCAGGAGTGTTAGCATTGGAGAAAGTCACGTACCAAAGCCATCTTCCAGCACAAAGAAATGTGCCTCTTGCTAAGGCTGTATTTAAAGGCAGAATTCAGTCCATAAATGAAGGCTGATTATGTTCCCTTATCTACTGACTAATGTTATCCTCTGGAGGAGAAGGAAGCAGCTTCTCAAAGCAAAGTAGTTTAATCTCAAACTATTCAAAAGTGTACAGGAATGTGATTCTTACTGTCCTCTAATTCTCATGTTTTAGAGGACAGCACAATTACAAGCAAGCAGTGCTAGCTTATGCCAGCCTGTGTTGGGGCTTTTCTTCCCAATGTTGGCAGGTTTCATTGCTGCTGTTTACTTGGACGATGTGATAGGCTGCTGTGAGTGCAGAGAACAGGTCCCTCAGTACATGGAAAAAATTATTATACATAAATATCTGTATATATAATATCTTTAATGATGTTCAGGAAATATCGAGAATATGATCGTGGTGCAGGACAAACATGAGGGCCAGAGCTTGCTTCACTTTTCAACTAAGCTAAGGCTGTGGTGTTCCTCCTCTTCAGATAGTACATAACCATGATGGCAATCACTTCACTTTGAAGAGGAGGAAGACAGTAGTTGATTACTTAGAGCAAGTTTTCTTACTGTTAATTTATTGCATTTCTGATAACGTAGTGCGCTGTACTAATTCTGCCCTTCTGCAATACATAGGCAGGTTAGACAATGTGTCCCTTCCTTTCTGGAGTTTACCAAGACAGAGTACAAGTTATGGCTTCGTCTCTAGTGTGTCACAAAGTTGGTTGTAATTTTCTTTACACACAGGAGTTCATCTCCGAGCATTCTTGCGCATATACGTTCCACTGCTTGCTGTCAGAGAATGTGTGCTGAATGCCTCTAAACTGGTGACTTCTGGAGTAGCCCTGGCAGGGGCAGTGCATGCAGCCTTCAGCCTCCTGTGATGGGGCAGTGGTGCTCCACCCTTCCCTTTCTCCTCATGACCAGTTGAATCTTCTTGTGTTGCCTGAAGCTGAAGTTGTTCCTGCACCAATTGTTTACGTGGAAATAATGTTTATACTTTGTTAATTAATGGAGTTGGTTTAAGGGGAAAAACCAAAACTTCTGTTTTCTTTTAAGAGGGAAGGAATTTTATTTTTCTTGGAGCCCTAAGGTGTTTTATTTGATACTCTGCTGTGTTGACACCTCCAGATTTTAAACATTGCCTTTCTTGCCAGGATGTTTTGCTTCAACATTGATTAAGGTAAAGTATATCTGGAAAAGTATATCACTTTGAAAAGTAGATAACTGAAAGAAAACAAAATATTGGCACGCTTTTAAGGCAGATTGGTGGAAGATCTGGATTGCTGAGGCCCATGCTGCGAAGTGTATGCCACATATTTGTAGGATGGGATTTTTATGATAAGAATCTCATCTGTTCGTACTCTGAGAAGAGGTGTGCATCTCCTTTCTGCTTGGGTGCTTAGGCTGTTTGGTATGGTAGCTCCTAAGCAAGGTTTGAGTATGAAAGCTTGTAGTTTATAAGCCTGAGGAATGGGGAGGAATCTGAGAAATCAACCTACAAGCTCTCAAGTGCTGAATCAAAAGCTAAGCTTCACACAGCCCTGTCAACTATTGGTAGCGGCTGTACCTTCAGGTGCAGATCATGGTAGGGTGCTTGGTGGCACAGCTTGAGGAGACTGTAATTGCTCCAATGTGTCCTGGCCAGCCACTGTGACCAGCTGATGATGATAGTCCCCACGGCCATCCCATGTCTTCCACTGCATTTGGATCCCAGCAGGCATCCATATTGCGTTGTCATGTCTCGAGATTTTGGTAATCTATTTAATTCTCTGCTCAGATAATCAGTATGGCTGTAAATCAAGTGACTTGGATCCTAGGTTTTAGTATTTTTGTGGAGCTACATGACCTCTGGTCTTAATAGAAATGCTTCGAACTCCATCACATCGGTCAGCCTCACTTTCAGTGAAGGGAAGGCTGAGCTGAAGTAATACAGAAAAAACATGTAAATGACTAGTGTGTCCTTCTGCTTGATGATATTCCAGATGTAATGCTTGTATATTAACAAGGTCCTTTTAAAACTTGCAAAAATGCATTTAGCAGACCTCAACTTCTCTGACTTGTATTACATGTTTTCAGTCTTAACTATACTAAAGATTTGAGATTGCTTCCTCGCACCCAGTAACAAACATTTTAATTTTTACTGCAAGAAGTAAAAGCCAAGGTGCCTGCGAGTTTCCTGTTTGAAAGGAGCAAGATGTTTCCAGATACAAGTGGCAAGGCTTTATACTTCATTAAGGATTCCACAATAATGCCCTGTGCTCCAGGAAGCATGATGTGCTCCTAGAAAGATGATGCAAACTTCAGCAACAGAGAGAGCCAGGAATCCTGAAACCTATGAGGGGTGTCAAAGTTTGGGGTCGGGGGGGGAGGAATCGAACTGTGTTTATTCAGCCACACTGCTGCTCTAGTTGTCTAACAATTCTAAGTAGCCTAACAAACTGCAGATTAGTAATTGTCTGTGTTTGTTTGCTATGCTTCCACAGTGTCTGAATCTTGATCTTCAAAGACTGTTGGAAGTTAAGCACTCTGTTAGCTGAAATCATACCATCTTCATCTTTTCTGTTTCCACGATGCACAGGGATCCCTCTTACAAGACTGTATGGTGTAAATGACTTGAGTATGCTTCAACTGGAAGCCATGGAAGATGTTTCATTTCATATGCTTCAAGAAGAGGGTGCTTTGCCTCCAAGAAACAAATGGATTCCCTGACCTATCCTTGTTATCAGAAACTGAACATCTGAATGTTAAAATTATGTTTCAGTTGGTTTTCCCGAGCATCTTTTCCTTGAGTCAATGATGTCAAATGTGAGCTATGTGACTATGAACAAATAAGCTGCTAGAGGACTACAGAGAAAACTTGGCAGAGGTCCTAGTTTTTAACAATATCTTTCCCTTATCTTTCCGTTTTAGCCTTAAGCAGATGATGTTTTCCTTTTGAATGAAACTAGCCTTTTACGCATATTTTTACAATGTAATTTTGACTTTATGAATAGGGTATAGATAACTGTTGGTATGATTCTGGCTTGTGCTGTTAAAGCCAGGCTTGTACAACCAAACTGAACCAAAACAACTCTTATTTTAAATAGCTGTTTGGAAGTCCAGATTATGAAGTATATGAATGTGGTATCATTTGTCAAGTGTCCCAGAAATACTTGAAGATGTTGCAAGAGTTGGTTCAGATGCCCTAAAGTCTGACTGGTTGAGTTGGCTCTATTGGAGGCCTTGAAGACACTGTCTTAAGTCTGGCTGGATTGAATTTGAAGGCAGTGAAGATCATCCTTAAAAGGGAAGTAAGCAAATATATATTATGCTTGAACTCTAACGATGAGTTGCTTCAACAGATCTAGTTACAAATGCAGGCTGTTTCTTTCTCCGTTACTTTTGAAGATTCCATGTCTGAGCAGACTTAGCAGACTAAGACAAGGCCTGTATTTTTCTCATGAATGGCCATGGTTGTTTTTACAGGTCGTGTATTACAACTGAGCTGTATCTGTTAATGATTTGAGAGAAATGTTGGAGGATGTTGCTTGCACAAATTTTAACTAACCTGGTCATAGCTGCAGGTTTTAAGGATGGGAATTCCTTCAATGCCTTAATTCCTAAGGAGCAGCAGGAAGTAAAGATGGGATAATAAATGATGACTGTTCAGAGTTTACTCTTTCTTGAATATATATTGAAAGACGTAAACTGAAGAGGAATTACCAAGTACTGACTGTTGTGGTCTAAAAGCAGGCTAGAGGCAGAAGCATGTGACACTTTAAAGCCCTGTTTCAGAAGAAAAGGAAGGATTTGCAGCTGGTTACACAGTGGGATGTTGCCCTGTACCCTCCATTTAAGCATTAGCTGCCCAATTACAAAATATGTCACTAGGCTTCTGCCCCTGTGAGTGCACAGGCTTCGTTATCTCATTACATGATTTTTAAGGAAACAAAAGACAAAAGAACACATGAAAGCCTCCTTGGAGCGTCTCTAATGATCTTTTGTAGCTTCACAGCTTTTCAAGGAGAGGCAAACAAAGGCGTCCCCTCCTGCCATTGTGCCTGCACTATGTTTGGAAGCAGTGTCAGGCCTACCACCCATGGGGGGCGGGTGGGGGAAGAGACCTGGAGGTCTGTGGAGTCAGGAAGGTGGAGAGGTAAGGCACTGGAAGTGTCAGTCTGGAAAAAGTGATTGCCATCTCTCCACAAAGATCTGTGCATGCATGTGCGCCTGTGAGTGTGCTGGACACTACCTGGTGTAAACTCTGCTTTGGCTTCATTAAATCTATTTCAGTTGACATTTAAAAAGAAAAAAAACAAAACTATAAATATTATCTACATCTCTTGAAAGCATATTCTAGGCTTTAGTATTTAAATTATTTTGCATATTTATTCTTTTATTTTTCTTCTCCTGACCTTAGTGTTGATAGTGTTCTTATAATTTTTTAGTGAAGCTAGAGATGTTCTGGTGTATATGTAAAACATCTCACAAATACTAGCACTTTGGTCTAGTAGACAGGACCGGGAAAGTGAAAATGCTTATCTCATTGTATTAACTGGGTGAATGAGAGTATGGAAAACTGGATGTTTTTAAATATTTCCATATTAATAATCCAAAACTAGGGTCAATATCCCATTGTAAAACTCAGTTTGGGACTGTTATTTATGTCTGACAGTACAAATGTGATGTAGCATCAAAGCATCTTTTATCTGCAGAAATTGGCACAGTCACAGCAACCCAGGCAGGCCCTAGCAAAGACATAAACCTGCATTTCTCATTTCTCCTTTATAGGAAGGTGCAGTGTTAGTTGGGTGGTGTTCGTTGTACTAGGAGTGTCAGATAGAGACTATGTGTATCTTAAAAGCAATCTCTTCAAGTAGGTTGTTAGTTCATCACCACCATGGTATTCATGTACTGTTAGAATGATAAAAACTAACCTATCCTTACTCCTACGCTCTGCCTTCAGAGTGTTTTGTCATGCAACTTCTCAAAGTTATTTTAAGTACATGCGTCTGAGGGGGAGGGGGCAGTAAAGGAAACTCATTTTTGATTCTTCAGCTGGGTTTCAGGCAGTCACTGTCTCCTCAAGAGGTAAATGGGACCTGCTCCTTCTGGAGCACCTGCAGTCAGTGCAGCTTCAGAGGCTGGGCAAAGGACCTGAGAATAATGCTAGGTACCTCCTATCCTGCTGCTTCCAGTAACAAAGTAGGAGAAAGTATCTGACACTGGTAGAGTCTGCTGTGGTTTTGTGCTGAGGGGAACTGACAATGATTAAGGTTGGAAGCAGCCTTCAGAGGTCATCTAGTCCAAACCCCCTGCTCAAGCAGGGCCACCTAAAGCAGGTTGCCCAGGACCCTGTCCAGATGCCCACACCCCAACACCCACCTGGAGCCTTCTCTTCTCAAGGCAGAACAGTCCCAGCTGTCTCAGCGTTTCCTCACAGGAGAGATGCTCCAGTCCCTTCACCATTTTCGTGGCCCTTTGTTGGACTCTTTGGTAGCCCCATGTCTCTCTTGTACTGGGAAACCCAGAACTGGATACAGTACTCCAGGTGTGGCCTCACCAGTGCTGAGTAAAGCATTTTTTTAGTTACCTTTGGGCAGGAATGCATTTGTTCATCTGTGAACAGGGCCCAAGATACTGAGGAGCATCTTGGAGTAGTATATCCATGTGACATTATGAATACTAATGTACCATACTATATTCTGAAATGTGAATGGTAGTGTTATGAGGTAACTATTATCCTCAAGCTACATGAGCACACAGGAATAAATTGGAAATGAATCCCCTGTCTTCCAGCTGACTGTGTGATTGATGTCCACTTTTTCCTCAGTGGAGCAGATCATGCTGTATTTGTGGCTGTTCCTCCACAAGCAAGTGTGGGGTGTGGTAGGTTGTCTTCACAGGTTAGCGTAAGTCAGAGGTTAGCAATGTTGGACAGAAGGCAGGTTGCAAGTAGATACACTGGGATGGGGGGGGAATGGATCTACTCTTTTTGCTGCAAAATTCTGCTGTTCTGAAGCTCAGCTCATTTCCCTAGGTATTCCTTCAGTGGTAGGGCTCTAAGCCATTACTAACTGGAGCTGTATGTAGGAATACACTTACTTGCATAGCTGCTCTTTGCAGTATTACCAAGAAAACTCTAAAATATGAGACCCGTAAGACCGGCACAAGATCTTATCAGTTATCTTCATTCTGATGTGTCTGTCAAAATGACTAGTTTTAACATTGGTATATTGAGCTTTAAACTTTCTCTTCCATGGAATACATTAGGAAAAGATGCATACAATAGCACCTACTGATTTATCTTACTATTGCTTCGTATTTTTACTGTGCGTGACTTGAACTATCTGTGGCAGTGTTTGACTTTTTTGTTTTGTTTTCCATCTCTTCCAATCCCTACTGACAAATTATGCAAGCTGCTGTTGGTAATCCTTTGTAATAATTGAAAGAATCTGTGCTAACTCATTATTGATCTCCATACAAAGATTTACAACTTCTCTTCAGTGCTCGAGTCCTCTAAATTTATACAGTCTGAAACAAGCCTCCTAGTTAGCTGCAGAGGTAAAGAGGAAGTATTCTTCTGCTATAGAAACACTGATTAGAGTCTAAAGTATGGCAGTTGTTGTTTTGTCTGTTTCTTGAACTAATGTTTGCTTGTGGATGATCAATTGTGACACATTGTGACCTTCCTTATGTAGAATCAACAAGTAAGTACTTCATGCTACTGTTTATTAAATCCTCATGGGTCTGCAACAAATGTGCCATTCATTCTCTTCAGTTATTCATAGCCAGCTTGACAGTGGAGGGCTTTCACTAACGTTTGTATATCCATCCCTTGTATATGATGGCTAAACAGTGGTGCACCAACTGCAGTAAGCAGAGTGATAAACTTGTGGCCTCAGAGCCACCAACAAATACATCATTTTTAGCAAATGCTAAATTTTAAATGCTATGCATTTTGCTAACGAACTCTTGGTCAGTTAGTGAAGTTGCTGTGAAGACAGGACTCATCTCCTAGCCTCTCTTACACTAAAGAAGATTCTTTAATGTGTGAAAAATAAGTGTAGTTATTACTAAGGGTGCATAAACTAATGTCGTTAGTGTCTAAAATTCAGTTTCCTGTTTCACACTGACCTTTTGAAAAATCTCTTTGTATCACTTAATGCTCTATTGAGAAATATTAATATCAGAATCATCCAACAATACAAATCATTCAGCAGTAGCATCTGAACTATTAATAGTTCACTGAAATGAGGCATTTCCAGGCTTATTGTTATCAGCTATATATGATGTTTTCAGCTGCTAGATTACATCTATTGTCATTTATATTCACATGACTCCTAAAAGAACATCACATTTAGCGAAACTGGAAGAAAACTTCCAGAAAAACAGTAATGAAAAATCTGTCCTATCTCACTTTAATTTCTTGAAGTGATTGTACATGTTTCTCTTTGTTCTTGCTTACTACCTTTTTCCATGCTCCTCCAGATATGTAAGGTTCATTTCACGCTGAACCAGTAAGATCAAAATATCATAATCAGCCACGACTTTTGGTTTTATCATTGTTTGTCAGGAGTGGATCACTAAAAAAATGAAGGCTTTATTCATCTTCTTTACGGTTATTGACATTCAAAGAATATTAATTTGTATAGGAAAGATTGGTTCTTTGAGTATTTAAGTAAAATGCTTGGGAACAGTCTATGAAAACATCTCACAGCAATTGAAATGACTCATGACCTAATTAAATGATTTCCTATTTCGTTTCACGTAGTCATGACCTTCATGACATCTCTAACTGTGACATCTCCATAACTATTTCCATTCAACCCCAGACAAGAATTTAGGACATTTTTCATAATGGAATAGCTAAAGCAGACATTATCTGCTTGATTCTTACCACCATCAAACCCATTACTGTCCTGCTCCTGATATGGCTAGAGGCACTTAATGTAAAGTGCATGTTTTATAATAATTAGGGCAGCAGAACAATATGCATACTGTGGTCTTATAAAGACTGCTTTCATGGGACAGTTGTACATCTCACTATGCCCAAAGGGTTAAAAGTAGCTGGTTTCTCCCTGAAGACTAAATTTCTTTACAAGAAAATTTTTATAGACCCATTTCAGTGTGAACATTCTTTCTTTCAAAAAAAATCATTTTGTCAAGCTCTTTCTTGTTTAGTTTTTCACATACAGTATTTTTATCAGACTTGGCAAAATTAGAGAACTAATGTTTCAGAATGTGCATTCATATTCTGCGTATAAAAGGCTTTTTGTTCATTTTGCATACCTTCTCTCTTTTTCACTCCTTCTGTTTTTCCCAGTTTTTCACTAGAGTTACAGCAATTTCTATTCAGTTTATTTACAGAATCTGCAGAAATTCAAAGCCAAAATGTTATCACTTTGTTTCTGTCCATGTATTGTACAAGCATTTATTTCTATATATCCATTTTTCTTGCACTCGATACAAAAAGAATTTTATACTTTTGGCTGGATACCATAACATTAAAATACCCTTCTGTTGAAGGGGTGTAGGGTTGAATTTTTTTCTCCTGATACTCTGGGCACAGCATGGGGAGAGACTGTGCAGCACTGAATGAATTCATCTCAGGAGATTTTAGAAGTTTCATGCTGAAATCTGGGGATGCTCTTAGAGAATGTTTCCCTGAGTTCTGGTCAGCTGCCTTCGTCGTTTCTTTACAGGAGCTGACAAATAACACACCTTAGAAGTTCTCTGCCCCCCACCCCTGAGAATATACTCCTGTGTCAGATGTTTTTTCTCAAATTGTGAAACTTCCTTTTCCCTCTCCCCACCTTAACATGCTGGGGACTTTTTACAATCTTTCTCTCAAATTACAGTTTGAACATTGTGCTATTGTACTACGTTATCACCTTACTTGCAATGTGTTTGGTTTTTTTCCCAGAAGAAAGTATAATTTGCTCTAGTGACGTTTTTTATTTGTTTTCTAGGATGTCTTTTCCTTAGTATAGAGTGCTTTAATTGGGAGAACATTGATGTCACATCTGTTGGTGCTGCAGATGTAAATGCCTGAATAAAGTTTGTTGTTATTTGTTTTTTAACCAGCATTGGAATGACTTTGTGGGACGGTATCCAGTTCCTGGGTGAGCAGGGGTTTATTCATTACAGAGAAGAAGCTTCTGTTGTCATTTTCCTATAACCATAGAAAGACTGACTAGTTAGGGGAAACCTATGGATCCAGTAAGGAATCTGGGACACTATCTGCTGATCTTACATTACCTCAGCAGATGCTCATCCTTGTTCTTCGTTCCATTCTCCCTGTTGACAGCTCCCTTGTCATTCGAGAAACTACATTATGACTGCACCCCGTTAACTTCTTGCATCTTCCACTTTTTACAAGGTTTCTTCTCCCTGTAGGCATCTAAAGTAGGTGAAAAATATGATTGCAAGCAAGGTCATTTGAAAATAATCTGACACGACCTGACTTAAAATACCGCACTTCAGTGTTGGAGGTTGTGTTGATGATTTCTGAAGCATTAAAAATAAATGTGTTAATGATGTAAATGCAAATAAATACATCCTTCAGGTTAGGAGGTGAGCTTATATGTGCAATGCTTTAGTTTTGTCCTTCCAGGATATTCTGCATCTTTCTTTTCCCCTGACATTTTGCTTACATGGTTATATATTGCAGGGCTTGCAAAGACCAGGTGTGCAGCACAGAGTGTGATCCCTGTCTGCACACAAACTGCAGTGTACCTCTACATGGATATGAGTTCTTCTCCTCTTCTGAAAGGGAGCTGGGTGCTTTGAAACATTTGCTTTGTGTTTTGAAGCCTGTACGTACAATTTGCTGTGTTTTGGAAGAGCAAGTACATTAAATCTGGGTGTGTAATATCTAAAAGGCTTTGTAATTAATGCTCAATGATATAATTAATCAAAGCAATTTGAAGGCAAGATAAAATCAAACACGCTATGACAAAACACTGATTTCTAGATGAGAGCTATTTCATGCTCCTAATTTTATAAGCTTTAAAATGGAGCTGATGGTAAAATAAATAAATAAATAGTCTGTTAATACTTCAGACCACTTCCAGGAGTAAGGCTTTCAAACAAGCCTGTACTACTCTGTTTTTGAATGCTAAATACTGGAAGCTGATCTTCATTATACTGCTCCTTTATTATACAGATTGTTCTAGGAATTGAATGTCAGCTTAGTGTCCTGTGCAAGACATTTGTGTCTCTGTACCTGTTGTATTGTAATAACTGAAAGGCTGGTTGTGTGTTTTAAATTCTTTCCACTGCTCCTTTATTCAGAATCATCTTGTCCTTCTGCCATGTCAGATGGTGAGATTACAATACCCAGCCATTACCAAATGAAAGGTATACGGACAGTCACCAAACAGAGGAACAATGAAATATCTGTTCCCAGGGTGGGAGCAAAGGGATTCATCTCCTTTCTTTTGTCAACTTGTAGAAGACAGCTCCTGCAATTCAAATTTTGTTTTCTCTTTTGTCACTCATCTTTCTAGCAAGTTCCTTTCTTGCTATACTTAAAAGTTTGTCTACTGACCCTATCATCTGAAGAGTGACTAACAAATGTTTGGAGCTTGCTAATGTATTTGTTTGTGCCCATTTAAAAAAAAAAAAAAATCATATTAAAAACATTTCTAACTTCCAGTCCTTGAAAGGAAAGGTACTGAAGCTACTGTAAGAAATTGGGTTGAACTGAGAATGGGATTTACCTTGTATTATTCAAAATGTGATTTTTTAAATCTTTTTATATTCTTATTAAGAACAGTATCTTTTTTGCCATCGGCTTAAGTGGGAACAGATTAGTTCCAGTAAGTATTAGAGTAGTTGTACAGATTTCAGGGTGTTATTAAATTAAAAGTTCAGTGAGTGAAATATATTTCTAAAAATTTTTAAAGCTTTTGAATACTTAACTTTTTAATGTCCCGAAATAAATATACTGTATATTGAATATTTCTAAAGTATTCAAAAGCTTTAAAAATTTTAACTTTTTAATGTCCCGAAATAAACATACTGTATTATGGCTGTTAAGCTGAGCTAACGAAAAAGTAGTGAGTCCATTAGCAGAACTTCACTAGAATTTTTTCAAAACAGAACTAATTGGAGAAAAGAAATGCTAGTATTCCAAACAAAAGCTTTTCTGTTTTAAGTGGAACGCTTTCTTCTCCTGAGCAGTTTGTGGGCTTCCTCACTGCAGTCATATTGCTTACATAGATTGTCTAATGTGACACTGAACTTACACTAACTGTCTTAATCTTATGTTCAGCAAAGCTTACTGACAGAGAATAATCAATACCTTTGGAGATGCTCCTGGAAACCTCAAAGTAACCCAAGAGATGCTTTTCTTTTCCCCATACAGGAGCTACATAAGACTTAATGCAATTAACTACGGGCTCAGGGCCCTCTAAGAAGCTCCAAGCCTCCTTGAACATGTGGGCGTACCTCTTCTGACACCTCTGCTCAAAGCCAAAATGTGGTTCAGAGGTGGAGCATGAGGTACTCAGGACTCCTGTGCCTCTTCAGTCTTAGTCTTACAAATGTTATGTTTTCATGCTCTGTCAGCTTAATTTTTAATGTATTTTATCTTCACAACATTGCAATGAGTTAATGAAGTGCTATTTCCTCTCAACAGCGGGGATCTGAGGCACAAAGAAAGAGCTGACAAAGTGAGAAGGGAGTTGCAGAATCCCGAAGGAAGCTCCCTACATAGCGCACGAGGACACTTGGGGCTCAGTGCAAGAAGCCATCCCACTGATCGCTCAGGGTGCGCACCCCTCCAGAAAGCCATTAGGAAGCACTGCGCAAGAGTTGTGTGTAAAACCACACCTCAGGGTGTGTGAGTGGGAAGGGAGGAGTAGTCCCAGCTTTGAAGTCTCATCCAGAAAGCAGGTTACCCAGGTTTAAGTTCCTCCTTTGCCTAAGGGGATCCAAACCCACTTCTCCCACCTCCTTCTGGAGCTCCTTAATCTTTGTGTTATTGGGCCGCTTTTGGGTGGCAGTGATCTCCACCCTTCCTGCTGAAGCTGTGCCCACACCATGAAAGCACCCTGACCTTTTCCTTCTCCCTTACCTTCAGCAAGGACCAGAAGGTGCCTTATGAACTCATTCCTTGTTGTAGGCTGATTATATGTAAGGGAGGTGGTGGTTAAATTTGGCCTGACCAAGGAGGGGTACAAACTTGTGGCTAAGGGCCTCCATGAGGGAATGTAGCATGGCATCTGGGCACTAACACATTGGGGAAAAAAGTTGTTTATTAGCAGCACAATATTGGAGGAGTCTTTCGAGGATATTTTTTGCATTGGAAATGATGTGAAACAAATGGAACTTCTTGTTTCTTCCTCTGAAGTCTCAAAAGATTAAATATTTCTTGGGAAGCATCCATGCAAAGCCTTTTGACTCTTGCCATATTTATACACATATGGATGTGGATTTGATTACTCTGTGTTCCTTATTTTTCAAGTGGAACCCTATAATCTAAGGCTAATGAATGCCAGTATGAGAAAGAAACGGCATCTAGGACTTTGTTCAGATCGCAAAGTCAGTGTATGTCTTAATACATTATCCTTTGGATGGGACAGCAGATGAAAATTAATGCCAGTACAATTTGCTAAACTATGACATTTAACTCAGCATTTATACATAATGCTACGGCTGTTTTGGCTGATATTATGCATTTGTTAAGCTTTTCATCTGGAGATGTAAGTGCCGTACAAACTGTAATTTATTTGAACTTTCCTCTGTCCTGATGAATTTCAAATTGCAGCTTTTTAAGAAATAAAAGGAAAAATGGTTTGGACATCTAATCTTAATGATACCCTAGCTAAGTTCTTTTTTTTAATTCATATTGAAAGTATTAAATATAAGAAAGAAATACATAATTAGGGAAAGGGCTTTTCTTCCCTCACAACCATCCTCTTAAAATCAGAAGTTAGCAGTAAATTACAGAATATTCTGATTTGTATTGGCAAGAGCCATGCGTTTTTCATACAGGTTGCATCTAATTCACTACTGGGCCTATGAACATGTCTCAGCCTTTTCCCCAAGGTTGTAGATGTGCAGAGTAACATAATAAATTGTTTAATAAAAGGAGTTGTCAGATCTTGAGCTTTTCTGGCAGTTACTTCTCTCACCCTCCTAGGATCTACTGTGTAAAGCTCAATGGTATCTGGCATAGTCCTACAAGCACAGCCTGTGTTCATGACCAGAGCTCATAGGTGTACAGCATGGATGCAAATGTTCAAGATGAAAATATATTTTGATCGTAAGATCAAAGTGTGTCTGGTGTAGAGCATCTAAAGTAGCTGGTATGCGAGTTTACTGTTGTGCATATCCTGCCTAATGGTCAAAGACGGATTCCCTTCATATATTCAGGGAGGGGAAAGGCAGGGCTTGTTTTTATAGGAAACAGTGGAGGAAGGGAGAGGCTTCTCTTTCTTCAGAGCTGAGCTTATTGATAATCTCACATGGGGAAAATGGATGGAAAAATTTCTTGAAATTAATTGCTAAACTATATTAGGCTAGAATACTCTGAAAAGATTGTAACCCACACAACTAGCTTGCACATCCACCTGTTTTTTCAACTCTGCTTTTCATGGGTTGCAAAATAGTATGCCCCAAAGATACCGGTTCAAGCTCTGTTAGATGAAGGAAGGAAGTCAGCTGCAGACTCCAGGGTATATTCCACCACTGGTCGCTTTTGTTTATGCAACAGAAATATTTAATTTTAAGCTACTGTGCAAATTCAAACCAAGTTAGCATTATAGATTGCTCTTGAGGACTATAAATTCTACCTCAGATATGTCCTAGTGATTGACTTGGAGTAGTGCTAGTGACTTTGCTATTGAGTTCTTTTTTTGACGTGTAGCTTCATGATTGTTTCAAGTGTCACCTTAGTATCACATATTACAGTAATCCACCATTGTTCATCATATGAAAGAATCACAATTTTGCAGTACTGGAGGGGAAAAAAAAAACTTTTTTGGGAGGGGCTAATACTGTAATCTGAGCATCTGGAATCATCAGAATATTCAACAAGGCTCCTAAGCCTTGCTTTTCCCAAGGTGGTGTATTTGAGAAATGCTCACCAAGACACAATACATTATCCTTGTGGTTTCCTGTGGTTTCTTTCTCAGCCCTTGTAGGAATGAAGTTGTGAGACTAAGTTGCAGACAGCACTGCTTTGGGTCTGTAGCTCAGTTACGCATCTGTTAAATTGCTCAGTTTTGCAGTTCTGTGCTAGGTTTAACAGCAACAGAATGGAATTAAAAAGCATCTGGATGAATAATTAACACACTCTCATAAATGAGAAATCTCCACTAACCTCTGAATTGAGAGAGTCCCTATTCAGAAGAGCAAATATTGGTCCCAGTTGTTGCTTATGGTGCTTGCAGTGTTGCACTGCACTGTTCAAAGGCCTTGCATTCCTGAAGAAATCTGGGGTTTCACTCAAAGGAGTTCCCCCTCCTGCTTGCCTGCCCCCAGGAGCTGGCTGCCGGACCCCTGCTCCCCATCCCACAAGGCCGCTGGCACCCAGTGTGGTTTGAGCACAAGGCGCACTGAGGGGACTGGTGCCTTGTGCTGAGGTCTGAAAAAGCAGGAGGCAAAGGGAGAAAGGAGGAGAACAGTACAAGCAGCACAGAGGGAGAACGCAGATGAACGTAATTGTGTAGAGAAGATGCAGCCACGTGAAGGCAGCAGATGTTATCGCTGCTGGCATGGGTACTGGATGAGTGGATTGAGTTGTTAAGTATAGATTATATCTTGTAGTGATTCTCACGACTCCTAAAACACAACTCAATTGCCTGCAACAGTGGGTGATTTATATAGATTTTGTTTGCCTGATAAGAGCCCTTGCCAAGATACTGCATGTACAAGAAAAGAAATGGTGCATTGAACTTATATCTAGAAATATTACTCATAAAATCTGCAAATAGAAAATATAAGTATTGATTTAATGATGTGGAATGACTTAGAAATATATTAGCTGAAGACACAGTCTTCTCCTGAGAGATGTCTTTAGAAATTATTTTTCTTTAATAGGTGATTGTTCTATGCTATTTTTAATTTCAAGGTTTAATTCCTGCCTTTAAAGACACTTTTATTGGAAATTTAACAGTTAGCTAGTCATCTTATTCTGTTAAAATTCAGCAGATTTCAAACATGCTTTGAAGTAAAATACATTGTAAACTGCTTAAGGAAATGCAGTAGATGACACAATGGAAACTTTTGTTCTCAGCTGAGAGGCAAAACAAACTTTACAGAAATATGCTGGTAATACTTATCCAACTCTTCTATTCATCTTGCTTTCTCTGCCAACAGGTTCATGAAATCTGTTCTTAAAACTGCAATATTCAAGATTTTACTGGACTAGGTGGTGTGCACTCATTTAAAAAGATATGCTCCTGTGGATGTGATGTGAATGTTTGATGTCTGTTGGCTCCAGTGTCTAACAGTTAAGAGCACTTTATAAAGCAACAGACTGAGCAGTCCAGTTGAGTCATTCTGCACAGCTGCACAAAAAGCCATGTTCAGAAGCAGAATGAGCATTTTCTGTGCAGCTCCTCTATGTCTCATTTTGGCTTCCCTACTGAAACAGGAGAAGGGTAACCGTCACTGTATGATTCTTGCGATGAAATGGTTGGCCCATTCGGCTGCTCCGTGCTGGGAGGAAAGGAGGCAGAGTCCTTGGGCAAGCTGCACTAGGCACTAGTTAGTTCTAACTAACTAACTAACTAACTAAGTTCTAACTCTCTCCTGTTAGAAAAGCCAGGACTGTTTTCAAGCACTGGGACAATTAGCTGATGAGTTGCCTAATAAGGAAGGAGTCTTTTGAAGCACATTAACACTGCTGCTGCAAATCCTATTCTGCAGTGTTTCTTCTCTGTGTCTCTTTCCTTGAATGCAGTCTCACAGTTCCATAGGAAGAGAGCAATAAATGCCACAGCTGCTGGCTACGTCTGCTTTGCCACAGGTCTTGTTGCTGTCCAAACCTGTTTCTTCACTCGCTGCTTTTCTTCAGAGTAATAGGTCTTCTGCTCGCTTCCCAGAAAAAGGTTATTTCTCCACTCAGCCTCGGTTCTCCTCTCAGCCAGAGGGAATGAAACAGCCTGCATCCGGGCATGTCTGCAGTATAGTTTCGCCTTAAGTTAATTGTTTGCTGTTTAGAAAGGCTAGTCTGGACACTCCCTGAATGTTTGTTTTCAGGCTATAAATGTTTGCAGTTCATGCTGAAGATGAGTATGTATGAATTTTCTGTACATACAAATTTGGTTAGATTTTTATATAGGAATATGGGGTGATACGATCTTGCCTCTTTTAACTTAGACATAAAATTTTGGCAGGTTTGGTTTTTTGTTTTTTTTTTTTCTCCTGTGAAATATTTGCTGGGCTAAGAGAGATTTTTATGTTTCTAGCAATCAGTTTTGGCTAGAAGTCCAGCCAACAATGACTGAGATCCTTCTCTTGCCCTTTGCCAAATGATAGAAAAAATGAGAGATTTATATCAATGCCTTACTATACACAAATTTAAGTGGATTTTTTCCCCTCTCCATCGCTTCATCAGTGTAAGATTAATGTTGAGGCTTTCTGTAAATAGTTGTTTTCATCTGATTTTGCTCCATAACCATCTTGAAACTATCAGTGTAACGCTATTTAGGGATCTGCTTATGTATCTCTCCTTCTCCCTTTTACGCAGCGTAAGAAAGTCAGGACAAGAATGATGATAGAGGAAAAAATGGCACACTACACGGCATGCTTATCCAAAATCAGATTATCTTTCAGGTTTGCTGTTTGCATGGATGAGACTTTTCTCACAGTCATAAATACAAAATTCCTTGCAGTTGATGAAGGTATGGAATCTAGCTCCTCAGCTGGGGAGGTTTAGTGTGCAAAATAATACATACGCAATAATTAAGCACTCCCTTACCCAGTATTTGAAGTATGAACCTCAGATACCAGTTTGGTCTAGCTTATATCACAGTTACTGATGTATGATTTCACAGAATAAAAATAATCCTTGATTGGTGTATGCCGGCAGGAAAACACTGGACTAGACAGCTGAAGAGCAGCCTGTATTAGCCTATTGAATTGGTACTGCTGGATGCACCAACAGGGGTCTGTGAGTTAGCGTTAGGAGCATGAGCTCGGCCAGCAGCCCAGTGTCTGACTCTGCCCCTCTACCTGCCGGCTGAGCGGGGCTGTCCTGGGGTCTGCAGGTGATCTCACCTGTTCAAGACGGACGGATCTGCCTGCGCTGTCTGAGCAATTCTGTTATCAGCGCTGGCGCTCTGTAATGCTGTGACAGTAGGCAAAACTCTTGCAATCCTGAGTGCAGGATTGCAGTGCTGAGGTTTTTTCCTGATCAAAGGCACTGATAGGTTTCCAGAGCCTTTATGCACTAAAAGGGGAACTGAGCATTCAAGTGCAGTGTTGTTTCTTCCAGCTACCTTTGGATGCGTCTCATATTCTTAGTATCCTGGTGGAGAATTAGAGCTAAGCTTATGCCTTTAGTAGTGGCAGCTCTAGACTTGGGTTTCCTTCTGTGAAAGAAAACTGGGTGTGGGAGCACTTGTTAGAAAGGGGTCAGGAGCTGGGACAATTTTTTTTTTCTTTCTGCAAATTTAACATCAGCTATGAGCATCAGCTAAGTCAGGCAGTTGGATTTGTGAAAACCTAGGCTTTCACAACAAAACTTTGTTTTTCTCTTGCTCATTTACTCTGTGGAGCTGGTCAGATCTGGCAATGAGATGTGTATACTCAGCAAAGAGAATATTGCAATGTTATGAATGTGAGCATTTAAAAAAAACAGTTCAGCAGGACAATGCTGGCTTCATTCACTTCCTAGCCATATGTTGCTATGACCTAGAAAACCTGGGCTTGGGGAAGATTCAGAGTATTTCTGTTTGTCCTCAGTTCATACTTTAATAAGAACTGGACCTAATTCTTTAGAATTGCAAGAAAGTCACCAGTGGTAACTCCAGACAGGTTTCATTATATGAAACTGCAAAAACTCTCTATGCAAAAGTTTTCTGCTGGTCTAGAGCAATATGATTCCGTCCTTACTGACTTACAGCTTTAAGTATCAAAGGCATAGCATTAGAATTACGTAGCAGGGCTACACTTTTCAAAAAGTCTAAGTGATTTTGGACTGTTTTCACACGTGATTTTCAAAAGCAACAAGCTTTTGGAGGACAGGTCTCGCTGGAGGTTGACCACACTTAAACCTGTACCTCTTCTGAAAGCGGGACTTGGGTTTCCAAATTAAGAGGTGGGTTTTGGTGTCTAATCCACACCCTCTCTCCCCTCAGCAAATCTTGCAAAGGGAGGCCCTGTGGGCATACTCTGGGGTGGAGAAGATGTTTGATTTGAAGTCAATGACTGTCAGTCCTGCCAGACTGGTTGGCTTGTGCTAATCCTTTTTCAGAAATAGGGCCAAGCTTAGGCACAATACTCAAAATGGTGTAATGTTTGCTTAGCATCAAGAAAGATGTTTGAGTGCAGTCACTTATGGACTACTGTTCTATTATTTTTTGAAATGAGTAATTGCTTCAGAGTGGGGGGTATAAAGGGTAATGCCATTTGCTGAAAAGAAAATTGGGCATGGGTGTGCCTAAGTAACAAATGAGCAACAGACTTCTCAAACAATATCGGAGAATGTCTTGTATGCTTGTATTTGTTTACGGATAGACTGCACTCAGATCTGAATGTATGACACTCATGGATGACATGGAAATTTTAACATTTCTACCATGGGCTGGAATTTGACCTTTGTTACTCCCAGCGAAACGTGCAATAGATTGTTCAGCTGCATTTTATACCCTTATACCATTTTATACCTTAAGGATTTAAAAAAAAAAAAAGGCAAAAATACATTTTTAGTCAAAGTTAATGTACTGAAATTTCTTTATTTTTGAATGCTGAATGCAGTTGGAATCATTTAACTTCCGCACTTGCACATGTTTAGACTCGATTTTCCAGTGAAGATAATAATAGATTATTTAATTGAGTCATTTAAACTGAGGACTGGTTACACACTGCTTACAAACATTCCACACTGAAATTAACTTAATTTTTCTCCTTAGTAATTTGAATTTATACTTGTCCTTCATTGACATACTTTTTACCTACTGATGTCTAAATGATATTCATACTTCAAATATGGGATAAGGAAGAAAAATCAACCCTAGTCACCTTGTATTTGAGTAGCTTATGAACATGAGTTCTGAATTTCTGCAAAGACTACGCTAATGGAAATAAGTTGGGAATTGTGAGATATTTTTGAAGCCTTTTTCTTCGGTTTGAAGTATATGTTAACTGTAAAGACTTTACTTTTTCTAGAGAAGTCCTGTTTCCATGTCAGCTTTAAAACAAAAGAGAAATAAGGCCTTTTTTCATTATGTGATCTCATCTTTTCAGGACTGAGCAGGATTTTAGTTATTTTGTTCAATAATTTGACCACAGCATGATTAGTAGGTCTAGTTATATCAGTAATCATGTTGAGTTAATCAACATTCATATACATTTATTGTATTTGCAATTTAAAAAAAAAAAAAATTTTGCAAGACTCTTCTGTTTTAGCCAGTGTCTCTGTCTCTGTCTGCCATAAGAAGCACAACCAAAAACACAAAGCAGTAAGAAAAGTATAAAGCCATATAAGATGTTGAAAGTAAGTTCTACTTGCAATATTTTCTCATGACTTCCATTATTTGCGTTTTTCCATCTAATAAATAACTATTCAGGGCCTGTTCTTATTAAAGCTCGTAATTCAATATCTAAAATACTTGCAAACTTAGACACTGAGTTTGGTACTTTCCGTTCTTGTCTTAGCTATTGTTCTGTTCACTAGATATGTTAATAAAAAATGAAAATTTGTCAGGTTAATTACATACCATGTATCATGGTTACCTTCCCATGTACAAGGTTGTGGTGAGGGACCAAACTGTTTGGAACTTGTAGAGTACTAATCACCATGGGTTCCTAGACAACAGAACTAGCCATAATGTTCATTTGTGTTATATAATAGCCAGGTTTTTCATCTAGACAGTTCAAAAGATATCTGATAAAACATTTGGAGTTGTTCCTCTTGCACCTAGTGCAAGATGCAACCTTAGTACTGAATATTTGTGTATCAAAGCCTATTGTGGCAATACAGATCTCCATAGCAGTGTCCTTCAGTAACTTAAAAATACTGTGTTTATGGCTTTTTAAGTAAAGCTGAGATCTTCAGGAGTGAGCTCAGTGCAAATGTCTGGACTGGCAATAGTCTGAAGGAAATAATCTTGCCTTAGGTCCCATAGCCATTCATACTGATTCTAATACTCCTCTTCAGCTGAACTTGCCACGAACAGGTGATGGAAAGGCAGAAACTTTCATATTGGCAGCCACAACCCAGACAGAACACCAATAGCTAGAGAGCTCATCAGAGAAGAAGCCAGGCAGGCTTCTGAGCAATACCTGCTCACTGTGTGAATCACCTTTGTCAGAGCTGCTCTTGATGAAGTGTTTTGCTTTTGCTGGATTGGTAAATTGAAATACAACAGTCTTGTCTGAACATTCCCAACAACCTCTGTTCTCCACTGTACATCACGTGAAAATGAATTCACTGTACATTATGAGGTATGTTTTAGTGCACTGATTTGGCCATTTCGATGAACAATAGGAGTATCCCAATGTTCTGATATTCTGATAGGTATCTCAAATGTTAGGCCAAAATTCTCTTTGTGTTTCCATGTAGTTACTGAAAATTTGTTGGTGTCACTTGAAGTTACAGCAAATTTTGGACCTTCATGGTCAACAAATCTGAGAGAATTCTCCAACTTTGCTCAGGTACATGGTACTGTGTAACATAAATACATAACACCTAGTACATAGAGAGAAAGGCAGATGTTAGAGCTGAGGCCCTAAGTGAAACAGAAGCACAATTTTTTATTGAAGGAATCCCAATAGGTTTGGTAAGTATGTATTGCTAACAATATTCAAGAGCTGGAACATTCATTCCTGGATAGATCTTTACAGTGTATGTGGTTCTCCTTGTTGCAGAAAGAAGTACAGATATTCAGGAGATGGAGAATGAAACACATTTATAGAAATAGTAGCTATTTACACCACTAACATTCAAATGAATCAAAAATCTTCCCCAAACCATAAATTCTCAGAGTACAAAATTGTAGGCTTGAGACTATTATGAATATAGTTATGAAATGTAGTAGTCTAGTACGATGCTTTCCTAATACTCTTAGACCTCCTCATTTCTTCAATAGCTTGAGTAAGTCTCCACATGCTACCTGGTATATATCTTCTGTGGCAGTAAGGGGTGGACATGAATTTATACCTCGTCTTTTGTCTGTACTACATCACAGGCTGGAAGTGTGGATCTAGCAGAGAGGAAAATGGATTGGGAATTGGGAGAGTTGGCTTCTGTTTCTGTCTTTGTTACTAACTTGCTGTGCACCCAAGTCAAGTCTCTGCAGCTCCTATGCTGTCATCTCAAGGGATCTCTGGCTCATCTGTCTGTACCGTGATTTCTTCAAAACAGGGACTGCCTTATCCTGTGTCTTTTAAAAACACCTAGTGTAATAGGATTTATCTTGGGTGGTCCTGTTGCTATACAAGTGCCAATAAGAATGATGTTGTTTAGCTCTAGCTGAAAACATTGCACAAATTAATCACTGGGTTAACTGGGTGCATCTTCAGGGTCTCAAACTTGTCTCCTTTCATAAAGAGATTCCAATATCCTGGGCCAAACAGTGGAGCTTGTGCCCGTTCGCATAAGCTGGTTGTCTGGTTACTTGTCTTTGAACTAGGAAAAATATCTCTTCTTCAGTTTTATAAATAAAAGAAATCCTCCTCCTCCCTCCCCCAAAAAAAGAAAGGTGTGAAAGAAACTTGGCTGTGAGTTAGCAGCTATGAGCCTCGAGTTGAAAGCTTGTGGCAGATGAATTCTGAACAGGCAGGTATCTTTCACCCTCGATATTTGGAAAGATGAAACCCAATTGCTAATGACTGGAGGAAAAGGAAAAGGCTTGGAAATTTTGTGGGGAAAAATATTGGAGAGGAGGGGGCAGTGAGAGAGAAGTGAAATATATGTTCTATAAACTATTCCTTCAGGCATACAAAAGCCATAGGAGTTGGTAATTATGGAGGTGGTTATGAAGGTGAAATCCAGAAAGTAGTGTAAGTACAGGTCCAATTAATATTGTCAAAACATGGTAATTGTGTTCATTAACTAGAATAAGTGAACTCCATGTGAATCATTTCAGTGACACATGATGAGACTTTAAACAACTGAAATTTCAATCTGGCTCAGTTGGCTTGTTTTACACAAACTAGTTTGCAAAACATACTTAGAAATGCCGTTGCATATGCTTTGTAAGCTGGAGCAATAAGTTTTGATCTCCTTTTACTTTAAACCTGCATATTAAATTAAGTTCGATACCCTGTTTACTTTGTGTCACTGTTTTTAGAAAAGCATGTAGGTAAACACTTAAAGCAACATGACAGCAGCATCCAGTTGATAAAACAGCATCTAAGGCTTAATGTTCCAGGAAGAGCGCACTGGGGAGAAACCTTGATGATATAAACATATCATCTGGGGAAACACTCTTTCCTCCAGGTTTACCGAGTACTAGTTAAATGTGAAAGAAAAAAGCAATTTGAGAATGATAATTCCTCCTCAAATACTCAGCACGCTGTCCTGTTGCAAACTCTGCAGTCACAGGGTTTTATAGCTGAATTAACAGAACCTCAGGAAAATCACAAGATTTTCCTGTTTACCTGGCTACAATATCAATGAGCCACAAAGATACTATGGCATCAATTCCTGTCTTCCCAGGCTGTTGTTTGTTAGATGGCTGTAGTGAAATAGTTTGAAGCACGTGTGGTGGTTATCACAAACGCTGAGTTTTATCCCCTTGCTACGATGCAGGAGTTATTTCCTGCTGTCTGCTGCTTTCCAGGCTTCTTGCTGTTTTTTGTCATTTCTTGTTCATTCCCTTCAGCTCCTTTCTCTTCTGTTTCTGTTTCACAGGCTCAGCTCCATTCTCTTGTGGCATGGTTTCATTCTCTGCTCTCTCGTCCCTTCCGTCCGCAATTCATTTAGGCCGTGCAGAGGCAGGAAAGTATTTCTTTCCATACCAGAGGATAGAGTAGCAAGATATGTGCTATTTACTGCCCTGACTGGTTTGTAAATCCCTCTGAGCCAGAATGCCATCTTCTTACCAAAGCCTATTCCTGACAGATAGAGAGAAGGGGATATTGTTTTTAAAAATTCACACCCTGAAGTCAGTAAATGTGTAAAAATGAATTCAAAATGACTGGATGATCAGGTTATTCTGTTTCACACTGGAACAAGCACCAACGTTTTCAAAAGGTCATTCATGTCTCTCCATTTCCAAAGTCACTTTTTGTCTGTTCTTAAGATACGTCTATCAAGTAGAGATTCAGTGGAAGGCAGGGAAAAAAAAAAAACAAAACCACAACAATTTATTAGGCTACTCTGATTATTAAATGTATAAACTAATAGCCCGATTACATGCAAAAAATACGCTGTAAGAGATTAAAAGAAGGGGATTACGTTAAATTGAAACAGGGATTAAATATTTTTTCCTAAAGGCTTTTAACACATTTTCCAAAGACCTGCTTATGAGCATAATTTGACTGATGAAAAGTATTTCTTTTAGAGATAATAGACTAAATAATCACATAATTAAGCCATGTTAAGTGCGGTGCTAGTAAGCCGATGATAGTATGTTACAGATATCTAAAAGCTCCTCCTATGACTCACAAGTGATTTTTTGTTTTTTGTTTTTTGGGTTTTTTTCCTTCCTGCAGTAAAGTCTATAAAATTCCAAGACTGACTTAGCAGAGTTGCGTTCCAAGGTCACACTGCAGTGGTTTCACTGAGCTATTAAATGGGAAAGATGATTTAAAACCATTTAGAACAGGGAAGCGCACTCACTTTCAACATTAGGGAAACTGATGCACAAAAGAGTGAAATTTGTTCAACATTTTCATTGTAGCAGTGCCTAAAAGGCCACAAGTAGATGAGGCCTCCTTCTGCCAGATGGTGTACAATCACATGGTAAGTATCTTCATCAAATGCTTATGCTCCAAGCGAAAGAAGATACCACTCATTCCTCAGGTTATTCTTAGAGCCGGGAATAGAAACTCTGTCTCCTTACCTCAGTGCTCCACAGTAACATTCCCCCCAGAATATGGTCTGAGATGTGCCTCCTCCTCACGTGAGAACTGCTTGCCTCTCAAATTAGGAGAAGGGAAGAATTCGGAAGGTAGCTTGGAGACACGTTTTAAAAAAAAAAAAAAAAGGCAGTGAGCAACAGTGGCATAAAACAACTGGTGAGAGTATGTCCTTAAACTGTATGACATGTCATTACATAAAGAACTATAAAAATACTGCTGAGATTGCCACATACTACACAAATAATGAGTTTTTGCCAAGATATAGAAATAAACTTACTTTCTTCGTGTTTCTTACCAATTAGGATCCTAATACTAATCTGTGGAGTCCCACCAATTTGAATGAGATGGTTCATGAAATTCAGAGCAGATACTGATGACCAGAGGAGGAGTAGGTTGGCAGGAAGGGGGAAAAATATTATTAGGAGGGAAATTATATTTTGGGGGGACCATCAGTTGGTTCCTGGATCATTTTCAAAACAGCAGGGAGGCGGATTTTAAAAAAACTTCCCAAATAATAAAAGCTTACAGTGTAAACAAATGGACATGTAGGCAATGCGTTAAGCCTGCACAAGTTGTATTTTAAGGGCATGTTCTAATGCCTTGGTAGAGTAAGTACTGTATGCCAAGAAATTGGCGGCCAGCGGAGTAGTGTTATTCAGTGTGTGAAAGGGTGTGAGAATCCACCCTGCATGAAAGGCTCTGCTCCGATGCTTTTACACAAGTAACATATTCAATTATGCAAGCAGTATTTTTTTAAAAAATATTATTTACAATTCTGCTTGAAGATATTTGGCTAATTTGTATATGAAACTCAGTTTTGCTTTGAGTTTATTAAATTTTCCCTTTTTGTTAAGCTTCCAAGTTCATTTAGCAATGTGAGTTTGTATAAAAGAAGTAGCATCTGTGTAGACTCCCTGCACTTTGCAGTGCTCATTTCTTTAAACCTTGTGTGCCAGCTCAGGAGCAATAATATCAAGTGACTTCAAAGGACAGCTGCTTCCAACAATCCGCAATGGCTTGTATTTCAACTTGGTAAGCAGCATAGCTCACCGGACCTGTTATTTCATTTCATGGCCTGCACTGCTCTTTTCATGTATTGAACTCCAGACCCAGCTCAGTGCAAATGAAAGCCCAAACTAGTGTAGAGTTTACTGGAGGTGAGGGTGGTGGGGAAAGGAAGGTCGGTGTGCATGTCTCTCCAGACTTAGGCACAGAGAATATTTTTAAAGTAAACCTGGAAGATATGTTTCATACAAGCAGTCAGTAATAGAGCTTGATGATGTTTTCCTTCTATCACACCCAGTTACTTGCTTCCCTCCTTTTATATCTTGTCTGAAACTAAGACTGTAGGTTCTTTGGAAGAGGATCTGTTACTGTAAGGCAACCAAACTGATTTGGCTGGCTATGTACTGCTTTAGAATAAATGGCAATAATTAATAGGTCATTCATTTTGCATTTCAGTGGTATTCATTACAGTAAATATACCCCCCACACACATTTAAGACATCAAATGATACCCTACAAAGTGTTTATTCAAACTGGCAGATCTCTCACATGTGCTAAGGACTAGAAATGTATCAAATTTGACATGGAGTCTTCATATTGCTTGCTAGTGGATTTCTGAAATAATATCAATGATAAAAAGCTAGACTACTTGGCTCATTTCAGGTTTAATATAGGTGAGTGTAATTGATATTGATGTCAGTTAAGCTTCAGCTCCAACCTTAGTCTTCCACTGGAAATCTCTGCAGATGGTGAGTGGGGGGATATATACGATCAGAACTAAGCTTTTGCCAACACGTAAGTTAGTATAAGATGGTGCATATTGCTGAAAGAGTCAATTTCACCTTTTCAGGTGCCTTCAATTTCTCATTTTTATCACCATACCTTGCCATTGGCATAAGTGGTTGTATGACTGAGCTGCATCAGAGATCTCACCCGAGTTAAAGCCCATCAAATTTTTTCTGATCTGGTTCACCAGCTGGTCCCACTAACTCTTGTATAGGCACAAAAGAAAGTGCCATGTAGGGCCAGAAAGATGTTGGCCAAGGGCAGCAAACAGACAGGACCTGGGTTGCAGTGCTTGATACTACTTTTTTAAAGGGTGCCTGAAACTTGGGGCCTGGTTCTACTCTGATTATGTCTCCTGAACAAAGCTCCCTTTGATTTCTATAGGTATTGCATCTGAGAAACGCCTGGTGCCCTTGGTCCTTGATTCTTGCTTTAAGAAGCAGATAGGGTATTGAGTAAATAGAGTAATGCGGTGCTATACGCTGACCTATATTAAATAGTTTATAGTGCTGTTAGTCTTTTTTATTCCATTCGTGGTTATCTGCATCTCTTGTCTGGTCTTAGAATGAGAGAAAGATTAGACCAGTCTTGACTGTCTGGAAGATGGAGGTCTGGAGAATGGTATAAAAAATAAAAAACAGATGTTGGTCCCAGAGCTTTCACCTCTCTCTCAGCAGTGCCAGAAGGTAGATTTCTGTCGTGGTGTTGGTCAAGATTTTTCTCCTGCTCCCTCTCTCTTCCATTCTCTTGTAACTGGAAAGGAGATAAAATCCTGCCCTTCTGCCTGTGATTCGGAATCGGCTCTCCTAACCCTTGGCTAAGAGCCAGGCTAAACCCTGGGGCCAAATTCCCTGCCAAAGCCAAGCATTCTGTGTCTTGTCTCTATTATCTAAGTGAGAATATGCAAGTCCAGAAGAGGATGGGAAGGGAGAATTACCTGGTGCAATGCAAACAGTGATTTCTTCTTCTTATACTAATGTTTTAATAGTGGTTGGAGAGAGAGAGAAATTTGTGAAGATGTTTGAATTCAGTCTGTGTGCAGCAGCAAAAACCAATCCCATTGCAGTCGCATTTGTAACTATTTAAATATCAAGTAAATATACCCAATTCCAAGTGCACAGTATAGGAGCACATTCGAATATGTGCTTGTAGGAAGTATCCGCAGTCGCCACAAAACCTTCAGACCACAGTGCCAGCTGCAGTGTTCTCAGCGCTGCCCTCATGGGACAAGGGCCAGTAGATCAGCAGGGTCGTGATCCCCCACTTCATCTCTGGGGTGCTGAGAGGCCAAGGGCAAGCACTGCAAGGTATCCTACTAGCATGACCCTCAGCGAGCTAGAACTAAAGTGATTTTGTCCTGGTTAAGGCTTCTCCTAGCTGAGGATGAGTAGGCAGACTTTGCTTTGCAATTTTCAATTTCCTGGCTTCCTTCACCTTGCACCTCACAAAATACCTGACATTTATATCAATAGCATAATGATGTATGGCCTGTTGCAGCTTATTTCTATAATGTGCTTGCTTTTTATTTGCTTGGTGTGGCTAATGGGAGAACTTGCGTAAAGCAATTTCAGGTTTATTGCCTGCATCAGTCACTGCAGAAGCTATCAACAGATACTTGCATCACCCACCCATTACATCCGCACTGGTGAAAATAATGCAGTGCTACAACGCGACTCCCCACCCCCCGACTTCTTCTTCAGCTTTACTGCCGTATATTTTGCAGAGTAAGGTGAAATTCCTAATGCATGTGTGCCTACACTTCTAAATGCCACTACACTGCACCTGCAGTGACTAGATGTGAGGAATGCAAGCTCTGCTGCTTGTACCTCAGGGAGCCCTACGTGCCATCGGAAAGTGAGGGGATAACGCTGGCAGGAGACATCCTGGAGAAGTCTGACTTGGTTTATCTTTCTTCTCGCTTTGTGGAAAGGTAAATGACACCACAAGATAACAGGCAACAAAATCCCAGACCTGATATATTACTTTTAATCACACTAAATTGGGAACACTCATTTAGTCTTTAATAAGACTTTATTTTATTAAGACTTGAATTTTATTAGGTCTAAAAATAGGTTCTTAAATATTTTCCAAGTTTGACTAAAATATGAAAAACAATTATATAATCACTGTTTAAAATAAACCACAGTTTGCTATAACTGAGACCCATTCAGTGGAATAACACTTATCAAGAATGATAGCATATGGGGAATTTTACAGCCTCGACAGATCCCCAGACAGTATTTCTCTGATCGCTTTCAAACTGACCGATCTGCTGTCCAGCAGAACGCTACCAGTGAGCACACCGCTGAGGAGCGGGACCGGGTCTTTGGGTAAGGAAGCTGCGAGGTTTTTGTACAAAGTAAAGAATTGGTCTATTGATGTATCCCTTTTCATACTTTCTTATCATTAAATGAAAACTTTCATAAATAGCCTTACATAAATAATAATCTCTGAAGTTTTAAGAAGTTCACATGGCCAGCCAGGCCTGACTAAACGTTCTCTGGTCTCTCACTGCTTAAACTGTCTCTGTAATTATTCTGAAATACAACAATCCTAATCTCTCTTATTGTAAGAGCAGATCATATATTTTCGGTAAGGGTTAAGCTGCAGAGGAAGATTTGGCAGTTAAGTGAAATGCATGTTACAGCTGATGCTGTTTTTTTTTTTTATTAGAATAACTGAAAAGATTAAGCCGTAGCGGAGCTAGGGCTTGAGTCATGCTTTTATCATTGTAATCTCTTGGACTGATACAAACTATATTATTAAAAACGGTAGCTCAAGCTGATTCTGTACTTTGTTTACCTACAGCCAAGCTCAGCCAAGTATCAGCTAGCCTAGCAAAAAAACCCGTAGTTGAAGGCTGTGTACATACAGGCTCTGCTAATTACTTTCAGTGGCTGTCAAATGAACATTGATACTAACAGATTTCTTAGTGTGCCTTTAAACAAAGCACTCTTATCTATGCATAAGAAAAAACACTACGCAGAGCTGGTTAATACAGCATATGGATCTGTATTTCGCTTCAGTTTGCTCTTTTCTGAAGAGGTGGCTGATCACCCCTTTTCGTTGCCAAAAGGAACTGCAGCACGTTCCCAAATTCTAGGCGTCAGGAGAGCCCGGCGTCAGCTTCAGTAGTGCGGACACCTCTTTTCCTCGTCGGTTTTTAAACCATCAGCAGCTTTCGTGCCAGTGACTCTTCGTCTGCAGAGGAGCCGGGCGTCCTGCAGACAGCGGCCCGTGCCCTACACCGGTGCCCCCGCCAGGCTGAGAAGCGCCCCGGCAGCCGAGCGAGCGCCCCGGCGTCCCGCCGGCAGCGAGGGCAGCTGCGGCAGCCCGTGCCGCCGCGCCGAGCGCGGGCAACCACGGGATTGAAAGGCCCAGCAGGAGTGAAGCAGGCGGCGGTATTTAAGCAACGAGCAATCCCAGACGTGAGCGGAACGCAGCCACGCCGTGGGTTTCTCTTGCCTGGATCAAAGTACCGGCGAGCGAGCCCGCACGCTGCCTGCAGGTGACTAGCTAGAACAAGTCCGAGCTCAGGGGCTGCAGCTACAACGTCTCCTCGGCAGCGGCGGCTTTCCAGCTGCCCCCCCTTCCCTCGCAGCTCTGCACCCGGCGGGAGCGGGGCAGCGGCGGCGGCCGCCCCTCATCCCGGCTCCGCGGGCGGGCGCTAGACGAGGGACTCGCAGACGGGCAGTGAGTCCGAGTCCTGGCTGTGCATGGAGCTCAGCCCCGTGTCCGAGTCCTCGTCGTTGTCGGCGCGGTCCTTGCCCAGCGTCTCCAGCAGCCGCTGCAGCTCCCGCTCCTTGTCCTCCCACGCCCGCTGCGTGCAGTCCAGGTCGGCTTTGACGGCCTCCAGGTCCGTGCTGAGCTTGAGGCCGATGTAGAGGCTGGGGCGCC
>VXAL01011026.1:102745-291063 GCA_013399475.1 Chauna torquata
CTCCCTCAGCAAAAGCGGTTTCGCTGGGAGCGGCAGTCGGGCTCCCTGCGGGCGGTGCTGCGGCTTGCCTCAGCCAGCGTTTTGCCTGCTTCAGCGCGGCCAGGGAACAGGTTGCCCTCTTTGCGCTTCGCTGAGCCCGTGCAAATCTTTACAGCGAGTACAGGTTGTTCAAAAAACAGAGGAAAAGTCGTTTCCTGATATGACATTTTTCCCCCAGAAGACTTTTCCGACAGATTGTCCAAATCTTCTTGGGACGCTGGGTCCTTGGCTTCATTTTCAGTGCTAGAGAACAGAAAAAAAAATCAGCTGCTATGCTGGGAAAGAGAAGGCTGGGGAAGAATGGCCCCAGCTTGTGCCGCGGGATGACGGAGGAGTTGGCGGAGCTGGTCACCAGGCACCTCGTCCCAGCGTGCCTGCACGGATCACACCAGTGCGGCAGGGTCTTCACTGTTACCAGAGAGTCGTCCTCCGTAGCAACACCTGGAGAACGCTATGGCAGTCAGAGGCAGCGCTTTGTCTTCAGTGTGTCTGCACGTTACTGGAAGGCACCATCCACACCATCTCCCAGCATCAGATAGTAGTTTGGTAAGCTAACACAAGGGTTAACTAAAGAAGTGTGGTCCGCAGTCAGATTTAATCTGAACTCTTAGCTATTTTATCAAAGAAGTTTCTTCAGTGATTTTGTTCAGATGGGTAACTGGCTACAGGGCTGCGTGTTACAAGGTGTCCTGCCTTAAAATAGGCAAGAAATCTGTTCTGTCTTGCTATTTTTTTGAGTAGAATTGCTATCTGCTAGATGAACAAGTATGACCGTATCTGTTATTACTGCTGAGATGCACTCATGATAGTGCCAGTTGTTCTCATTAGGTAGCTTTTGTTCTTCTGTTGGATGGAGGAAATGCCAATTAACAGGTGTGCTACAAGAAGTGAAAACAGAAGTTATTGTATATAGGTGATTTCATCTTGGAGCTAACCCTGCCTCGGACTATTCATGTTATTGCTCCATCAGTGCTTGGTTTGGGACTCCCTGAAGTAGTTCCAGCTGCATGAGCTCATGCTTTATGCTCCTCTTTTGCTTTACCCCTGCTCTCAGATTTCATAATGCATATAAGTACGTCTTTCTATGACACATGCATAGTGAGGGTCATACTCTGTCAAGCAAGTGAGCTGTCCTCTATCAAGTATCAGTCCCCAGTAAATTCCTGTAGTGTTTAGAGGCCCATGACCCTGTTACCCAGGACATCAGGAATGGCCCTGTGATTACTGATCAAGTGAATAATCCCTTCACTTCAGCTGGGGTACTCAGCTAAGTAAAGTTGTATGACAGAGCAACTGAGTGACGCTGCCACTTGAAGAAGTGAGTGTTGAGAACCATGTTTCAAGAAGGAACATTAAAAAGCATACCAGAAATAATTAGAGCAAACCTCCTGACCAGAAAAGGTTGTCTTGTATCCATGTCATGAATACTCCCCAGGTGAAATTCACCTATGCGATAGCCAGGCACCGCTGAAATCTCATTTAAAATAAATATTGAAGACTCAAACAGGACTTGAATAGTAGTTTGGCTCCAAGCCTATGCTCCAGAAAAGGGAGAACTTCATCAAGACATAGATATTTTATTTCAGTAGGAATTATAACTAGCATTTGCTAGTCACGATAGTGTTCTTATAACATTTTGAATCCTATGATAGAAGAAAAGCTTTGTCATGAAAGATAAGCTACTATGTCCATGCAGCATTAAGCATGATATTTTAATCACAGAAAGGCCAAGGCAGTCACTGCAGCAAGGGAGCCCAGCTCTGCCAGATCTCAGCACCAGGGTCCTCCCACATGTAGCAAATCAGCCACAGGTTCCCACAGCACCACAATACACTTACACTGGCAGTGGATAGACTTGCATAAATTTTACTGTTAATGAAATGAAATTAAATGGAATGTAAAAAGAAGAAAACTAATTAAGTGTGGTAAATATGATTGCAAGAGAGAATTCATTTGTGGAAGTACTGAGAAGTGAATCTAATTCATTTCTCATTTACAATAATTTACATTGTGTTTTGCTGTGAGGATGATAAGTTCAGTTCCAGTCTACTTTGATGGCAAGCTCATTCTCATTTAGCAAAGTGTGACCTTTAAATCAAAGTAGTCTCTTTAAATTAGTGAATTATGTATTTAAAATTAAGGATGCAATCAAATATTTTGACTGGAAACCAATTTTTCTGGTTTTCTGTTCAGCCTCCATGGGCATTTTCTGTGCTTTGAAACTGAACGCCTCACTTCTTATAGCTTGTGATAGTGAAAGGAAGTGATTTTACTCTCCTAATCAAATCTCTGACTTCTGAAGGTGATTCGATAATTTTCCTATAATAGCCATGAAAATCCTTCATGCCAGGAGCTGGATGATGACAGTCATCTTGCAGTCAACACTCGTGTTTTGGAAAGGAGGAGTGCCTGAAGCGGTATTCTTTTGGGATGGGCCAAGGGTCCAGAAAGTTTCTTTCACAGTAAAATTTGGACTTAGTGGTTTCTGCACTAATAGCCTCCAACTGTTTGGTTTTCTCTTCTCCATACCCAGCCTTAAAAATTGACCATAGTACCTTATTGATGCCAGATGGACTCTAGCTATGGTAGCAATCAGCAGCTCTAGCATCAGAATGTGAAGGAACACTATTATTCATACTTTTTAGTCTCTTCAACATCTAACAGAGCGGCAATTATTTTTGTATAGCTACAAGTTCAGTGTCCCTAGAAAGACTTTTATAATGGCATTGATATGAACTTTTGAGATTTCTCCCTGATACAGTTCTGTGTTAAAGCTGGGTGTAGAAAAATGCTATTTGGATGCCTCTTAGAAGTACTTAATGGAGAAGAATTAGAAAAACCTTTCTTCTGCTACAGAGCAGGTGAGGTTTTCCACCATTCTTTACACCTTCTTCAAATCAAATGCAACTTTCTAAATAGACTTGTTTAGAGTCTTAACTCAGAAAACGACATGTATCCAGACTTGCACTGAATTATCAACTGACTTCCTGTCTGCAATCAAAGACTTGTACTCTAGTACCACTCCCAAATACTTAAATTTTTCTTTCACATTCATTATCTGTGATTTAGGTTACTTCCTTCAGGCACATACACTTGCATCTACCTCCAAATCCATCTGATTTTGTGGCAGTATATAACACTTGCCAGTGGACTCACTGTCAAATAAAATTTGCTTCTTATATTTCATATGTTGTTGTGGAGATACACAGAGAACTGAGCAAGTTTTGTGGTAACTATTTAGGTGGAGTACTCCACGTGGTCAGAGAGTGCTCTGTCCTTTAACTGGCCCTTGTACTGTTTTACTTTTCACCCTAGCAACAGCATCAGACCTGGTACGTCTATTAATTTTATTTAGTTCTTCTAAATGAAACAGGTGTTAGCAGTCCCTGTGGTGCTCCATTAGACTCTCTCACCTCCTCTAACACTTTGCTGGTGATCATTATCCTTCGTTTATATAACTTCTGCCAGTTTTCCATCTAGTTACTACTTATGTCTGAGGCAGTTTGAGCTGAAATATGACAGGGAGCTGCTGTAGCAAATGGCCTAATAAAATCCTCAAAGCACAAACCTGTCGTACTCTTTGCATCCACCAATTTTGCAATCCTATTAGAAGTGAAGTTTGTGCAACAAGATTTCTTCACAAGCGCATGTTGTTTATTGCTCAGAGCTGCAGTCTTTGCTAGATGATTTGTAAATTTTGGCTCTAGGTTTTTGATATTTTACAAGTGTCTGAAGTAATTGCAATGACTACTGGTGCTATGCTTGTTTTATTCCTCTATGGTACATAACTGTAGTGCTGGTAATTTCTTTAGTGAATATTCCAATGAGATTCAGAGTGGAGTGGTGTTATTCAGGGCTGATGGTGTTTTTAGGAACAGACATTGATGTGATGTCAGAATTTCATCCCCTGATGCATGAGTGTTGATTTCCTGTGTATTGTGCAGTGTATGTGACCTGAAAGAGATTTGTATTTGTGGCAGAACTCCCATGCTGTTGTGCTCATGGTCTTATCAACAGTTCTGATTCACTGGTTTTGTTGGTTGTTCTGTTGGGTGTTTTTTTGTAACTATTTCACAAATGGTCAGATATAGGCAAAACAAGCTTAATAGACACCCAGACAACAAAAGTCCCTGCAGTTATTCCATGATCCCTCCACTCAGTGAACTTCGATTATTTAATAGTATATTAGGCTCATGTATTGCTTTTCATCTCAAAATGCTTTCTAAACATTAAGTAATTAATTTCTATTACTGGTAAGCAATCTAATTTTTTTTCCTATTCCCAACCCCTTCTCCCACCCCCATTTGCACACACAGACCAATCTCTAGACCCTTCATTAGAACTGGAGTGACTAAGTAGTCAAAATATTTCCATCACAGGTTTATAGAACTGCTCTGCCAAAAAAGCCACCCACCCTTTTCTCAGTATTCAAGGAAGGAAAGTTACAAGACGGAGCATAAGTTGCATTGCCTCTGTGTCACTAGAGAAAAGTCTAATAAGCACAGCCTGGAGGGCAGGTTCTACCATTAATGACAAAGAAGCAGAGATTTCAGCATGAGTTTCGAAAGTTACAGCTGCCATTAAGAATATACGTATTTTAAAATACTGAAAAATGTATCAGTCAAGAGTGTACATGGAGGTATCTTGTAAAAGGCTAGTCTTTTTCTGTTAGGTTGATTATTTTGGTTGATCAGGGTGTTGGTTTTGGAAAGACTTTGATACTTTGAATACGCTCTGTCTTCATAGCAAATACTTCTACATGAAATACACGTGTGCGTCCTCTCTTCAGTTCCCTGCATTGGGTAGTACAAAAGCAGAACTTCCCCTTTCAAAGCAGTCACATCTTTGCCTTTCACACGAGCAGCCTCTGCTCCACTCTCTCTGCCTCACAGCCACTCAGCTTCCTACCAGCTTGCCCTTTCCCACCAGCACTTGCTGCTGAGCTGACAGACATTCCAGGCTATCTGGGCACGTCACCAGTTTTTCCCCTTCTCTTGAGATACAGACAACCTGATAGAGACCTGATCTTATGGTAGTCTTCAATGCTGTTGCAATCCAACTGAGAAATCAAGCCAGTGGGATCGATCCAGTTGGGCAGTCCTGAATAACTTAGGGAAGAGATTAGTTTGCTGGAGGATTGAATGAGGCTAAAGGGGAGTTCAGAGGGATAGACTCCCCAGAAGTGAATACTGTTATTTGTTTGTCAGAGGTACCAATTCTAATCTCTGCATTATTTTGAAATGCAGTTTTCTTCTTTAGGAGATGAATATAGGAAGAAATGAATGGTTTGGGGGTTTTTTTTGTTTTTTTTTTTTTGTTTTTGTTTGTTTGTTTTTTTGAGCAAAAATTCAATAGTTTCAACTGAAAATTTGAAGACTCGCTTTGTGTACATCTGAAAAACATAGTGCAATTAGGAAAGGAAAATTCAAAACCAGGCCAAATTATGAAAAAGGCTGTGTTCGTACATCAGGCCAGAAGGGACAATTCTGACTGTAGATTTCAGCTTTCCACTTAAGCTGAGCATCTCAGGGTCCACTATCTTAATTTATTTGAACTAGAGTATCTATTAGAAAATGCAAATAACTTCAAATTTAAAGTTTTTAGTGAGGCAAAATCCATCATAAATCCTGGTACGCTTTTCCAAACAGTTATACTTTTTTTGGAAAAAAATGTAACATATTTCTACTGTGAATATTGTAGGGTTTTGGTTCTCATTGTTGGATCTCTTTTTATTTCTGGTTATCTTCTCGTGAGAAGCATTTTTTTCTCAGCCCCTCTAACCATTCTCACAGCTCTCCACTGTCTTTTCTTTGGTATACTGACTGATCTTTCTTCACTTCTTAGCACCGGACCTGGGAGCCATATAGTCGCTGTAGTAATACCAAATGTAGTAATAATGTACTTCTAGGCAAGGTTCCTCCACCAACATCCAGGCATTGCATTCACTCTTTTGTCCCACTGTGATAGCTTGTATTCAACTAATTTGTCCATCACACCACAAGTTATCTTCAATTTCACTGCCTCTTAGAATGAAGTCTTTTGTCTTCGACTCAATCAGTAGAAGACTTCGGTGGTGCAACTGTGTTCCAACACCTAGTATTAACTTAGATTTAATCCTGAGCCCAAATTTTCTCTATAATACTTCAGGCATGCTGACTGTAAAGGTGTTGGAAGCTCTGGGTGCAGTACCTCTACAATCCCAGGCAGGCAAATCGCTCATGAACACATCACCTGTGCAGAGCTGTTCAGATGAGCGAAAGCCCAAGACAGACATCATCTGACCACAGACAGACCAGTCTGTCTGTGCGCTTTATCCCTGCACATGTGTGTTTGTACTGGCCGCTTTGCCAGGTACCTGGCAAGCCAAGGAACTGAGTATCCAGAAAAGTAGATGGTTGCTATGAAAATGAAAGAAAATGTGTCCTGTTTGACATTGCAAGTCAGATTAAGGATTTCACATTATAGTAAGAAAATGCAATATTATACAAGATGTCTGGCAAACCATACAGTGGACCATACAGTCCTTTTAAACTGAGCATCCAGTGTGTAGGAATATGCTTGTCATGCTCACTGCTTCATGCTATCAACTCTTATCATCACTGCTTCAGAAAAAAATAGCACCGCATCGTACAAAGTAAGCAGGAACTCCTTCTGACATGTTTTTTATTATTAAATCCAGGAACAGAGCAATGACTAGCTAATATATTCTTTCAACGCCCCCACTTGACAAACAGGAATCACTTCCATTTTAGAAACAAAGACACAGATGTAAATAGGCAGATCGCAGCATGTCAGAGGATGGCACCCACTGAAATCCTTCAGCATCTTTCTAATAAACGATTAGAAACCAGGAATGTCCTTTTAACTCTTCTCTTTGTGTGCTCCCCAGTCAATTTGCAGAGGGACCAAGATACTTTACTGTGAGGCCCAAATCTAAGGAGTTAATTGTACCTAAGCAGACATATCAAATGAATATGCTTAAGTGTGTTGTTTGAAAGATCTGAGTGGGCAGTAGTGGGAGCAGCCCCAGAGTTGCACAGGACTGAGCATGTTACACAGAGCTTTGATGGTATTTTGGTAGGCTTTGTGTTCCCAACTTGATTGATTCCTGTGTACATAAACAGTGGGAGGTCAGACAGACCTCCATTGGAGAGTTTAGTAAAGTAAATTCATAGCTTTTTTTTTTTTTTTTTAATGTTAGGAGTATCTGTACATGGGTGTTGGGAGCTTTTCAGGACTTCTTAACACCTCTGCAGTTTTCATGTTAGTACATTTTGGTCAGCTTAGAGAACTTCCTGTCTTTCAGAGTAGAAAAAAAAGTGGAAAACTTTTCTCAAAAAAAAAACCCAACAACAACAACAAAAAACAAAAACAAAAAAAACCACCATCTTGGGATGGTGCCTTCATCAAGTCCTGAAGTAATCAAGGGGCTCAGTGGAGTTCCCCTCCGCTGTATGTCCAAGGCTTTTCACAGCCTCCACTGTATCAGAAATATTGCTGGAGGTGGGAGGGGAGAACTCTCTGTTCTAGCACTTTGACTGAAGAGCCTCCAAAGAGTTTTCGGAGGATGACAGCTAATAAGCCAAACTTTGAACCTAAATGCAGACATTTACCACACAGTTCCTGCTGAGTACAGACTCTGGAATTTGGCGTTGCTGCCTTGGACTCTCCAGGATTTCAGCAGATGTAGTGCATTGATTTAGTGTTTAAAAGGGAACCCTGCTGTGGCTTCCACAGCTTGTTTCATCGCTTTAGAGATCAGGCAGTAACATACAAACAATACAAGCAATTTTGTGTTATAAACAACATCCAATGTTTAGGGAATTGGGATTAAAATAAAAAGTCTTCAAGACTTTTGGCGTTCCCCTGTCCTCCATCTGGAGATCATTTTCTTTTTCCAGACTCTTCCCATTTTTGTCTGTTTCTGAATTTTCTCTATTTTCCTTGTAACTTGGAAATATCTTCAATTAGCACCTTTTTTAACCACACACTTACCTTGACAAAGCTTGTGTTGTTTGCCCTAAATGATTCAGAGCTAAGAAAAAGGCTAACTTCACATGTATGACAGACAGTTCAGTGTTTGTGCATTGAGCATTCTACAGTGCTCACAGCATTGTACAATGCTCATATGCAATAAGACAGAGCCCAGAAGAAGATCATTTCTTTGTTAACATCCATGCTTTTGTTTATACATTCTTGGGACCTGGTGCTTATACTAGGCACTCTCAGTTTGCATCATGCTTCTGAAAACACTTCCAGAAACATTAAAAAAAAAAACTTCTGAAAATACTTCCAGAAACATAGAAGTACAAAGATCTGCTAAATCTTTCACCAGTTTCTTTCAGAAGGAATTTGCATAAAAAAAAATCCAGGTTCCTTTACCTCTACCACTGGGTATTGGCATGATTACATCTCCAAAGAAAAACAGTAGAGCTCAAAAAGATAAAGAGAAAGGAAGATAGGGGTATGGACCACCTTCTGTGTTGAGCATGACTGAATTACAGGAGGTTTTTTACTTAGAAAAAGACAGCAGAGTGGGGATAAGATTTCAAAGTATAAAAATCATGTATGGAGCAGCGAATGTGACTAGGAAAACATCATTCGATATTTGTCATAGTTCAAGAAATAGGTGGCAAATATGAAAGAAGAGAGACTTCTTTATACACAATGTAGTTACACTGATGGCTTAATTGCCATAGGGTGTTGGTGGTGCCAAAAATTTACCGGGATTCAGACTAGTCCCTTTCATGGAAGTAAGCTCCATTAAAAGCTATTAAGCACAAATGTTACTGTCTTTGGTTCAGGAAATTATTAGCCTATATATCTCTGAAAGCCAAAAGAGTTTGTAAGGGGAAAAGCACTATATGTTTCTTCCATTCTCTTACTCTTCCATCTGCCATTCACCGCTGTTGAGACAGGACGCTGGTCTGTACACTGCTGTGGAGTCTAGCAGTTCTTATGTTCCTAGTCTGAAACTTCATTTCCTCCAACTTAACTTCTTTTCTCTTTGCTTCCTGCAATTTTATCACTCTTCAGTTTTTCCATTTATGAAGCTGTGTTTTTTGCCATCTCTCCTACCTCTGCTATTTTCCATCTTTTTTCAATTTTCTTCTTTAGAGATAATTTGTTTGCCCTCCAGCAGATCTTGTACCTTGAGGCCTAGAAAGACCTGGAAAAGAGTTTGGCAGTTTGACACCCATCTACATTTTCTAGAGTTACTAGTGATTTGGGAGTCTAAAAATGATGTACCTCAAAAAGCATTGCTGGGGTATTTACTCTGAAAAAGTAGGGTTGTGTAAGGAGTCTCAATGTGATTGTCAAAGAATTGGAATATGCAAGAATTTGGTTGTTGCTACTATTTTACTTGTTCAAGTGCTTGTTAATTCTTAAGCCTTTAGCTGAGGGGTGATTGTTGTGGTTTAACCTGGCAGGCAGCTGAGCACCACACAGCCATTCGCTCACTCCCCCTGCCTCCCAGTGGGATGGGGGAAAGAATCAGAAACAAAAGGTAAAACTCATGGGTTGAGATAAAGACAGTTTAATGGGACAGAAAAAGAAAGGAAAAAAAATGATAATAATTATGATAAAGGATTACACAAAGCAAGTGATGCACAATTCAATTGCTCACCATCCGCTGACCGATGCCCAGCCAGACCCTGAGCAGCAGCACCCCCCAGCCAGCCCCCCCAGTTCATTGTTCAGCGTGATGCCATGTGGTATGGGACGTCCCTTTGGCCAGTCGGGGTCAGCTGTCCTGGTTCTGTCCCCTCCCAGCTCCTTGTGCACCCCCAGCCTCCTTGGTGGCGGGGCAGCACGAGAAGCTGACAAGTTCTCGACTTAGTGTAAGCACTGCTCAGCAACAACTAAAACATCGGTGTGTTATCAGCATTATTCTCCTCCTAAATCCAAAACACGGCACCATACCAGTGACTAGAAAGAAAATGAACTCTATCCCAGCTGAAACCAGGACAGTGATTTTTAAAAAGTGAGGTGTTGTGAATGCAATATTGAGCACAGTGGGGATCATGAAAAATGCCAGATGGAACAAAATTATTCTGATTTTTGATCCACAAAGAGCCTAACTGTCAGTCATGCTGAGCATCCAGCAGCTCCCATTGAAATCAGTGGCCTCAGGCCAATCCTGCTAGAACTGCTTAGTTTAGTTCACTGGATTGACGTTACTGCTGAACCTGCCTCGCACCACAGCTGAGCTTTAAGAATATAGAAAGAGATGATAGCGTCAGTAAAATAAGGAGATGCAGAGGAGCCCTGGGGAAACACAGGAGATTGATGTCCTACTGTTCCTTCCTTTTTCTTTTAAAGCTCTTTTGCATTTTTCATTTAAGTGCAGAGTCACTTTCATGTGTATCACTGCTTGACTGTCAGCTCTGTTTTGATTTAGTAGGACCTGGCAGGAAACACAAATGATTTGGAAATATAAATTTGCATCTCAGGTAGCAGTCTGAACTCATACTTGGTGAAATCTTTGGCTGTTTTGTAGAATATTCTTACGTCAGATTATGAGGGGAAAATCCTTGTAATCATACTTGGTGATTATACGCTGGAAGGCATGGCTACAGGCAGCTGAGCAGTTCCTGAAAACAAACATAGGATTCACACATGAAGTTTGTTCAAAGGGTCGTTTAGTCTTCTGTTTTGCTTCAGGGTATTTTTCAGCCAGCAGTTCAGTTTCATTCTGGAGCACATCAAAGCTCCAGATCAAAACACACCTGAAATTGAAGTAGCAAACTTCAGACCCAAATGTAAGATTATTTGGATGCTTGTACCCACGTCTGGATTTAGCCCACTCTTGAGAACACTCAAACTGTGATACAGAGTCGAAGTCCAAACCTAATGGTTTTATTTGAATCTATCTCTGTATTAAAATAGCAAAATAATTACTGATATGTTTAGGGGGAAAAAAAAGCATTCATACTTTCTTGAAGGTGGTATATTGCTCTGTCTGAATGAAAATAAACTTTTTGCAGGACAGAAGGATCCCTTCAAAAGGTTCACAAGATATACAGTATGCATAAACTTCAAAGACAAACAAGGACAATAAAAAGGGACCTGAAAAAGGGACACTGCTTCTTCTAGATATAATTTCTTTTCTTCTATTTCATGGACACCCTCCAAAGTATTGATTTGTTCAGCTCTCTGTTTAACAGACATGTAATCATATGCTCACCTGTGAACAGGGAGGGACATAAGCCCATGATTCGTTTTAAGCACATCATGAACAGAATGCTTTCTTTGAAAACTGATCTTTTAGCATAAGCTGGTTTGAATTCTGCCATTTGCATGGTAAGACCCTTAGCTGGGATGATACCTTAATCCCATGAAAATCCCACAAAAGCATCAAAGTGGTGGATTACTTTTTCATAATATTAGGTTGTGCCTTTCCATATTTACACTGTGTACAAACGTGCTGTTTAAGCTTTTGGCTACATCTTTCAGCCTGGACCGCAGTGCACGTAGGTTTGTGATATATTAGTCTCCTATTTTGTATTGTGTAGAGTGGTGATCGCTGGGATAAAATTAAACTGGTAGCAGAAGGGAAGCTGGAAATGAGCACTAGGAGCATTGCAGGTGTTTTCCCATGCAGAGTTTATCAGTCTGTGGGAGAGGCCAAGACCGTTAATAATGACTGTGGATAGTTATTATTGCAGTTAAGCTGCTTGGACTGCCCAGTGTCTCAGCCCCATATACGTGCAGTATTTGGAGGTCCAAGAAGTTTAATTGCTGCTTCGCAGCGTAACCACAAATGTCAGTTACATGCCTCCTGCCGTATGGCAGAGCTGCATGGTAGCACACTGAAGATTTACAAATGCACAGCACGCCCAGGTGCATATTTTCTGTGTGCTAGAGATGAGGCAGTCACGGCAGAGGAAGGCTGGCCACCGATGCCAGCAGATGGGCTTGTCCTTGGAGCAACTCAAGCAATGAGGCCAGGTGGCTGAGAATCCCCAGCTGGCCACCTGTAGCTAGGGATGGCCAGTCTGGAGGAGCCAAACTTGAAGGTTTATCCCTAAGTTTTGGAGGCTCATAAGCAGCTCTGCAAGAGAAAAAAGGGAAAAGAAATGGCTATTAACATGATAGCAGGCTAGTGTTTTGCCAGGATGTTGACTTTTCTTTTCAGTGTCACATAACATCATCAACAATTTCTGTAGATGGTCAGGCCGCCTTCCAGCTCTCAGGACTTCAGGAGAATGGGATCTTCTGGCAAGCAGTTGCAACATCGGAAGCCTATGCTGGAATCTCCCAAATGTTCATTTGCAGTTTTTAACTGCCAAACTTGGATAGACTACTTTGAGTTTGCCTGTACCAGCTTGCAACTTGGTGGCCATATTCAGCTTGGACTCTTAAGCCAGTGGTTACCCCAGGACAACTGTTTGCCTTACCCTTTTGTCAGTCTTCCTTTGCTTTCACTGTGCCTGGAAAAGGTGCAAATTATTGTCACAATGTTGTTAATGAGCTTTTCCTCCAGTGGGAGGCACTGAAAAGGTGTATTTTCACCTAGTTTTAATAAGTGTTTCTACTGCTGAAATGCATATTGGAGGAAATCTATGTGAGAGAATGACGTGTGTTTACTTAAGCCAAGTTACATTACTGATAACTGGCAGCAGGACTAGTCTTCGTATTACACCAGTTTGTATCTTGTTTTTCTGAAGCAAACAAGCAATTCATGCTACCGGGTAATTGTTTCTTTTGTGGAAGATATGATGAAGCCTTTTCACTAGGTGGACTGTATTTTGAACGTTTGGAACAATTACTCTTTTTTTTTTTTTTCCTGACTCTAAGCTAGCTGAAGGTTTCTATATATAATAACTATTCATCCCTCCAGCCTCCAGGAGTGGCTGTTGAAATAGCTAGATGCAAATCTTGAAGAGAATAAAGAAAGCAGGAAAAATAAGCTCTCTATATTGTATTCATATAGGAGCCCTGGACTTTGCAGGCATTGTGAACTCTTCACACAGTCAAGGAAGTGTGCTGTATTTTCTTTTAAATGCTATTGGCAGTGTAGCTGTACTGGTTGCATAAACATACTATATTTTGACCATGGCTCTGTGCTGATGCTTGCTCTGGCTCTCAGCACTGAGTCTAGAGCGCTGGAGAGGCACTCACCAACAAACTGGCTGCTGTCCAGTGAAGAAAGGGGGTTATTTGTGTCTGCCTGCATGGGGTTGTTTGTCTCTGCAAATGTGCACTCTAGACAGTGCTGACAATTCCCACAGTTTTATGATTTTAAATGTTCAATGTTTAGTGTTGGCCTAAGAGCCAAACCTGGGGGATTGTGTGAGATGTAGAGGTCTTACAATTATAAATATTAAAAGGGATGTTTTCCATTCTTTCGAGTACAGTGGATTGGAAACACCAAAAGATAAAAGCAAAATTCCTTGAAACTGTTCTTTTTAAAAGTTCTATCACATGATTTTTGGGTGCATGTCATAGTTTCTGGCTGGCTGAAGTTCACAATACTGCGTTCATCTGTTTTCAGTGCAACCATGGTAAAGTCAGAGTCTGCCTTGGCAGTGCCTGCAGCACTCAGCTTCCTCATGTGCTGATGCATTGCAGATTTAGCAGCACAATGTTACCTCATGGTGCTTTCTGCTCGCTGGCTCGGCAAACGGCTTGCACTAACCTGGTCACATACTGGCTGCGGCTTATGCTCAACGCAAGTGATGCTACTGGATGCGGTGGCTTTGGGGAGAGAAAAGCACTGGCACGGGGCCTCCTACCTGTTGACCTCGCTGATGAAGCACGAGAGCACTTCCAGGGAGTTTGTTAGCTCCCTCTCGTAGCAGTGTGATTTGTACCAGGTGCCAGGCAGATGAGAATGGAGGAAGGTGGCCAGCGGGTATGGTGTCTTGTGTAATAAATACAGCGAGCACTTAGGAACAGGTCTTTCAGCCGCACAGGGAGGGCAGACAGAGAAGCTACTAATTTGCCAGCAGATTCGCGGGTTTAAGCCCTGAAGGATCCGCTGAGATAATCTAATCTGATCTCCTGTATAATATTACTTGTGAAATTTCCCTGGATTAACTCGTGCTTCATGCTTACCCTGTCTATCAACGAGATGTTGCTAGAGATGCGTCTGACCGCAAGTTCAGCGCTTCCCGAGCCGGCAGCTCCGGCGCAGACCCGGGCACCAGGCGGGACGGGCACTGCTCGCCGCGGCAGCGCGGGGAGGGCAGCGCGGGNCCAAGCGGGCAGGCCGCGGGGTCCCCGGCCGCGCCTGCTGCGTGCCGCCCGGGGAGCAGCCCCGAGCCCCGGGTGCCGCTGGGTGTCGCTGCGGGGCCGCAGAGAGGCGGGAGTCAGGCTGCGGGGCTCCGCTCCGCGCCGGCACTGCGCACTTCTGCCGCCGCGCTGGGGCAGTGCCAGGGAGCGTTTTGTCCCGCTGGAGGGAACGAACGTGAAGCGCTGCAGAGAGTTTGCATGGGCCAGTTGTTGGGGCCAGATTCTGCTGTCAGTTATTCCAGGGAAGTCATTACCTCCTTGTTTGCCATCTTATCAGGAGCTTTTGATGGCACCGTCCTTCCAGCGACGTCATTTTAAATCGAAAGACGGACTGCTTTTCAGTCTGGATCACTGAGGTCGTTTTGTATCATTCCTATGATATTGGAAAGCACAAGACAAGCTAATATACCCCGACGAGAATGGGGAGTGTAGGTGTCTGACTGACTCTGTTCATTCCCAGGTTTATCCAGCTGTGAGTAGCAGTTAACCGTTTGTCCAAAGACTGGGTATGAGGTAAAATGTCTTTACCGTGAGGGTGGTCAGACACTGGAACAGGCTTCCTAGCGAGGTGGTTGATGCCCCAGGCCTGTCAGTGTTCACGAGGCATTTGGGTAATGCCCTCATTGATATGCTTTAATTTTTGGTTAGCCCTGAAATGGTCAGGCAGTTGGACTAGATGATCTTTATAGGTCCCTTCCAACCGAACTATCCTATCCTATCCTATCCCATCCCATCCTATCCTATTCTAAAAAGATGTGCCATGTTCTGGGTGCTGAAAATCGAGCTGCAGAGGGAGCTAGTCTCAAGGTATAACTCTTCTGCCATATGACCCTTTGCCTGTCAGTTCATGAAATCTGTTCAGGTTGTTCTCAATGCCACAGAGACAGGACTACTGCAAATCCAGTTTTCCCCAAATGCACCTTGTGTTGTTCCCCACTTCTACTGTTTTACAGGCTAAATTTGAGGGCCGAGGCTGTTTATCTGGGATTTCTTTACAGCAGAGTGTATGAAACTGGTTTTGAGCGATAAGCCAGTCAGCCAGAGGTATTGGCTAAGCACTGCAAATGTGTGCATCAACACCACAGTACAGGTCCAGAGGGTCTGATGGTGCCTGGATGTAGTGGACAGTTGCTGCACAGATGGTCAATGCTTGCAGAGTAAATATGATGCAGTCAGAACTAATCAGACTTACTCCAAATGTGCTCATATTTCTGCATGGAAATACAGAAACTCAGGGATCTATGGAGGACCACAGTGACAAATTATAGAGATCATGGAGCCAGCGTAACTCAGCCCTCTGGTGATCTCCAGGCAGCCTGAGCGCAGCAGAGATTTGCAGTTGCAAAAGTTAAGTGGTCTCAGCACTCATGGTTGTTTCACATCTTGCTCCTGCAGCGTGGCAGTAGCAACTCGTGTTATGCCCTTGACTTAGACTATGGCTACTCCGCAGCCCTGGTTTGAAGCAACATGTTTCCTTTACTAGCTCCTGAAAAACAAAAGGAGCATAAAGTGAAGAAAACTGCTCTCAGCTGGGCAGCTCTCAAGCTGCTCGCTTGTGGGAGGTGGCAGCAGCTGCCAACTCCGTGTCTTAGTCTGGTTCTGCATCTCATGGTCTGGTCAAGCAGAAATCTGGAGAGGACAGAATGTGTATCAACTCCCACCCCATTGCAGGAGGGGGCACTTAATTATCACCTAGCTTTGATTGCTTGGCCCCCTGCGTGTCTGTATACAAAGTGTTTTAAATCTATGTAGATTTGGATTCTTCTTCGCCATGGAAACATAAAACTACAAGCGAGCAAAGAATGATAATGACACAAATAAGGGATAAGAGGCGAAGATTTTGACCCCTATGTCCTCTGCATGGTGGTTGCTGTTAGTGACTCATGAGTTTTCCATGGCCCACATGACATGATCTGGTGTTGTAAGGTCCACTCCTATCTCACTTTCTGCTCTGCACCCAGCAGGCAATCCCAAAGCAGTGCACTGGGATGAGTATCACGGTCTTTATTTCTGAGGTATGTTGAGCTGAAGTGATTTGCCAGTGGTCGCGCAGGTGGCCAGTGGTAGAGAGGAGAGTAGATCTCTGTTTCTTAGCCCTGGTCTGGTGCTGTAGTTATCGGGCTGCATCTCCTGGCTCTGCACTGGTTAACATAACTACAACCCATATCAGGATTTCAAAATCTTCCTCCATGTTTTTCCTGCATGAGCAAGCTGATAGAACCCCTTTTCTATTTGTCTCTGTCCCACGGCCAGGAAGGCATCATTTTGCATTGTACATTTTCACCTCTATTTAAATATTTGCCTAATAGAGTTGAAAAATAATCTATTTGTCACTATTTATAATAATCTAGTTGTTTGTTTTTATCATTTATAGGGAGAAACTATTGAAAACAAAGGTTCTAATAAAAAAGTAAACATTTTTAGAAATAGTTTGTTTCAGGCTGTGATATTATAAAAGTGCATAGAAACCCAAATGAGAAGGGTACAAGGAGCTGAAAAGGGAGTTCTTCTTAGCCGTGTTTTTAAATTAAATGGATTTCTCAGCATGCCCACAGGCTTTGGCTGCTGGGTAGGGTTTCAGTAACAGAAATCTGCACAGCACAGCTAGAAGCACTCGCAGCACCAGGAATCTGCGGCGTCTGGAGAGGGGGGTGAGTGCTACTGGCACTCACACTGCTCCCCACCAAAGGGGGAAACGATGTACTGGATCTGCACCACACACTGTATCGAAACAAAGCCTTTCAGCATCTGTGGCAGGAAAGTCACCAATTGCCATATGTCACTCTGCTGCGCATATGTTAAATGGGCCCAACCAATCGCATTTGCACATTCTCTGTGTGACTTGTTGTCCCACACAATGAGTGCCCTGTTGTCACCAGTGCTAATGCTATGCAATCTGCTTTGCCGTAGTGCAGCAGGCAGCTCGCCTCTTCGTATCATAGCACATTTTGCCACATAGCGTGGCCCTGGTATCGCCGGATGCTTTGCAATCTGTTGCTCTGCCGAGTGCAAGCCCTGCTGTCACGGTTGCTGCAGCCTGTTGGGCCACAAAGGAGCAGGCGGGCTGCGGGCAAGGACGCACTCTGCTCAGCTGCTGTCTCAGAGCACACGGCCCCTGTACCGCAGCCTGGGCTGCTCGGCTGGAAGCCGTAGCAGGACTGACTGGTGCTGGTAACAAGCTTCACAGCTCTATTGTCTGTAATTAATCATTCCCATTCCTTAATGATTTTTATTTGTATTTGTTTCATGCATAACAACTGTGAGTCAGCCTGACTTGCACAAACGGAAGGAATGGGATTCTTGTTTACATTACTTGAAGAACTTACAGAAGCAGCTGCTCTAAGTAAGGCAGAGCAGTGGCCCAGTACTTTGCTAAGAAACAGAGCTCAGTGCAAGAGTTTCTTCAGAAACTTTGCATGTACCAGCCTTTAATTCAAGTCTAGGAGACATATAAGGCTGGAGTGCTTTGAACTTCACTGAAGCAAACCTTTAGTGGCAGAGCCTTGCTGAGGACTGCAGGCCAAGCTTCTGCTGAGCATCCCCAGGAAAATAAATACATGCTTCTGAAGTATTCTAATATCAGAAAGGTCATCTCCAGGATACATTTAATGATGCTAGGGGACACATGTTGACCAGTAAAAATGTGACAAAGTATTGAAAATCTCGTGCGTGCAGTGCCTGCTGAGTCAGATGTCCCACCAAACCCACTAACATCAGTTTGGAGATTATACACCATAGAACAAGGTGCATATACACAGAAACTAAATTAGGGCTGGGAGGGCAGTTTTAATTTAGGCATGCCCTAAGAGTAGGTGCTTGATTCTTAGCCTGTAATTCATTATTGTAGCTTTTCTCGATGCAGAACAGTTGGCCCCCCTCGCCTGTAGTGTCTTTTGAGATACAACTTGTATAAAGTTGGAAAACAGCCCTGATTTAGCAATATAATTTTATAACACTCACACATCTGTTTCTACTGAGGGCTTTGAAGCCCAGTAAAAATGGATAAGATAGAAAAGAAAAAAAGAGACAAAGAAAAAAACTGCCTCTAGGAATATGACTAATGCCCAGACCTGTCTGTACTTGTTAAAATGTGCTAGAATGACAATGTTAACAGCTTGGCCAAACATCAGAAAATCACTACTTCATCTGATGCTATTAGCTGAGTTATTCAGTAAAGGCAGAGCTGGAGAAATAGTGATGCCTCCCTGGGCCTCAGGGTGGAGTGGCAGAGAAATCTCACAGCCCTGACTAAGACACACTAATGAGAGTCTGGCCCCTTGCGCAAGATGCTCCACGCTGCTGCCACGCTGCCCTCAGTGGCCCAGTACCACTGGGCCTAGAAAGCTTTCTGTGTCTAACCAAGCGTTCATCTGGAAGATGTGTAACATGAGAGTTCCTTCCCGGATGACACTTCAGAAAGAGACAAAAGTGCTATTTTACGTTTTGCTTGTAAGACTATGTTCAGGCTGCACCTGAGATATCCAGAGTGAGCTACCAGCCACTCATGAATGAGCAGCATGCCTGATCATCACTTTTAAGCATCCCGCTTTGCCCAGGGTGGGAGTTTTGAACAGAGAGAAAGACAAATCCTGCTGTCAGCTACTGCGGTGTAACTTGGACAGTTATGTTTCTACGGCATTGACACCAACAGCAGGATCTGTCTCTTTGGTGTTTATCTTTGCCTGTTTAAAGACACACCTTTGGCAGGTGAAGGAATTGGTCTTTGGATTTGTGCCTCACAGTTCTCCTAAAACACTGTGCGCTGCCTTCAGGATACAGGCCCCATCATGTCTGCCTTCTAGTGAGGCATGACTCTCTTCTGCGTGGTTGAGAGACAGGCAGATCTGCTGCACTGTGCTTGTGCTAAATCCTGTCTATCCAAGTGTTGTCCCCTGAGCAAAAAGTGACGCAGAAGAGGGAGTCTGTGATAAAGCCAGAGGTGTTTTATTCTGCAGCTTCACATTTCCTGGAAATGTCTCTAGGAGTAAAGGACAGTGCTTTAAACAGCATTTGCCGTAGGCATGTACTTCATTATGTTCTTCATGGAAGCACATATTGAAATTCAGTTCAAAGAGAGAAGGAAAACCATTTTGCAGTAGCCAGAGATCAGATTATTTGGTAAGCACAAAAAACTTTTTAGTAATAACTTTTCTGTGGAGAGTCAGCTGGTTTCTATATGCTTAGTAGTCCCAGTTTCCCTTGAACTGTGTCATTCAATTGAGATGCCTCACTCAGCTTTTAAGCCGTCTCATGCCAATGTACCACAGCACAGTTGTATTCCTGTCCTGTATTCCTGCAGTCTTGATGTTCTTCAGAGGGATATAAGGGTAGTCCGAATGACTAAAATGCAAGTCTGTCTCCTCTGGTGACCTACCTTCAACAGTAGTTGGGAGCAAGGCTTGAAAATAAATTTGTGCTTTAAATTTCTGCTTGTGTTACAGCAGAGGTACATAGATGTCTCCAGGAGGGACAGGGCCTCTGTTATTTTAGGTGCTGTGTGCCTTAGGGCATCACATTGGCCAGGCGATAGAGAGTTTGGATCCAAGCCAAGGGAATACATGGCTTGTTGTATTGGCAATGATGTGAAGAAATGCCGACAAATAAGCACTTGACCTGAAGTAGAACAAGCAATTAGATTTTTTTAAAAATGTGAACTTTGCTGACTCAGCAGAACACAAGAAGCCAAAATGTTATGGCAACTGGTACTGTTTTCCTTCTGTTCAGCAGGGATTTGGGCTAATGTTTAATTGATTTTAGCAACTAAAAAGTGACAGGTAGGGTGCTGCTAGAACAGGGGAGAGTTTTGGAAGAGAATGGAAAAGTCAATGTATTATAGTTGCTTATACATTGGTAGTTCCCTAAAAATACATATAGACTAAGATGATAGATGTGAGCTGTTCTGTAGTACCAAACTGTGTTTCTAAACCAGATTATGGTGAGAAAGGGGAGGAGGATGAACAGGTATTTTTTTGTAGTAGTTGTTCAGGTGGATGAAATCTTTCCAGCTTTGGTGCCTAATTTATGTTGACGGATAAATTTCTACATTATGTATTCAGACAGTGCACTCGAGAAGACTGCAAAACAAGATAAAATGAAATATCTCACCAAATTCTGCTCACCTTGTGCTGAGGGTCCCACTCAATCTTGTGTTAATTAGGCAGGAAGGGTTCAGCCCATCTCCAAAGGAGACTCAGAAACAGTTGCTTTTCATAGTTACTCACAAAGAGCACTGTAGTTTTTCTTTCTGATCACAGGTCCAGAAAAAAGAACGCAGACAGCCTTCAAGATCTATAGCAGATCAAAGGAAGGTCAGTGGCTGGCAGGAATATGGGAGGGGGGAAGATAGGTGAGAAGTTAGCATTAAAAAACAACAGTGACCCACTCTGCCTGCAAGTCACCAGCATCTTTAAATTGGTAGTTATTTTCTCTTGTGCTAATTAGTAGGGGCTACAGTGGAAGTGCATATTCTGTCAACTTAGATTCAGTTAGTCAAGGAGGTAGACTGTGCCTTTTAGGTGTTCTTTTAGGATAAACTCTTCCTACTAAGCACAATATATTATCTAGCGACCCATCCTTCACTTGAGGTTGTGGAAAATTTCCTATGTCCCAGCTGGCATCACAAGTGCATCCAGAAAGATTAAGAGCAGAGGCCTATTGCTTTCGAGGATATCCTAACATTGAGTGCACACATAAGCAGAGCACACTGGACAGATGGGTCATGATTTGTTTGTACTACCTATATGTCCTATATATCTTTATGTTTCTTCTTTATCTTTATATATATTTATTAATTCAAAGACCATTTAAAATGATTCCCTTTATTTAAACATCCTCTAGATTCTATCTGCTTGTTTGTGCCTCCAGGAAAATCAATCTGTGTAGGGTAGTGAGCACAACTGTAATAAGGGAGAAAGAAATAAAATAGACAGTGAAATACGATGTGCTCTCTCCAGAAGGGAAAGTAGAAGCCTCAAGCCAAAGTCCAAAGGTTACATACTGTGGTAATGGTCTTATCTAAACGGATTATACCTAGTACTTGCAGGTAAACAGATTGAGACATGCTGCAGTCATGAAAAGGCTGCAGGAAAGCCTGGTGAGACTCACGGTCACCCCATGCTCTACATTAGGCTGTGTTGCAGCAACAGGCACCAGAACCTAGATCTAGCTGTTGTCTTAGAGCTGTATCTTTCTTTTGGACATGTCCAAAGATTCGGGCTGCTTCAGTAGAGGGTCTGAGGTGAAAATTTGGAACATGCATGAGCCTCCTGGGCTCCTGGCTGAGGGACTTTGTCAGATGTTCAGATCACAAAGTGATACTTCATATCAGCACAAAGGCCAACTTCATTGTCATATGGAGGTTTAAATCCAGTTATTGCAGAGACTGACAATCTTGAAATAAAGGGAATAAGAATGAATGTTTCTTTTTGAAATATTTCAGGTTGTATTTTGGTCAGACTTTCAATTTTTTTTGTTCACTTGCTGGCGAAGAAGTTTCTGCTGTTTTACCTCCTACTGTGGCCTCTCTGTATGCCTGTATGCATTTCCTATACAATGTAGGGCTGAACTGTGGGTTTGTGCACACTCAGCACTGAGGCTGTTTCTTAGTGTTCAGTAGAGCTGAGCAGCACATACTCTGAGCCCAGAGTCCCAGCTTCTCTTCAGCAACTTTGCTAATAGCTGAACAGAATATTTTTGTTTAACCTTTGAACAGGAAGCGTAAGTATTATAGATTTCCTCTTGTTCTGGTTGTTAGAGAAACTGACACCCCCCTGTCCCTCCTCCTGCCCCATTATAAAGGGTGATTACATGCCTGTCAATTGGGGACCATGAGGGTAACAATTCATCCATACTGCACAAATTTCTGAATTATATTGTACAGGCGTCAATGTCCATAGATCTCCTTTGTAATCGTGACCATCTCTTATGCATAACTACTTGTCTGTCCTGTCAACAGGCAGCCAAAAATGAGCTCCAGATGAGGTGCTGTTTTTCCAGCCATGAGAGTGTGTTTGGAGGGCTGTTAGTCTCACCACTTCCAGTTCCCCCTGTTTCGCAGACACAGGCACACCGCACTGCCACCTATCACTGCATGCTCTTCTAGTAAGGAAGAGCTGGAGCTGGAGATCACTTCACAAGTCCCTGTTGTGCAGCTCTATCTCCATGGCTTTTATCTCCTTGCTCTCTCGACCTCCCATCTGCCTCCCTTGCAGTGAACCTGTGGGCAGCCCTGATCGTGAACTCTCCACCCACTCCCCGATCTGTCTTATCTGTGAATCCATCTGCTGCTGCATCCACAGCTTTCCCATGGGTTTCACAGGCACACCCGAGAAAGCCTAATTTGTGCAGTAACTTCTGACATTGGCAGTGGTCACCCTTCGCTTTCCAGCCAGCTGAACACACAGAGCTCTGCACCTGGTTTTTTCAATATTTCAGGGACTGTCTGATGTTCCTCTCCCCTTATTCCACTCAGCGGCTCCCTACCAGCTCATTGGCCATGTTAATGAGCACCCTGTACACTTTCCTCAGTCGGGTTCTCTGGGTTCATTTCTCTTTCTTTGATACTTTTCCAGCTGTCTCCAGTTGCTTAGTGCTGACTTTTGTCTGTGTCTTTTTATGCATCTGACCAAAAGTCACTCCTTTGGAGTTCTCTGAAACAGCCTTTACCCTATCTCCTGCTTCATCAGTTTCATCTTCAAATGATGGCTAATCCCCATGCCTAATGCTTCCTTTTCCATTAGTATTTGGGTATCTCCAAGCTAACTTTCTCCACTGTGCCTGTACCTATCCCCCTTGGTGCTGCAGTTTGCATGTGTAGAGAGTTTTCTTCCCACCTCCTCCTAAGCTGAGAAACCACACTAGCCTAGAGCAGGGCACATGGGCAGAGCCTGCCAGACCACCTGTGCCTACCCTGTTTGTCTCCTGTATGTGGCTCTCGAGCCCTTAGACTTGCTCTCTTGGAGTGGCCATTACCTTTGTACCACTTCCAGCACTGATGTTCTTAATGGGAAGACATTTGGTTTACCTGGAAAAAAAGATAAGCTGATACCATAATTGTGTATGTGTGCTTTGCGTGCCCTGCCTCACGCAACGTAAAGAGGAATTGTGAGCCTGATAATGCTATTCTCACAATCTGTAATGGCCTTTCAGAGTGAGGCAGCTGGGAGAAAAATTTTGCAAAAATGAAGTCTCTTGGATCTCAAGTCCCCCTGTTCACGTGTTAGTTCACTGACTGCATGTCATTCTGTCCTTTTGCTGACTGGGAGACCGGGGTGCTAGCAGGCAGGAAAGCTGACCTGTTGTCCTGTGCCTACGACTGGCAGCTCACCTCCCAAAGGCTGGGAATGTGCTTATTGCTGCACCCCAGCTACCCACTCCTCCGCGCTCATCCAGAGCCTATTGCCAGAGTCTTGGGGCACCTCCCAAACGTTGCTCACTACCACCTCCCTCAAAGCAGGAGATCATTGGCAGAGATAGGGGAACACCAGCCCTGCTGTGACTAGTGTTGTGGCTGCTGCGTTGGTGCTGGAAACTGGCGGTGAACTGCACCACCAAGTTTCCACCCATCGTGGTGTTCTGACGATAAAGCTTAGATTATAACCTGTAAAAAATACAGCATAGTCATAGTAAAACCAATACAGATAGCTTACAGTTAAGTAATCAAATTCTCTGTGCTGTGGAATGGTGTAATATGTGTGCAACGTGGTTGATTCTAGTACTTCATTGCCTGAGTTTGTCATATGTGGATTCAGTTTAAAACTAATGGGAAAGCCAAACATGATGGAGGCACAGGTATCCCCACTCCCAAATTGATATAGAGCTGCATCAAAAAAGAAGTGTTCTCATAGCATACTGAAGCGAACGATTACAAGTCTGAATGCTGTTCTTATACATTTTGCCAAGTGTAATGTTTGCTATGAAGTTCAACATCACAGGTGAAAGAATAAGAAAAGACAAGTACCTTGGAAAAAATAAATTCTCTGATAATGCTGTAGAGCATATATGATCTTAGCAGAAAGGAATTATCAAAAGTCTGGGAAAAAAAGTTATTCTTTAGGCTCTGCCAATTAAAAAAAAAAAGGTTATTTAAATATGCCTAATAAACTTACAGACTTGGGGCAGGAAAAAAAGTCAGTTTGTAGTTTGTTAACCTACTGATAAAGTCAGCTGCACATAGAGCATACATCCATTCAAACAGCAAGTAAGTCTCAGAAATCCACTGCCATATCCTGCCTTTGCTGGAGGTCCAGAAAGCAAAACACTAAGGTGCATTGCAACCCAAGCATGAGTAGTGAACTAATCTCCTCTTTGAACTGTGTGAGAGGAGTGGAAAAGGATATTTATCACTGCTCCCACACCATTTGCTCTGATGATCCTGGCCACCATCCTTACTGGCACATTGACTTTACCAGAGTTAGAGAAGGGGAAAAGCTATAATGCCTAAGGCTGCAAAACTGCTCCCTGTGTGTGGAGATCTCTAATAGCTGACAAAGATGTTTGGAAGCAGGCTTCTGAAAACCTTTTTTGTTTGTCTTTCTGCTCCAATTTAACATCAAGGTTGTCTTGTTAGGCTCTTACCTCTAGGACACAGTGAGGGGCACAGAAAGCAACATTTTTGAAATTCATCACCCTAAACCTGTAATAGACTCTGCATCTGTGTGTATGCGCGCGTGTGTGTGTGTGCACGTGCATGTATGTGTGCACGCCTCCTACTCCCCAGTCCACTCCACCTCCTCCCAAGCATGCATATGTGGAAGGAAGGTGGTTTGAGAAATCACCACTGCTGGATAAATCGAGACCCGTCGCTTGTGCTTAAGTGTCTTTGCTCAGCTGCTTGTTTCAGATAATGTTCTGGGTATTGCTCTCTCACTCTGTTTTCCAACTGAAACCAAGCTGACAGCTCTTCATCTACCAGGGAGGCTACAGGGTGGCTTGCTGATGAGATTTCTGGTCTTTCCTTCTGTTGTGCCACCAGTGAGACATGCAACACCTACAGTATTACCAGGCCTACAACAGCCCTTTCCCTTTAAGCTTAAAGAGAATCCTTAAAGAACATATGTTCCAATAATGGGAAGCTAAATAAGAAGCAACATAGGAGCAAAAAAAGCAGTTTTATTTACTGACCTAGAAGGTGAATGTTTGTCTGTTTGTTGTAGCCTTTGTCTTAGTTTTAGATCTCTCCCCTTCTTCTGATGGTGGTCTTGAAACTATCCTTTTCATCCTTTCTTACTATTTTCTCCTTTGCTCAGATTTTCATTTTCTTTGAAAAGTAATATCCTGTTCTCATTTTTTTTTTTCACTTGCACTCTGGGTTACTACGATTTTCCTTTTCAATCTTCTCCTAGTACATTCTCTACCCGCTCCTTCCTGCCCTTCCCACCTTCACCAAGTCTCGAGTGTCTCCAGCACAGCTCTAGCTCTCGCAAAACAACAGCAATCAGGTAACAGTTTACAACCATTAACCAATTGAGTGTCACACCTCTCTACAAGGTAGGTAATCATTTACGAACACTGCTAAGCTACTGCTCTTTGGTGTGACAGATTGTTCAGCTGTTTCTGCTCAAAGGGCCCCAGACAACAATAGTAAGTCTGTGAAAGCTCAGGGTTGGGATGAACAGCTAGAGCTGTGTGTGGAACTATAAACATCTGCTAACACACTGCTGAGCTCTGAGCTGTCCTTTTACTCTTGGTTTTGTAAGCATAAATGTGTTCAGTATTTGTATTGTCAAATAGGCTGCATCTTTAAAAAAAAAAAAAAAAACATGGAATAAAGTCTGTAGACCACCCAGAGCTCACCATGCAACACTTCATAAAATAGCATGGAGTAACTGGTCTGTCTTCTTCGTCCCCTGACCATGATGCTGTAATCACATAAACCAGACTGTGCTTAGGTAGGGAGAAGCTGTTGTGTCTGCTGAAGGCAGCTGGTTAATACATGGATGGTGTGACGTTGCACTGGGACTGACAACCTGAAATGCTGCATGGCATTTTTCCCAAAGGTGGAAGGTTTATGGTTTTTAACCTAAATTAATTAAGATGCAGAACCTTAATTAAGAAGCAGGTTGCTTCTGAAACAGCTAACCCACTTCAAAGTGCTGAAGCCAAAGAAGAGAGAACGGGGTCAAAACAGACCATGTCTGTGTGTTGTTCTCAACTCATTCATCTTGCACTTCGGGGGGGTGCTCTGGTGGCATTTTAAAAATGGCAGTGGAACATCTGCCACCCAAAAGGAGAATTAGGGTGTGTGGGAGGGGGCATGTGGTTTATTCAAAAGCCACTGCTCTCCTTTTGAAGCACAAGATGAGCCAGATGTACATTTTTTTTTCTCTGCCAAGTCCTGGTCATGTTCTCATTGACTCCAGTTGATGCAGGATATCCCCGTTACTCTCTTTTTTCCTTTCTTTTTTTTTTTTCCTAGGTAGGTGGTTTCACTTCATAAACGCAGTGGGCAAGTTTATCCTGTTTCATCCTCTCATCATACCAGGTACAGCTGCTAGCTGCAGGGGGAAGTGGTTGTAATAAGAAAAACATGAAATCAGTCTCTTGAAAAGTGGAACAACGTTTTTAGGACCTCAGCTCCCTCAGAGCTCAGTGTCCTTCTGGAAGGAACACCTCCACCCCAGTTAACTACTGTGTTCCTCAGTCAGTTCTAGTTGTCATGTTAGTGATGTATTTGATACTGTTTATTACGCAAGATTTTGAATGATCATTCCTGCTTCTGGCATAAAGGGGGTTGGGTGGCTTCTCCCATTTAAATGGTGTTTCAAAAAAAACCACCACTGTTTCTTTAGGAAGACATACAAACTAGAAGTCTTGTTGATATAATGGACTCATCGTTGAACACAGCTTCCAGATGTGCCAGCCATGGGTGCCATCCCTACAGGTTTTTGTGAATCCTGCTAGATGTCCATATGCACCTTTAGGTAAACACACAGATATTTCTGCAAGTCTGGCCTTGTGCTACTCTGGCAAATGCTTTTGAAAGTTGCACCCAGCATTAAAAAGAGATTGATGTAGGAGATTAAGATAAATGCACAAAACACTTTCATTTTCTTTATTTTCAATCGATACTGTATGAATACAAAGTTTCTAGAAAGCTACAAAAATTCTACCACTTTATCAAGAAGGCATCAAAATGTGTCACTTTGCAAAGACATGAAAACACCTGCAGTAACCGACACAAAAATAGCATTTTTAGAGTGATGAAATAATTGCACTTAACTGTCATGGATATTAAAGTTATCACACATATGTACCGCGAAAGCTAGAATACATTTTTTTTTTTACAAAGCACTTTATAAAAAAATTCTCTGCACACAAAACCTATAATTTTCATATTACTATCATACTAAAGATAAATTCACTTTAAAGCCAACACTTAAAACATTTTAAACAAAAAAAGGTACCAGTACCTACACACAGACAATAACAAATACAAGAATACTGTACTGCCAAGAGGTTTGACTGAAACTCCTTTTGAAAGCTTCTGAAAATATGTTAAGAAAACATTGGAGAACATTCACTGTTTTTCAAAGAGCCTTCCCTCCCTGTCTAACCTAGAGGTACTTTATCATCAAAAGGCAAGTTCTACATCAAAAGTTACCAGCAGCAGTACAATATTAAAGTAACCACTGACCATATATGAATATGCTTAAGTCACAAACCCATTTTATACACATTACACAAATAAACATAAAGTGAGAATTCCATTAAGTCATTTACAAATGTGAACAAATGCACATGGCAAAAAAACCCCAAAACAAAACAAAAACCCAACCTGTTTTACATAAAATGTACTGAAGAATTAAAGGCTATTCAGGTTTTCAATGTTATAAAATTCTTTTGTCTTTCTTTTTCAGGCACATATTGTATTTTTTGTCTGCAGTCATGAGCCTGAATCAAAGAGGCCCATAAAACAAAACAAAAACACATATTCTGTAAGGAGGTAACAGGGATCTGTCTCCTTTTTGTCAACCGAGTGCATTTAAGATTTAATTTACACACTAAAACTAATTACATGATCTCAGCAAGAATGACCCAAAAAGCTAAAAGATGAAGATCTCCAAAGTGTTTCTTATACTTTGAATTATCCAGCCTCGATCTTTTTTTAGGGGACTAAGCATCTCGTTATGAAAGATAGGAAGGGGAGAAGAGATCATCCTGAGAAAAGTACAAAAATGGACTCTATTATCACATCTGCTGTTTGACTGGGTATGTGGATCAGTATGGGTCAAGTGAAGAGTAGACAAAACATTTCTCAGTATGAGTGATCCAGGAAAACTCTAAGGGGAACTGCTTCAGAAGCAAGTATGCCCTAGGAGTTGCAGTGGAAAAATAAATAGATATGGATTAGGTATGTCAAATGTTGTATCTGCCTTGAACTAGCCAGTTACTTACATTCAACAGTAATGTACACCCTTCATTATTTAAAATAGCCTATATACCGTGGAGGTTTTAACGGAAGAAGCTACCGCCAGACTTAGTGAGCTGTAGCTGCAGTAGAAAGGGAAAGCGAGAAACAGGCATTATATCTGCAATTCCTTCAAAATAGTGGTGCAGTACCTAAATAAAATCATTTTGGAATTCAAGTAAAACTACATTGTTAGTAGCAATTTTTAACAGCCTGAAATGGTACCATTATGCTTATTTTAATGAGACAGAAGTGTACTTTACCACAAATATGCACTAGTACAGCTGAAATGTTTGGTAATAACTGAAAATATATGCCCTGCTTGTGGGGCGAAATTGTCTTTGCCCTACCTCAGTCGCATTGAATTCAACAGGATTACTTGTCTTATAGAGGTAAGTGAGATTTAGACCTTGAAGGAATAACAAAAATAATATTTTAGAGACAGGGAACTTGAATTATCACAATATTTACCACACAGTGTCACAATATTTCTCTATATAAAAAGTTAATATTAGTTTTCATCAAATACTTTAAAAATCAAGTTAAAATTGTATTCACAACTATATAATCCCTCTGACCGCTTTTGGTTTTGCTGATATTTATTCTTTCTAACATTTTTTTCTTAAAATCTTGCTCCTCTTCCCATCAATTTTAGTTATGGTGTACACAGTACGGCCCCCGTTCACAGAAGGTATCAAATACAGACACATTTTTAAGAGGAGCTACATTTTTTCTACCAAGACATCATATGGGAGAAAAACAAAGCAAAACAACCCTGTGTGTTGAACAGTGCTGGCCAGAGTTTCTCTAACAGCACCTTCATCCACAATGCTCACGCTTAACAGTTCAATGCTTAAAAACATACAATCGCATTTACCCTAGCTATTGTCTGTTCTCCATTTTCATTTTGTTTTGTGCATCTGACCTTCAGCATGCACAATTTTGTAAACAAAATCTTCCATCTAAACAAAAAATCTTCGCAGCTACCAAAATATTATTAGAGGAGAACATTAAAGTCACATTTGTCCACTGTCTGAAATTCTGCAGTACATGGATCTCATTATGCAGATACACGACTGGATGAAGAGAATATAAATGTGAATCATTTTCATTTTTATATCATAGACAAATCAGTTGCTGGTTTGCAGTGCTGTCAGAAATGGCAAACAGTACATTATTCTCCAGCAGGTTGATCATTAGCAAAATTACATTGCTATAAATGGTGCTCTTTTGTGAATGGAGGCCTGTAGTTTCAACTTATTCCAATAAACCAAAGGCATTACGGTGATAACTAAATATTTTTGGTCTCTCTACAAATTGTCATTATTATGGCAGCACTTTTCTAAGCTGGAATTTCAAACCAAAGGCACTTTCATGCTAGAGTGCAGAAGAGTCACAATTAATTATTTGGTCATGAAATTTAAAAAGGCAGCATTATTAATACAATTCACTTTTCACGGAGAACTATGAATCTGTAACCTTTCCTTTTGGTATAGACACTTAACTGCGTGGCAATGGGACTGACTTGTACTGAAGGTTGGTTTAGACCAAGCAGTCAAAGAGCTTTTCTGTGGGAAAAAATACAGATATTTTAAAAAAACGGAACCAATTGATAAAACAATATATAAAATTTGTGTTAAGAGGCTAAAGGTACTTCTAATATAATGCTAAGGCACTGCATATTGTAATGCTTTGGCAGCTCTCAATTAAAAGGTTCCTACAAAAAGTAACAGTAACAAGATAAGTACTTCCAGCTTACAAAAGAGCTCACAGTTTACAGGCAGCCTGTTGGACTACACACCCCACACTGAACAGTTGAAGGATTAAGGCTTTTAAGAATTAACATATACAGGGTATGGATCATTTACAGAAGTGTAAAGAAAAGACGATGGAAGTAGTTTCCCTAGTATTACATATGTGAACGCCAATGAACATTGTGACTTTTTATACCCTATAGTTATGACATATGTAGTGTGCCAGATTCTATTAAAAAACTGTACCTGGTTTTGCGAATTGACTTACAGAGTTTATACGCCTCAAAGAGTTTGCTTCTTATTAAAAAAAAATCACCAAAACCACAATTCAAACCCTAAATAAAAGACAAACTTTAGCACAAAATAAAACAAAAAAGTAGTTTTTGACTTGTAACACCAAGTGCTTAGAATAAAGGGCTACCGTTAGGCTGTTACAATGCAGTGCTTTTCCTGATGTGATTGTTAGTGTTAAAAATGAGTGTTAAAAGAGACCTTGCCATGGACATCTTTCTCTGTTCCGTTCACAGAATATAAACTGAAAGATCATCAGCCCTAATATCTGCAAACAGATAACAGCTAGACATCACAGCAATCATCCACCTACTAGAGTTAGATCAGCGGCAGGCTAAGGAATTTAAGCAGTCTCCCTTCCCCTCATGGATGCTTGTATCTTCCTCTAACGTGAGTCCTCAGCAGTGCGAAGTGTGAACATGGTCTGCCGCAGAGGTACAGCAACCTCCTACCTTGTCTAGGCTATATTCTAGTCTAGATAATTCAATAATGGGCAATTCTAACTGACGGTACTATACAAAAATAAAATAGCCAGAAATTAAGAGTGGCTTTGAAGACCACAGCACTGTTGCCTGGGAATAAATTCTAGACTTAAAATTGTGCATGGGCACGTATTGTTAAAGGGCAGCGAGGAGGGAACTGTTAAACGTTAACTTCTTTGATTCAGAGCTGCAAAAGACCTTCCCAAGAACACTCTGCTGATACTTCATGACTGATCTTTAAGGTGGCTTGTGCTTGGCTAGGCAGTCCTGAGCCTTTCAGACAAATGTTTTGCATGAGAACCCACCGCCAGCCCAGCACCTGCTGAAACAACTGCTGCTTGGGCAACTGAAGGACAGTGCTGGGTGTGCAGCAGAAGAAAACAAACTGAGCAACACTCTGGCTTAGCCAGGAAGAATGAGAATGCTTATCTCACATGTGCGTACCTCGGATAATCACTCACGCCCACATCCATGTTTTGAATCTTTACAGTATTAAAATATCTCCAGCTGCACTTCACTTCCTGGAGTCTTCCCTGATATATCAGAAGGATGAATACTACCACATCCAGATGCAAAAGGACATCAGACCCCATGTGGTACGTACATGTTTGTTTCATATAAGGTCTTCACCAGTAGGAATTGGAGAGAGAACTGGGGAGAGGTGAAAGAGCACCATGATAAAGAGGAAAAGGAGAAAAAAATCTCCGCTTTCCAATCTTCTTTGCCTGACGGTGGTTGTGATTTTCTAGTGTCTCATAGATATTAAAGCTGTTGATCCTTTCAGAGGTGTATGCATACATCTCTCAAACACTTCAGTGTTTTGCTTTCAGTTTATGAATTACTCAATGCTGTCACAATGTCAGTTGTTTCCGTTCATATGTTAATTTCAGAGTTGCAAGTTTTTCACTCAACTTATTAGAAAACATAGTTGTCCATATAAAATATAACTGCACACACAAGACTACATATAATGCGAGTCTAAATCTTCAGTATTTACCTACTTATTGCAAAATGAGCCATCTTTTTCATTAAATAATCAAATTTTCATATTAGTACAATACAACTTTATACTCTTTTAAAATACACTAGATATGTTAGGGATAAGGGATGATGTTTTCTTTCTCTGCAATACCTGTTTGAAAGTTTAATGGATTAGAAGATTAGTTTTAGCATTGAGAAAAAAATACAAAATTTGCCTAATTTTAGGACCTGTCTGTTTCTTATCAGGCGTTTCTTAAGGCTTATTTTTTCATTTGGTTTCAAACAGAAAAATGTTTCATTTTAAAAAATAATTTAGTGAATTACATTTGTTCATATCTTCCACCCTAATTAGTTACAAAGATAATTCTATAAAGATTATTAACTTTGTGTACTCATTTACAGTTATAGCTAAAGATTCATTTCAATTTCACTTGCATTGTAAAACAAGTATTTCATGTTGGAAAAAAAAAAACAAAATAAATTCTTATAAATGCTGTCAGTTTTTCCCCATGGCAAATGCTCTGTCATACATTTTTCTATCAGAATTAAAAATAGGCCTCCACAGACAGAGGCATTAGGTTCTTAAATACAGTCTTCCCAAAGAACTGTGGTTTACAAATTTGAAGAACACTTAGTTTTAGAAATAATTTTTACAACTGTACCAGAATTTCACAGCTACAATTATATATGAACACATTAAAAATGACTTCACTAAAACAGGGTTTAGAAAAATGTGGGTGAAAGTTGGGCCAGAGGCACTGCCACTTAGTGTTGAGGTTTACAGTCTGTGTTTTGATAAAGAAGTGAAATGAAGTGTATATATAAATAACTGCTCAGTCCTTTACAAGCCTGTAGATATGATGCTGTGCTCCATGTTCACTGTTTGACACTTCAAATACACAAGCCATGCAGAGTAGAGTTTCTTGTGTATCCCTGTTTGTTACGACCTATTTGAGGGGAAAGAAAAGGTAGACAATACATTACAAACTTGAAAACACCGGAGTCAAAAGATGAAATGACTGGTTTAATTTAGGCAATGTTTAGATGTTGCTGTTTGAAATGTCCTGTCTCTCTCCCTCCCTCTCTTCACCGCCCCCCCTCCAGCAATTTAAATTGACCTCCGTGACTATGCTCACACAACGTGCTCTGGGGCAGAGCTGTGGGGCAGTGGCTGCTAACACAGGGGCACTGAGATTCATCCCATCCTGGCTGCCACCCATGAGCCATCAGCTCAGTGTTCCTCAACCTACACCAACTTTAGCCTCACTTCAGCGAAGGGAAACCAGTGCACCCTTGTCCCCTTGCGTTCGTCTGCCCAAAAGGCAGCTGAGCTGAGTGCACTCCTCGCTCACACACTGCATGGCTCTGAGCTCACTGCCCTACCTCTTCCCAGTGCCACCAACCCTCAGTCCTACCCGAATCCTATGGTGGCAGCAGCATCGCGTGGCTCTAAGTGCTTGGCCAGGTGCACTGCAAAGCCACAGTGAAAAAGCAGGGTAGCTGGATGACAGTGGCTTAAAGGCTACTATGCAGGCCATTCTTCGTGCTTTTAGATCACCTGTTGGGTGTATCCTCACCATTACTGCATGCTTTCCTGGCCCAAGAACTAATTAACACCACTGACATTTGCAGTATTATAACTGGCATCTCATTGAGAACACATTAGATGAATGGGATGTTTCAAAGTTACTGCCTCAGGCTCTCTACAAACACCAAATAAAGACTTTCATTAAAAATAAGAGAAGCAAGCTGAATATCTGGAAAGTAACAGAGATGTTTGTTCATGTTCTCAGCCAGCTTATCCTTTTCATCCTTGGCTTCTATAGTGCACAATTCCAAGAGTATTACTCTGAAGTCAGTGGGATGATCTGCTTAGTAAGCAAAATGACTAAGGGATTCAGAAACTGGTTCTAAATATTGCATATTAAGCAAGTCATACAAAGCCTGAGAGTATTTTAGAAGTGAAAAATAAAGAGTGAGGCCATACCAATAAAATCGTAAAATTTTCCAACACGCTGTTCATCATGTATTTCTCTGGTAAATGCTTCAGCTTGTGTATGAAGTTGATCATATATTCACACATTGGAGACCGATTTATTCTGTACACAAATCGGCCATTCTCAAACCTTGCATATTCAGTCTAAAAAAAAAAAAGAGTATTTAGAATAAGATACTTCAGAAAGATCAAAAGCATGAATACTAAATCTATGTTTTTTTCTTTGCGTAGACAAAAGAAAGAGAACGTGGGTCTCAGCCACGTTCCTACCTGCTAACTCCCTGCCTGAGCTATACAGTGCGTTGCTAAAAATTGAAAGGTACTTCATTGTTAAAAATTATATCACAACTTATTCTTTAATCTGTGAATTAAAAACTGAAAAAATGAGGATTAAACAAAGTAAGTTCAAATCAATTAAAAATGAATTAGGCAGAAAACTTGTGATGAGCTTGGTAAGATTTTACGGTAGCTTCGAGACAACCAGCTGCAAGGGGAAGAGCAGCAATAAGCTTATATATTTATGCATAAATATATACATATAAACATAGCTATAGATTATTGCACAACTTAATATGCAATTTTTGAATTACAGAAAGATGCAAGGCTACAGTCAGAAGAAAACCAGACTGATTTATATTGCAGAGGTTCACAGGGGGCTAAAGGAGGGTGTCTGTGATTCCTGGACTCCTGCTGCCTAGATACCAATTGCTCAGATGATCTCCTCAGTGGCTTGTGGGATTTCTTGGCTTTTGCTAAGCTTGGAATAATGGAAATGATGGAAAATTTTTATGGTCACCATGCACAGGAACGATATTTAGTATAAGGAGGACATGAACAGTGACCAAGACATCTACTAAATGCTCAACCTGCAGCTGTAGGCTAAACTGCCCATACAAAAACTAATTTGCATATAACAGATGTGGGTGTGGGGCTTAGTACGCAGAAGACAAGTTAAATGGATGCAGTATCATTGTACAGTAAACCAAATATCTGCCTGACCAGTCCATACAGTTTTGTGCTTAGAAAAGGTAAAAAATAAATAAAGGCCCTTGCATGTTAAAGAACATACATCTTTGTATTCAAAAGCTGCTGGTGGCCATGGAAAGGATGCCTTTCTGTGCATAAGAAAACTGTAGAGCACACCATCCACGTCTTTGAAATCTGATAAAAAATCTAGATGACAAAAGGTAGCTTGTCACTGTAGTATGGTTCCAAACAGGCTGCGTGGCTGGCCAAGCGTTTGGAAATGGGAACAAAAGCAGTTTTGCTTCAGCACGTTTCTGCCGTGACGGAGGCCGCGCTGATGTCAGCTGCAGGTTCCCCACTGGAGGTTGCCACAGGCAGGATGGAGGAGGGGCTCCAAAGCAGCAGGTAACTACGATTTTACTTACTGTAGCATCACTGGACACACAGTGATTTAAAACAAACCCAAACGCTGCTGGGAAGGAAAATACTCTTTCAGGAAGGATTAGAGGAAGGAAAGAAAAGATAGGTAAGAGTGAACTAAAGACAAGAGAGAGAAAAGCCTACATAAAATCAAAAGGAACCAGAGAATTATCCCAGCCCATCCCAACACCCACCTCTACTTTTTCTACTACTTGCTTTCCAAAGGAGCAGACTTTGGTGGAACAGGTGATTGTCATGTTTTCTGAGCTCTCGTACTGACTGGTGACTCCGTAAAATGCTCCTGTATCATCTTGAATGTTGCAGTTTAAGTCAGCCTGTTGGGAAAAAGCAACAGATGTTAAAGATTTTATTTTTCATTTAACAATGTCAGTAGTATAACCTGTAATTAGCTTGCCGTTCTTGTTTTCAGAAATAACGGACAGAGAAGGGATTTGATAGTGACAACAGTGGCAGTGGAAAACCTCAAAGAAAGTACCTGCATAATTGTTGAAGTAAAAACCTTAGGGAAGCCACAGTTTCTTCAAGCTTTAAACAACAAAAAAGAACCCAGTATTTCTCTCTGCTACAGCTGACCTTCTTTTCTGGCAGAAAGATGAAGTCCTTTTCCTTTCTTAAAACAATGAAATCATCGCTACAAAGGAAGATGGCTGTGCAACATGGGAATCAATCTCTGACAAACTCTGTCAGGCTATATGCCCCTGATTCAGCAAACCATTTAACTTCACTGAGCTGCATGACGCAGTTCACAGGCTTCACGTTATCTGTGTGCCTACTGGACTAATAAAATATTACTGAAGTATTTGATTTCTTTCAGTATGTCTCAACAGTCTGAATAACTACTCAGCTCCTTTGATATCTAGCACCAGAGATTGAGACTTGCAGGATCAAGTGAGAAACAGCGCTACCTTTAATTATTTATATCCAAATCCAAGTCTGTGCACAGCATGATTAATTTGGTTACGAAGCAACAGCACAGGTCACATGCTGAATCCTGCCTCCCCGGGCCTGCAGCAGCACTGAAGCTTTTCTGCCACTGTGCTCTTTGTCATCATGAAACCATTTTCACAAGCCCTCAACTTAAAAGAGCACTAATATGGATATAGGCAGAGGCTACAGATATCCACAGCTGGATTTGTTGATTCAGGCATTAGCTCTGCTGACATCTTTGGTGCCCAAGGGGAGAGTGGGCAGGGTTTTTCTTTTTAATGTGGAAATAGCTGATCAGCTACTGCAGCGTAACATCTAGGAATCATCTGGGTTTTTAACCTACTCTGAGACAAGTATTTTAACAGGGAAATACACTTTCATAGCTGTTTCACTTGCAGTTCTAGCTTGACTTGTTCTTACTGCTTTTCATTGCTAATACAGAAACATAACACAAAAATACCTTCTTGTCTACCTGGAGACTTTTTAAAAATGCATTTTACAGGTTATGTTTATTTACTAGTTATTGTGGAACATTTATAATCCTGCCGTCACTATATTTCAGGTCATTTGTAACTGCTATTTAATGTTTAACTAGGCAACAACTCATTAATTCTACTTAGTGTCTACAGTCCACATTTGTGGTACAACCTTCTGAGGCAACATGCTGATAATAGCAATACTGAGCTAGTTTGTGGTATGGAGAAGACATAGGTCTAATATTACTTCAGGCTGGCTTTGGTAAATTAATCAGTGGAGAAGTCTCTGGAGGTTTACACACAGTAACACAAAAAGCCTTATAGTCACGTATTTTGCATAACAGAAAGAAACCCTATCACTATTACACCTTGTTTCTTGCACGTTTTGCATGAGGTCAGCAGTTAATGTTTCTTGTACGGCTAAGGCAGTGTGTTCACAGTGATCTGTAAGAAATTGTTCCGAGCTAATAGCAAATAAGCAATTTGCCATTACAGCTGGTTTGCAATTACATCTAAATATGCAAAACTGTAGCAGCCATCAGCCATGTCACTGCTACTCCACTGGAATTTCTGAAGAATAGGTATTTCTGATAAAACAATTATACTGTTGTGAATGATAATAATAATAGTCTCTTAAAAAGTGGTTATTTATTTCTGCTGCTATCACAATTACAGTTTTACTACTAAAGCATTTTATTTTTTTTCTTTCAGATACGGGCAAAATTTTTTACAAATTGTAACTAAAATGCTCCTCACAATTTCATGTTATCAAAAGGCTGAATCGCATAGACCTTACATTTCAAGCTGCAATAACAACCGCTTACAGAGATTAAAAAATAACTTTTGATCTGTTTCTTTCTCATTTTGAAGCCCACCGAAAAAAATATACTTGACATTTAACCTGGAAAAGTAACACATGTGGCCATCTGGCACCCTGTTGATCACTCCCACAGTGCTTCCAACTCTTGCTGAAATCACCAGGAATCCTGTGTACACAAAAATTACAGGCTGGGGCCCTGATGTTTGAATGAGGAACACTTGAAATTAACACTCAACTGTCATGATTTACTCTTATGCAATCACAACGTTGTTGCAAAAAAAAAAAAAAATCCCATGATGGTAAAACGGACATGAATTATCTTTATTTCCTCTTTTTTTTTTTTTTTTGAGTCTAGCATGCAGTAAAAGTATTTTCAAGGAAAGGAAGAGTTTTCCTTTTAAGCAGCTAATTACAAACTGCTGAGCACTGAAGCTTTAAGACTCCTCCAAAAAGTGTAACGCCAACATAAAAATTTTAAGAGTTGGCAACAGCAAATACTTTTGAATGAAGGCTTCAGCAAAGTGTCTTTTAATAATGAAAGAATTTGCTCTAGTCTCACATACTAAAACATCTTGTCCCTTAACCTGGGTTCAAATCTTTTCACTAGAGGGTAAGTTCATGAACACCAGAAAGGAGCGTGTATCATTGTGAAGAGGGGATTGTCACTTCAAGGAAGTAGTCTTCATCTGGAATTTGATTTTTTTTCCATGCTGAATACCCTTATAAAAGAAGGAAAGACAATCACTTCTGGTAAAATACAAAGCTTTGGTTAAGTGATAAGAAATGATGGTGAAGGAGTTGTTAAATACATTGGTATGGCTTACCATACCAAGGGGTTTGTTTAAACACACACAACTGAAAAGCAAGATGTATCTCTCAAACTGAAGAAAGCAGCTCACAATTAAAATTTGGGGGATTTTTTTTTTCCCCCAAAAGGTAATGATGATACCAAAAAAAAAAAAAGCTATTGTAAAAATGGAGACCTGCTGTGGCTATGAGAGTTGCAGATGTAGCTTTGAGTGGGAGAATAGTGATGTGTTGCCTCTCTATTCAGTTTTAGCAGGCTCCTTACTATAATATTGACTCTAGTTTTTGTGTCCACATTTTAGAAAGGATGTTGGAAAATTGGAAAGGGTTCAGAAAAGAGTTACAAGAATGATTTCAGGTCTGGAAAACATCCTTTGTAGTGAATGACTAATGAAACTCCATCTACTTAGTTTTTCCAAGGGAAGTTTTTCCACAACTTTGTCATAGCCTACAAGTTGCTACATGGGGAAGAGTCCTCTGATAGATTAAATCTTGCAGGAAAGGACATTAAAAGACAAAAAGCTAAAGCTACACAAAAGCTAAATAAGAAACAAGGCAGCTGCTGATATCCCTGATGGCAATGAAATGCTGGAATAATTCTGAAATCTGGTGAAGTCACCATTACTTAAGGTCTTTTTTAACCAACCTAAATATCTAACTAGCAGGGATGCTCTAGCTCAAGTAGGCTTATTGCCTCAATGCAGACATTACTTAGTGAGGGTCAATGCCTATATTACAGGAGAGGCAAGACTAGATAAATATAACAATTCCAAAATCGACATCTATGACTTTATCTTATTAACCTCAACCAACCTTCTTATAATTTCCTTTTTCAATGATCCCTGTGAAAAACCTGACAACAGTCAAACTTCTGGAGCACTGAGCTTGCAGCCTCTCACGAGAATCAGCTTTGTCTCTTTGTTTCCTTGGTACTCTTGATCTGTCTCTAGCTGTTCACTTGCATTTTAGACTCAGATTGCAATGCTTCCTGGGCTGTAAACCATCTTTCTCTTCTGTACAGCCTCTAGTGTGGCTATGCTCTTATCCATGACTCCAGGAACTGGGGTTGGTAAGCACTATTGTAGCATATAAAGGTAAAAAAAAATCCTTTAGAATGGAGGCACGATCGCTTATGATTAACAAGAGTCTATTTACTCATTGAAAATTCTCATTTAAAATATAAAGATCAATACAATTTAGGGGGAAAAGAAAACCCAACAACTTAAAACAACTTAAAAGCACAAATATTATTTTCTTTCTTTTTTTTTTTTTTTGATGTAGGGATTTTCAAAAGTAAAACTAATCTTGATTAATGCATTTGGAGGAGAGAGCCCCTCAGCCTTCTGGCACCCTTTCTACATGATTGTGTAAGACCCTGATTAATTCATTAATACAGCATAGTTTTGTCAAAGGGTAGCACTGAAAATACTACATATTTAGAGTACCAAGTGTTTCATTTCACATGCTGCATGGAGAAGCCTCTGCCAGTGTGCCAGAGCAAGCACCAAAACAGAGCTGGCTGCAACCAAAATAAAGAGGAAAAATATCTAAACAAACAAACAAACAACAAAACCCTTCACATTCACTTCCCAAGTGCTCTCAGGCTCTGTGTTGAAGGCGGGGGGCATAGGTTAAGCGCTTGTGTAATAATAGCTTTGGCTAACAGAAAAGCAACTCTAGCAAAAATTGCTGAGAAGAGTCTAAATTCTTTCTGCTGAGTAGAAGGAAAACAGCACCTATTGGAAACAGTGGGATTTGGGGAGGGCCAGAACAATTTACGCTGGCATTCAGTAGTTACCATTAAGCACATAAGGTCATTTGTTAACAACATACAGGTTTTAACGACTGCTGACTGCAGGGAGGTGTGTTACTCATATGACCGCATCATGCCTCCCCTCCTCCTCTCCAAAGAGTGATCAAAGAGCAGAGATTCCAAATTGTGAAGCAATTTTTTCCAACAGGAGCATCTGGGTCGCTGGCACGTTTCACTGCGCGTTACACTGCAGCTCAGGAATTGCGTCCAGGTCTGCCACATGGTTGGGCTTGTGATGGACAGGCCAAGCTGCTCCGGCTTCCCAGCTGCTCGGCCCCTTCCACTCATTATCCAGGCTCAAGCGCTAATGCCCTTGCATCAATTGGGGAAGGGGTCCTCCACAAGCACCACGTGAGCTCCCTGTGCTGAGAGGGTTGTGATGGGGAAAAGAAAATGGATGTCTGCTTTCTTCCATATCTAATTTGTTTTGCATACATTTGCATGCTGGCCATAGCCCCATTCACATTACAGCTCCCATTTGTGAGCTGCAGATCATTTGCCAGTCAAAGCTGGCGAGTGTGTCTGTGTGTGTGTGGAGGGAAATCCAAGATTCTGGATAGTGCAATAGAAATTACATGTAAAAAAATAGAAAGAAAAAAAAAGCAGTAGCCACATTTGTGTGTGTGTAAATGAAGGGCACAAAGAATCTCTGCACCTTTTAAGATTGCGGGAGGCACATGGGGATAAATTCAGGAGGGGGTGGGAGGAGACCACAGGCGCAAGCCATTTCTGAACACTGATTACATGGGTAAATTGTTTGTTCCAGTGTATCACAAAGAGAAGGAGCATTATTTTTCATGCCACAGCTGTTTTGAATAAGAATGGGAATAAACTTAACCATCCTCCTCATGTTACTTACCGCTAATTATGGCATATATTTACATCTATAAAACAGTGAAATTTTGGGGGACATAATTTAATGCCCCTTTATTGTGTAGATTCCTTTATTTCCATCCCACATTTGAATTTCAAAAATGTTTAGGACTTCAAAGCATCTTTAAAAGCTTGCCCTAATTATAATATGCATTACTTTCTAAAACTCCTAGTTTGCATTGCTGATTCCTGCAAATAGAGGCATTCATTTTAAACATCAATTAATATCATCCACTCATCTTCAGATGAGTTTTGGTCTTTATTTCAGAGTTGCACTGTGCTCTGACTAAGCATTCCTCAGTTTGAAGGATAGTTCAAGCTCCTGCAAACGCTTAAAAAATTAAGCCACTGGCTCAGATCAGCGGAAAGCCCCAAAGCCCAATATTAATTTATATCAGCTGCTTTTTTCCTGTGTCGCTGCTTAGAAAACATCCTTCCTCCTCTTAGATCTATTTTTCTGCCCATGTCTATTCCCGTAGCTGCAGAAGTCAGGGTTCAGGCTTGGCACAGAGCATTTGTCAGTGTCAAGATACACAAAATCCACAGCCACAATACTGAAAGGTGCGTTCACACCAGCGCTAAGGATCCCAACAGAGGCATGGAGCCCGCTGTGCGAGTACTGCAGGTGACAGAGAAGTCATGCAGAAACAGAATCCTTGCCTCAGAATTTGCAATCAGAGAGCGAGGCGAAATGTGAGAGAGAAATAATTACCTAAAACAGAAGATGAATTTAATCTAGGCTGCATCAGACAGATACGCACTGCTGAATTAAGGTTAAAAATGCTCTTAGTAGTAAAAAGCAGTTGCTGGGTTACCTAGCACTAAATAGGGGTAAGTTACAGGGGTAAGTCCTAGAGCAATTCCCTTGCTGGAGTGAACAGAGGTGTAGGTGATAATAACAGTAGAGCCAAAATGAAGGCATTTATTGGAGATGTGGAGATGTGTACCGAGAACTTCATGCAAGAGAAAACGGAGAGCTGGGGGGCAGAGCGCTGGGCAGTAGGCACTGCGGGAGGGCCAAGAAGGCAAGGCCAGCAATAATGTTTTAGAAACATTTGGGGATAAAGCTGGAGGTGTGATCCAGCATCTACTTTTACTCTTTCAAGAGGCCTAAGTGTATTATTGTTAGATAATTTATGAATAGTAGCAGATAAGCATTAGAAACAGAATTAGAGAATGATACCAATAAAAGAGGTGTTAACCAATTAGAAAACATTAACCAATAAAAGAGACCAACCGAGGCAACATATGTTGACTTAGCTTTCAGATAGGCTGATGAGAATTTCAAAGACCAGAAAACTTTGGGGCTTTTCACAAGTCATAAAAACAGTTCAAGCACAAACTAACCAACAGGTATGTATGTTGACCTAATTCAGATTAAGATTAGATGGCACAAATCTAACCACAAATCACCTGCTTGTTTTACACAGATTGGGATTATTTTGTTAGTGACAATGTTAACAGAAGCAGGATTGTGCACTCAACATGCACCCAGGCAAAGGTTTCATCTGCAGATACTCTGAAACCTTGTCTGAATTCCTTGTCAGTGTTCTAGGAGATAACTTTTACATTTATTTTTGTTTTCATTTTATATCCCTGTAATCTCCAGTTTCATATCATTGTGTCACACAAATTTCCTGTGCCATATTGTTGGTACATTGTTCCTTATTTACTCATTGTACTGAGTGCATAACATAGTAAGTAAAAGCCTGTCTCTGGGATGACTTCCCTGAACTGGTTCCCAGTGACCTGGGATAAACAGAAGAAAAGATTCACTGCATTCAAGCTACAAGACAAGGACCTGGAAATTGTTAAGCAGGGCTGTGAGGCTGGCTATCTGAGGTGGTGTAAATAGAGAAGTTTCTTCCTTTTATACCTCCTGCACAGTTAGGCAGGAAGAGGCCCCAAAGTGTGACATCCAGATGTGTCACCAGGGCTGAGGCCAGAAGCCTACCCATTCCCAGCATCAGCTGTATCTCGCAGGAGATACAGTCAGCATGAACCATTAAACCTCTGCAAAGCAAAACAACTTTGCTTTGTACTCAGTACCTGTGATGCTTTGCAAAGTCAACTCCACAGTTGCCACATGTCTTCTTGCAAGATCTCAGACCCTTCCCTCTCACTTTGTAATCAGACCTTATTGCCTTTATCACAGGAAAAACTGACAGGCAACCACGCTGCTGAGAAGCCTCAAGCAGAACTGCATGGGAAAGAGCAAGAGGAGTATTCTTCCCAGCTACCAGAGCTAAGCTACTTTCTACCTTGGTCATCCTCAATGCGAGTGTTCCTTTCTGGTCTTTCTGTTTCCCATCCTTCTTTTGCACACTAGATTTAATGACTAAACAAAATATCCTTTTCTCCACCTCCAGGGACATGCCAACTTCTCTTTAGCTCTGTTTACAGGCTCACCATCCCTTCTGGCATCAAACCCTCACCTTTGCTTTCATGCTTCCACACACAACAACATCTGACTGCTTTCCAGCTCTGATTTTCCTTGACTCCTTTAACTCATGAACCCTGTTTTTCTTTTGCTGAGTCCCCTTGCAGTGCTTTTCCACCTGTACTTATTTACCCAACACAAATTTCTACTCTTTTACTCACGTTACAATCAAATTCCACCAAAACCTGGACTGTCACTGGACACTGACTGTTAGGGTGCACTCAGTAGGTTACAGTGCTGAGCAAACTATCAATGGTTAAATGGTAATAAAGGGAAAAGACATCAAAAATGGAAAGGGAGAAACAGTTAAATAAAGGGTGAGGGAGAATATTGTGAATAAGCAAAGCAATGAACAGAACCTGGGAGAAGTTGAACTTTTGGAGTAGGAGGAGGTAGTGGATGATACAAAGAGACTTTATACCGCTTCAGAAGTGGACACTGAATTTAAAAGAAAGGACAAGAATACAAAATTGAATCTATTTTCACACTAATAAACTGAAAGTTACTAACAGGATCAAAAAGACTGTCAACAACCTTTGCGAGCTTTACACTGGTAATCGATGACTGTTTTAGAACAGTTTCTCAAGGCTCCCCACAAAAATGGCAACTGCGTCCTTTTTTTTCTGAAGAAATGTCCCATTGGGGTGAAAGAAATTAAGGAAAGGACAGTGAGCTGACAGCTTAGGATCTAATTCTCATGACTGATTACACAGCCATCTTCTGTTTTTCCTATATACATATTTCTAGCTGTGGGGGCACTGGTGTGAAGTCTATTCCTAGAGGAGCAGTCATCATGACTCTTGCTACACCCAAACACTGCCCTAGCACCCTCCCTCTGCCTTTGCATGCCCAATGAGAAAGAAAATCCACTAGTCTATTTTAAGGCCATGGCTTAGGATGGCATTCCCACCACATTTTCAATATATAACTCAGAAGGACATTAGCACTGTGTGTTTTTTAATCTCTAAGTTAATACAACACGAAATTGTATTAAAAGACTATTAAGTTGGAAGGCACAGTGGGGTTAGGAAATGCTGGATTGAAGTTGCTTGCACATCCTGACTGCTGAACTGCATCATGATGTAGTCTTTAGCTACACAACTGCACACTTGCCCACTAAGCAACTATTATTTCTCTTTATTTTCATTATTCAGTGTGGCCCAGGCCCTATTTCCTGCACATTACTCAAAACATGTGCTAAACACAGAATTATTAATTTGATAAAGGTTTTCTTCATGGCATTATCTTTTTTCTTAACATATGTCAGTGAGTTTGATTTCTCAATGACCAGCTGAGGTGAAGGGATGGCATCACCCCCATATTACAGCTGGGGAACTGAGGCAAGAGGGTTAAAGGTGTGCACTGCCTGTAGGAGATCACGCAGAGAAGGCTGGTACTTAAATTCTCACTGTCGTGAGTACAACTCAGACTTTAATGATCCAAAGAAGCTCTCTACTGGCTTTACATACATCTTTTGAGCATTCAGCGCACCTGAAAATCAGTTTCCACATGGAGGAGAAGCAGAACATACAAAACAGTGAATGCATCACAAATCTCTGCTGCTTCCCTGTCTAATGTAATCTGAAGCTTGTCATCCTCTGTGTGAACTGAGAACAGGCAGGCGAGGTGAGGTCCATTTTGCCAGCGGGGTTCACAAGTATTTATTATGCAAGGTGGATTGGTGAGATGACAGTCCTCGGTTCAAGCCCAAGGTTTGCAAGGAAATGTACTCAGTGGTTACAGCCTTACCTCCAAGCCCTGTTCATGTGCAGCCGGATTTCTTCTGCCCTTATGCTTATCCTGTTCCCACCGCTCGCATACTTGTCTCTGCTGTGTGCCTTCATCCCTACATTCCCCCACAGACTCCTTATCCCAAATGCTCCCTCTTCCTGCTCCCTTACCTGTTTTTGACACTATGTTCTCACCTGCCTTTTCCAGGCTCCTGGTTTCTGTTGTGTTTTAGCTTCTAGTTCTGCACTGCCTCATGTTCCTGGCCTCTTTGTTCAGCCAGCCCTCAAACACTTGGTTTACAGCTCCCATTCCCAGTTTTAAGCCCCATGAATTTCTCAACGGATTTCTTCTGCAGCTGTGCACAGCTCCCGCTCAGAGGTTTATCCCTTCTGCACCCAGATTTGAGAAAACAGTCTCCCTCATTCTCAGTTCCCATATTTGATGCCACAGAAACTTTTGTTTCTGTAAATGTGTCTTGAAGATCACATCTGAAGATGTGAAGTCTGTGGTATATACAAGTTGAGAGTATTTCAGGCCCCATAGACAAACTTTAACTGAAAACGACAAATACCAGGAAACCTAATCATAAGCAGTGCTTCCAGATCAACCTTTTCTGGTTTCAGCATCAACCTCTCCACTCTGTAATTAGCCCCTGAATATGCCCCTTTCGTTGAGGCTTTAAAAGACCAATTTAAAATGTTTATGGACAACAACTGCTGGTATGAAAAGGAGTATATCATAAAAAAGCCCCCAGCAAACTCATGAGCAGAAAAAGCTTCAGTGTAAGCTTAAGGTCCAGCCTGGAGATTTGATGATCTTTTTGGATGAACCTATAACATCACCACCATGGGGTTTTGCAAGTGCAACAAAGAAGATCTGGTGTATCAATGAAAGTTATCAAAACTAGATCAACATATTTTCCAACATCTCAGCCTTCCATTCAAATTCTTTTTTCACTCCTGCTTGCAAGTTATATGAATAGATTTAACTTTTGGAGCAGAGTCCCATGGCTCACTAACAAACAGGCAAGGGAAAAGCAGATGTGCTCCAGCAACCCAAAAATAGTGTTAAGAAAAACCCTGGAAACCTCCCAAGCTCACGATTGTCCTACTGCACATTTGGTTCAAGTCCTACTTGGTCCTGTCTGTGAAAGTGTGGGCTGATCTCAGGACCGATACTTGTATTATTTGCATTTGGCAAGAGTTCAGCATTTGAAACACTAAAAAGCGGTATCATTTCCACTGCTTCCCTAGTTGGTCTTGGACCACTAGATGGCAGTTCCCCATTTACAAACAAGGGCTCTCGTTCCCTGTTCGCTCCTGCCCAGCAGCTGTGTCAAGCACAATTGAGGCACGCATCTGCCCTTGCATGTCGTCTGCAACACAGACGTCTTGTGGAGCTGCCAACAAGAGTGGCTTTGGGCCAGTGACCTACCAGAAAGATATACAGCTTTGCACTTTTAAATGACAAGAAATTTCCATGAGCACCCTGAAGGGTGCTAAATACTAAACACAGACCTTATGGACAAGAGGTTCTCCATGTCATAATCTTACTCACCCAGAATTTTACGAGGAAGAAAGCGTTTTGGGGCCCCTTCCCAAACAGTTCCTTTAGACCGCCCTTCTTTTCAGGAAATTTGTCATAAATCTGACGAATATCCACCGATTCAAGCAACGGGTCACTGTAAGAATGGTTAGCGTGTCCAATGTGTACGAAGAGGTGTTTATTGTACTGCAAGAAAGAAACAGGAAAATCAGTGCTGCACAAAAAGAACAGAGGTTTATTAAGCCACGGGTCTGCGTATGTTCCTGCAGAAGGCAGTGTGCTTTGAAGGATTAAATGACTCGCACATTACTCCTGGGACTATGATTTTCTGCAGTATGATTTCCATGAACAACTTTAGTGATTGTGGAATAGCCCCTTGTAAGCAAAGGTCAACATCAAAAAACCTGTGTCCCTACTGCAAACCACAAAACATGGTCATCTTCAAGGGAGTAATTTACACTGAAAGACCCAGCGGCAGCAAGGTGATAAAGAGCCATTTCGCAGAGCATAATAAGATGCATATGCTGTAGAGGAAAGCCTATTTCTGCCTCTTCAAGCCATGTCTTTTCATGTCCCATGTCCTCAGAGCCTAGATTTCTGCTAGTGCCACACATCCTGCACCTATACACTTCCTGTTTGTCTATTAAAAAAACAGCAAATCTCTATCTATAGCATATGCTAACGTCACTTAACAAAAAAAGATGGGAGTTTCTTTTAACCCAAGAATGGCAATAATGAGAAGGCCAGTCACTCTGTGCTGCTGTTACTGTAGAAGTGGACCTCGCTGTATGCCCTCCAGTGTTTTGACCCATGTAATATTAAAGAGCCAACCTTTACTACTTCCCTTGGGAGTGAGCTCCATTGACCACTACCTGTCCCAAAACGCATTCTGCTTCCATTTCCCTATTTCTTAGCTTCATTCTGTTGTACCTCATTATAGTCACAGCAATCATCTCAGCAGCCCCTTTCCTGTCTGGGGGAAATCCTCAGCTCAGTGGAGCCCAAGGCAGCCCCCCACTGAGTCCAATATAGTCTTTTAGGGGCTGCCATTTCCCCAAGACAAGAGACCCTTTCAGCTCCTAAGATGTAAACGGCAGGTGAACCACGAAGCCCTTCCGCATGTCAACCAGCGTCACGTGAGCACACTGAAGGAGCTCAAGAGTGGTGTGATTAAACATTGGGGTTTTTAACCATGCAGATCACAAAACATTTTGCTAACTCGATTAAAGGAAAACTGATATGCAGTCAATGAACACTAGAAAATCCTGTCATATTCAACAGAGGCTGTATATAAGGGGCAATTCCCAACTGGTAAGCACAAATAAAATATTTAAAACCCCAAAGCAGACCTCATTTAAGCTATTTTGTTTACAATATACCTGCCGAATGAACAAATTGAAATGACAAATCTAAATTAATTGGACATCCACTCAGAGCCTTCTTTCAGTGTAAGTGGAGTCTTCCCTAGCAGATGTTCAAAACTCTGGGGACAAGGAAAAGGACTAGCAAGATTTCTGTACTTAGGAAATTAAATTGAAACCTATTTAAAAATCATCTAGCACAGTGAAAGCTGAATTTAGAATCAGGGAACACTCATCCCTGTTTGTGGCCAAAAATGAGATATGGTCTGTGCTTTTTACAAGGTTGTATTTATTTTTTCATTTTGTGGAAGGAAAAAGGAAAGTGTAACACCGTGTAAAGGTGTTCGCACAAGCAAGTCTTGAGTTCAGTCCATCAAATATGTGAACACCAGTTGCATGAATTTTCCTTGCAGCCCTCTTTCAAAATAATCCCATTCCCATTTCTTCTATGCACAAGCAGAAAACTTGCCCAGGCTTGCCTTAGGGCATGTTGAGCCCAAAAGGGACAGAGCTGGTCCGAAGAAGCTGTTTCTACCATAAAGAGGAAAACGTACATGGCAGAGAAATAAATGCGTGGATGGGGAGCTGAATGCACGTGTGTAGGAGTGAGTACGCCCATGAATGCGGGTGTTGGTCTAGATGTGAGCTGATCATTTACACAAGGATACAGGAAATCATTGGCCTGGTTGGTAATCATGAGTGATTATCATAACATGTCCGCGGTCAGATTTAGCGTTTTATTTTATGTAGTAGTGGAAAAAGTGGACTTAGGAGATATTTTAACTTGAAAAAACAAACAAAACAAAAAATGCAAACTAATACGAGAAAGTGCCATGGCTCCAACTCCTGTTTTTTCACACTGTTGTCACTTATTTAGCTTGCAGTACCATGACTAAATGACGGAAAGTCATGCTGGACATTTCTTAGGTATCTTGCTGCCTACTGAACAACTTAGATCTCAGTAAAATGCATTGGTGTCCCATATACCTGGGAACTGCCAGGAACCCATAAAAGGGATTCCAGAAACCTGCTCCTGCTGCTCTGCTAGGGTAGCCAGGAGCAAAATGAAGGCAAACAGGGCATGGGCTGAGTCGCCTAATATGGCCATTGATAGAAGCCTAGCTGTGATCATCCCCCTGTGATCATCCTCACCCCCAGCTAGCAAACATCTCCCTGTTTCTCAAGGAGAATGATGGGAATTCCCCTGGTGGAGGTAAGCACTTCAGTCTTCCCTGAAAAAATTAAACCAAAACATTTTCCTTCCCCTGCAAACCCTTAACCTGCCTAGGAGTGCTCTCCCTGGGGATGTGAGATGCTCCAAAGCATCTCTGCTCTACCTCGTTCAGACTGAGGGCTTGAAAAAACATCCCCACCGCTAACTACCAGGTTATTACTTATTTTGAGCTTGCTTTCTCTCAGTCTTCTCTGCTGGAGTTGCTCCAGCTTGTATAAATAACTACATTTGCACTGGAACAGAACTGAGATCTCAGGTTCTCCTGTGCCCAGGCAAGCATCCTCCCCCCAAAGGCGTCCCTCTCTCTCTCCCAGGTCTGAAGGTCACTGTGAAGGAGGAAAGGTGAGCTGTATTTGTACAGATTGGCAAGTGCAAATTCCCAAGGTAATTCACACATTGTACCTTATTCTGCAAACCTGGAAAATGTACAATTTGCTCAGTATCCAAACTTCAGTAAAAAAAAATCATGTTTATAGAAACATGGAGCAGATCAAGAAGTCTTTATGTTGTTCTAATATAAAAGCAGAGTTAGAGGCAGCTGTAAAGCTACCACAGTTGTCAGCTGAGCTCGCCAAAGTACCAGATGCTGCTGCAGCAAAATTTCTGAGCGGGTACAGTAGGACAGATGGTATGACATCACCTGACAACATTCTTAGGATGGAAATGTTTATTTTGATATTGCAATGTGTGATTGTTTTCTCCTTATGTTGCTGCAATTCCTATACTAAGTACAATCATTACTAACCTAATTAGATATGGCACATTTCTACAAACGAATAAATGATATATTAGGAGCAGGGTAAATGGGTACTGAAATGATCCCTATAGTTGTCATACAAACATACTTCATGAGGGGAATTTATGTGAAGATAGAAGCAAAGAAGCTAAGCTGTATGCCTACATTTTTGAGCCCATTAGTGTCTGAAAAGCTTAAAAACTTCCTCATTATCACCGGAATTCACTGTTGTTTTAGACTGCGTATTCTGGTCATTGAAGGATATTAGGTGCTGAGGAATTTACTTATGCCATAGCATTTAAAGGATTTGCATCTGGCATTGGGGCAATAATGTGCTTCAGTTGCTGTAAACCACCATAGGTCAAATCCTGCATTTTCTGAGGATAAAAACTACATAAAAATTACAAAGAACATTTCCAGCTACTTTGTCTTCAGTGTCTGCATTACACAACATGCCCTGGAGATGGCCGCCGCTTACTGAGCTCCCTTCCTTAAAAAATTCTAACTATCCAAAGAATGCAGTAAAGCCATGAAATATGACTGTTGTCAAATAATACCACGAGAAAAATTATAATCCACTTAGGAATTTAAAAGAACCAAGACAAATTGCCAATGGCAGGGGATGCATGCATTTAAGCTGGAGCAGAACAAAGACAAATCACCTACATTTGTTTTATCAGCCAGCTAATATATCTGTAACAGCTCCTCAGAAATTTTGCACTTATATTCTAAGGCAACAGCCCTTCCTGTCTGTGAAATGAAGATTTGCAAATTGCTACAGCTCTCTGCTGCATCCTGCACTTCCCCACACCTGTGGAGCTAACACCAAACCTTGGCAAGCCTGCAGAGGACCAAGTTTTTTATTAAACCGCAGTGGCTGAGATGCAGATAGCAGTGAAGCCAACTCTCCTGTGCCCCGGTGCCGGTGACCTGGGCATGCAGAGCTGCCAGGACACCCGTTCCCTCGCTACTCCTGTCTGTCGGGGCTGTGAGGCCCTACAAAACCATCCTGAGCAGCATGCATGGGGCAAGTAGCTCCCCGGGCCCTGCTGAGGCTGGGTGACACGGATGAGGAACAAGGTATGAGGAACCAAGATATGGTCCTCAGCGAGTGCTTCTGCTGGGATGACCCGACCCATTCATGGGCACAGGACGCTGGCTGCAAGGGAGGCTGTGCCCGCCTGCTGCACCCAGGGGCACGGCCGTGACTCACCCCCCTAACCTGACGTGCAGGCGCGTGCCTGGGACTCATCCCTGTGCCAGCTGGGTGCTGTGACCTCCTCTGCAGACCCCCTGCAGCGGGGCAGCCGGCTGGCGGCTCACTGCACTGCACACACCCGCGGGGCAGCCGAGCAGGACACGGACATGGCTGCCTTGCCTGCCCTGTGTGGCCTAATGAAAGCCGCTCGCTAGCTGGGCTACACTGTGGCTCAGCTGGGACGCTGAGGGGAAGGTGAGCAGGCAGCTTGAGCCGTGGCTGAAAGGAGAGAGAAAACAGTGCTGCTCAAGTGCTGGTCCCGGGCAGTGGTTCTGGTCCATCCCATCTTTTAAAAATGTACTGCTGCCTGTGCAGCAACCGCATGTTTGGAGGAAGCAGCAGCCAGGTGGAGCAGACTGATTAAAAACCAGCAACTGGTACCTCAGCAGTCTGCGTGCTACTGTAACCTGTACCCTACCCAGCCGCAGCTCTGCTGTCGCGCTGTATCTTGTAAATCTGACGCTCTTTAATTTCCTGCTGATGTAAGAAAATCAGTTGCTCTGCCAACAATTTCTCTTATTTCCATCAAAACACTAGTAACTGACTATTTCATTGCCATTGCTGTTGTCCTCCACTGAAGCAGACTGGGACTTGTTCCACTACTGTAACTGGAGTCTTTACCATTTCCTATTGTTAAGGTTTTTAACCCTTTCATGAGAAATGTCAATTGACCATCCTGTGCTTGTACATTATGATACAACTGCATAGTCTCCTTAGTTTTTCAAAGACCTCCACCCATTCAGTCTCCTGCCTGGATCTTCTCAGGGATTGAATCAGGACTGTGCCATGAAATGAGATCTTGGACAACTTTCTAGTTGCAGAAATGGGGAGGTAGGAGCTGAGCGAGACAGAAAGCTGCAGAACAGGAAGGGCAGTCCCCAGCCCCTACAGATCAATGTTGCCCAGCACTTCCTGGCCACTGCCACAGGAGTCCCAGTGTGGAACTGGGAACTGCTGGTTGGGCAAGGTGCTCACATGCGTCCATCAGCTTTCCTGCAACAGTGAAGATGCATCCTTCAGTTCTGGCCTGCCTGATGTGAGACCCTGTGGTCCCAATTCCAGAAGTGCTGAGTGCTCAGATGGGAAAATTACGCCTGAATACAGGAAGCTCTCAATAATGCTAAGTATTTGGAAAAATCAGGCTCATGACAAAACAAAGTGGACCCTCAAAATCAGTGGCCCATTCATTCTTTTGCACCTGAACTTCTTGGTTTGTCAGATGTGAGCAATTGTACCCCTTCATCTGAAAAATGACTGCACTAATACATATGTGAAATGCAAATGGGGGAAATTATTAATTCAATTTGGAGGAGTTCAGACAGTACTCAGCAAGCAGGGCATGGGGCCACGCATTTCAACAACAGAAGAAAACAAACTGCTGAATAGTTGCTTATCAAAGAAGGGCCATTACATCTCCATTGAATGAAGCAAGAAAAAACGAACATGTGAGCACGTAATTAAACGCTGCATCGCAGAGCAGACGCATGAGGACACTTCCCAACTTCTTTTCAATTTGGAGGAGCTGCAGGGGAAGGAGCTGGGAGCAGGCTGGGCAGCAGCATGGCCAGGCGCAATGCCAGGGCAAGCGCAAGGGCGGAGGCGGGGGGCTCAGTGCACGGGCAGGGCAGGCAGCCTGGGGGGATGCTGTCCCCTCCCGTGGGGAACATTTGTGTGATCTCCCATTTCTCTGGACAAGCCCAGGGCCCATGCAGCCTTGCACAGCTAGCGCCCCGGCTCCTTTCACTGCCCAGGCTTCAGGCGAGCGCAGCAGGGCTGGGGAGCGGCTGTGGCGCGGGGCCCAGCAGAGGGTGCTCACAGCGCTGCCGCCGCCGCTCCTCTGCACTTCTGCCAAAGCAGCATTTTTTATTTTGCTGGGAATTTTTCAGCAGTAGCACTGGTGGATTTTGAGAAAGCAAGTGAGCATGGTCAGGCCCCCGAGGTCTTTCCACCCATCCTCAGTGCTTAGCGTGGGCAGACTTCAGTCCCTCTGCCACTCCACTACATTTTCAACCCAGCACCCTCCCATGAAGCACCAGGGTCAGGGAGCTGGCCCAGGCCACCCGCCACATCTCTGTGAGGTCCCCCAGGAATGGCACCAGCAGGGAGCTCTGCTGCGATGCTGCAGTTTCAAGACCAGAGCTTGTGTCAGTACTGGACCCCCCCCAAACTGGTTTCTTGGCACTTCCAACCACGGACACCCAAGGACAAACATTTAACAGAGTGTGACGTTTGCTGCCCTGGGACAGTGTGCAGCTCCCCTGCACTGCAAAAGAAATGACCCTTCCATTTGGTTAAACTTCATCTGATTTTAGGTTTAAATGACCTAAAATCCTGAATCTACCACTCCAAGACATTCGTCCAAGTGTGGCTTTGCTTCGTCTTCCTTTCACAAAGATGCTAACCAAGGACTTCCTTATGGCTGAAATGCTGAACTGCTTTTTATACTGTTTATGGGGAATAAAGAAAGGATAAACAATGCTTTCAACAATGGATATTGCTCAGAGATGGAGGGTTTCTTTTGAACAGATCTCATTCATTTTTCATCACTTAGGTGGTTTGATTAACTTTGGTGAATTTTACTGCATTTGGCTAATGATGGCAGGCTGTTTTTACGGCCCTTTCGCAATTGCTTTCACTTTCTGGTTCTCAGGCACAATTCTCTCTGGGCTCACAAAGTCTTTTTACAACAACAATAAAACCTGAATTAAAACATAAAGAATATTTTATTTCTTCACCACTTTTCAAAACACATTTTGAAATTTGGACCTAACGCAATCTGACAGTTTGGATAGGTGGGTCAATACTGAAAAGGCCCATCAGCCGTGTTCTTTACAGGTGTAAGATATTCTAGATATAAAGCTGCCTGAAGTGCTTGCAGTCAAATGAATGCAGCAGCAAGAGCGAGAAACCTCGAAGCGGGAGAGAGAGAAAGGGTTTTTTTGTTGGGTGGTGGTAAGGTTTTTATCCTGATTGGAAAGCAGGATTGAATGTATTTAGGAGAAAATGGAATTATTATCATTTCAGTGTTAGTCCTTGAATGTTATAGCTACTTGTGTAACAGGAGACTGTCTAGATCCCCCTTCTAATCTGCTTGCATGCTCAGTTTGTATTTGTTGGGGAACGTGGGCATATTTGGTTTAAGCATTTGTCCTGAAATTTCACAGAACTACTACAGTAAAAATGGAAAGACCCTATTAAATAAAACCTGCCCTGAAAGCAACAGATTGGTACATAAATTTGTTAATTGGTTGAGAATATAGTTATATAGGGTTGGCAATAATGAAAGGTAATTAAAAGGAACACTGGTGCTTGGATGTACAAGGGTAGCTTCTAAGCACCATTTAAGAATTGTGATTGAGCACTAAATGCCACAAAAGGAAAATACAGCTTGACATTTGTAAACTGAATTGATTTTCATGTAAGAGGAGGAGTAATTTTACCCATCCTTAACTGCAGAGTCAGTATTCTAAGATTTTGCAACTGTGCCATCTTATGTCTTTCCAGACAATCTTCTGCCATGCAGAGTTACAGTGAGGGGTGGTTATTGTTTCCTTTCTGTATTCTGTTCTTTTGTTAATGGAGCAATTTTGTGGCTAGACAAGGGAAAGAAGTCAACAGCCCTCAACAAGTGACAGGACTCTACAGAGCACATTTCTGACCCACCAGAATGCCCATTCTAAATTAACATAACTGCCTGACATTGAGGGGCTTTTGTACTTTTAAACACCAATTGCCGTTGGAAGAACCCCAGAAATGTTTAATGCCCCACTCCTACAATGAATTCTCTGTGGGTGGACCTTTATGTCCATGCACAGCCCCACTGAAGTTGCTGGGAGTCAGCATGGACAGACAGACCTGAATTTCTAATTGCTGTACAGGAATATAGGCTGCAAAGGGCCTCCCAGGGTCATCAACTCCTGGCCCCAGGTACTATGCCAAATAATTCTTTTTCGATAAACTTCCAGGTTATATTTTAAGGCAGAATTGGTCTATTTGCCCCCACCACTATCAGGCTTTCTGGCCTGGTTTTGCGTTGGAGGAAGGAGGAATTGCCTTTTTCTTAGTAAAATGTTGGAAATGCATTTGATCAAAATAATAGTTTGTCACCTCCTGTGAAAAGTCAGAAGTGTAATGAACATATACCTATCTTTTTTCAGAAGATATATGAAAATGCTTTTTTCATCAGCATATATGTATGTTCATCTCTGAGGTCAGCAAAGGCACAAAGGTGTACAGGAGATGCTGCAACCACAGCACGTGTACACGACTTCATATGCACATTGCGTGAAACATGCATCTTGCTTGGCTTGCTGATTTTGGTATTTAGAAAGTAATGAAAAAAATCCTTTCTGTGCTATGCAAACCTTCTCTGCAATAAAATGTTTCACCGACACAAAGAAAGACGTATAGAACTACAGTCAGAATTTGTATTTTCTGCAACAGCGCTAAACAAGGCTGGGGCTGGCTCTCGTGGCTGCGAAGGGCTTTTGGTGGCTGCTGGAAAAGTCCCTGGCTGGGAAAGGGGAAGGCTGAAGGGAGGCAGGGCTGCTTGGGGCAGTCCCCACAGACAGGCATGCTCCCACGCCTCTGCCCAGTACCTCTCCAGCCAGTGCCCTTCTGTATTTGCCCCTGGAACCAGTTGCATTGCCTTTTTTTTTTTTTTTCCCATGTCCTTGTTTAGGATCATATCCAAATAATCAAACTTACTCAACTGGAGCTAAACAATTAAGCTGAAGAGTGCAGCATGGGGTAACCAGAAGCCAGGGAATAAAAAACGGTCGGCACTTCCTACGTGCCCACTGCTGCAGCATGGTGAGCGGGAAGGTGGCACTGCAGGGACGTCTCTCCTGCTCGGCTCTGGGTGCCCCCGTCGCCCTGTGTGTCCCCCTGCGCCTCCCCCTCCCCAGGCAGCGGCAGTGATGCACTGCTCCCGGGGGGCTCAGCCCTCGGCTCCCTGGGGTGCCTGTAGTGCAGGGATAGAGAATGATCTAAATGGGGATTCATACATGATGGGGAACTGAATTTTCTTTGTGCCTTATTTTTGCAAGGTTACAGCATTTAAGACTCTGAGTTTTTAAAAAACAAGTCTGGGTAGTTTCACGCTTTTGCTTCTCTAGTAAAACCTCCCGCATTTACAAAATGGGTTTTGCAGCAGCTACGCTTGCAAGCTGGGACAAGCACCGGTGGGCCTCCCTGCACCCTCAGGAATTCCAAATAATATCAGTTTATTCCAAAAACGGCTTTACAGCATTTATGGGGCCATGCCGGGTAGCCATGTTTTCTATTCAGGCCCCCATTCCTCCTCTGCCACGCACATGGAAGCACTGCCTTCCCTGCAGTCTGCACCTGTCTGAAAAACGAGACCCCAGCATGTCCCCAGCCGCCAGCCCACACACCACGCATGAGCACCCGCGCGGCAGCACCTTCTGCTGCCAAAGCATTGTCGTCCCGTCACTGCTGGTTGGTCAGTCACATTGCAAATCTATCCATGTCACTTAGCTGGGTTCATGTCCTGGACACCAGCGGTGCCACGGGTGATCGCACGTTATCTGGTGGGAGTGTACTTGTTTTGAGGGAGATTTTTCTCAGGGGGAAAGATGTAAAAGTTACTCGTTCACTGAACTCCTTCATTCACTCTCTTTTGTCATGAAGACACACAGAGGCTCTATACTGTATGGATTTTGCAAATAGTATTGTATTATAAAAACCTACAGAAAAAAGATCATTAGGTGGCATACTTAGGCCCTGGCAAAATCTTCAATCAAAATACACTGAACTGCCATTTCATTCACATGCAGTGCAGTAATGCCAAGTATTGTATCCTGTCTCCCCAGTAAGCTTGAGGCACACATAGTGTGCAGCAACCTGGGTATGACAGCACTCACAAATCAGTGGCACTTTACATGGGGCATGGCACGGGCTCTGAAAGCTGCGTTTTGATAAGGCTGCCTGATGAGAAAACCTGGATGTTGCATTTCTGCATTAGAAATACAAACCACTGTCTGGATGAATGTGGGGCTCGGGTGGAGAAGGTGTTCCAGCTGCAGCTTAGCCTGGAGGACACTAAGCTGAAGCTGGCAGGACAAGGAGAGGTGGGTCGGGTCCTGCTTGCACTTCTGCCAATGCCACCCACACCGGCATGGCCACGGATGATGCCAAAGGGCTGTGCAGCTGGGGAGCATGGGGAGGTCTGGCCAATGACTGGGGACATCCTGCCCCCACAGCAGGAAGAGAGGATGTGCATAAGGTACACAAAACACTCTCAGTACAGTAAATTTACACACTAGAAGAAACACAACTGCGGTGAGAATAGAGGCAATGTTGGTGCAGGTCCCTTCCTCTCTAGGAAGGCACTTGACTTAGGGGTGACTGTGGCAGCAGCCTGCCTGGAGCAGCCCATGGGAGCCAGGGTTGCCAGGAAAGCGTGAGCACTGGGGTCCCAGGAGCTCCCCGGTGTCAGCGGGGTCTCAGGGAAACCATGCAGTACTGAACCGCTGGGCAGGAGCTGAGATAACGGTACCTGCTGCCAAACACTTCCTGTCTCAAAGTTAATTGAACCTGGCAAAACGGGACATTCAGCAACCCAACACACTGCCACATATTTAGTGTATGAATAGCTGAGATATGGTATATTTTCGTTGGGATGTTTCTCTGCCAGGAGCATTCCTCTGTTGTAAGGTTTCTGGACTATGTCTCCGGTCTCCATTATGCAGGGTAAACAGTCCCTGGATAACACCTCTGGCCAGAGCCCATAAATGCTATGGTTTCTAGTACTTAATTATAAAGAGCAAGTGATAGCTTCTCTCTGCTCCAAGCTACTGTATTTTACCAGGAATCTGAACAAGAATGGACTGTCTATATTACCCATTCGTGACAGTATTTGCTTTTCAGAAATTATCTCAATAAAATTCTCAGGGTCGAGCTGAAAGAAGTTCTTTTGTTTTTTTTTGTGACACAGTAGAAACAGTGCTAGGCTACTCACAAAAGTCTGTGGTAAATATATAATGATTAAGATCAAGGTTCAAGGCTAACTGGAGTAAATAAAATATTACAGCCAACTTCACAAACTACCATTACAGGTACAGTATAAAGACTGAAAAACCAAAGAAAAGGAAATGAAAGGAGCAACAAACAAACAAACAAACAAATAAATAAATAAAACCCTTGGATTGGACTGTAAGACACAAGATCAAGGAAGACCCAATGACTGGCCATTTAGACAGGTAATATAAAAATAAAATAATTTTTTAAAAAGTGATACAGATGAATGGTATATGCTTGGAAGGCTTGAACCAAAAAGGACTATCCTGAAGATACCCAGAGGATAACCCTAATGTCAAATCTTTAAAAGGTCATGCATAATTTCTGTGCAAGCCCTTAATTTTATTTCTGTTAGGAAATAGATTAAGTTGTAACTTATAGTCTAGTTACTGAATTATTGCCAAAAACATGATGCAATTTGGTACAACTGCTAAAGTAGGTTAACAGTGAAGCACAGCGAACCATGCCTGCTTTCAGAGAGGCCTCTCCCTTCAGCAAATGGAGAAAAAGATGGCAAGAAAGGAAAATGTGGTACCACAGTGCAAGGAATATTACACCGAGCAGTAGTGAACACAGAAATACCAGGTGTATTGCATCAGGCTTAGCCCTGGAAAACATACTCAGAGTGGAAAGCAACTGGGAAAAGCCAAAGCTGAGTGGACGCGAGAGCAACACTTACTGATTCGGGATCCCTCTGCTGTTCAAGGAAAGCCGAAAACTCCACCAGCCTGAGCTTGGTCGTACCAATCGATCGGCCCTGCCATGCAGGGACCGAGGGAGCTGGAGCTGACGTAGGCTCAAATCCTAAAGTAAAGGAACCATTTTCATGAAGAAGTTGATTGTTCCTCTGTTTATGTTTTCTGAACTAAATATAATCAGGAATCACCCATGCAGCCCCTTGGTCATTTATATTAATTTTAACAAACAAAAATTCAGAATGACTTCAAATAGGAAAAACACAGAAAGCGGTCTCAACACAGTAAGCTAAAACTGATGCAAATAAAAGATCTGCTTCTTTGTTTCCTTGGGGTTGTAACTCACCGTAGAATTTTTGTTTAAATTATATACTAGTTTACAGAGATTTATAGAGACTTCACGCAGACTTACAGCTGACCCTTCCTTGGAAACTTGCAGCAAGACTCAGAGGAGATATTACTGCCTTGGGAGTCAGGAGAACTGGCCTCCATTTCTGGCTCCGAATGTGCCACATGTTACAAGTAAATCACCTCTTTTTTTGCCTATTTCTCTTGCCACTCTCAATTCCTCTCTCCTATTTAGAGTATAAGCTTTCCAAGGCAGGGACTGTCTCTTACTATGTATTTGCACATTGGGTCCCTGACTTCTTCTGGAGCTTTTAGGCATCATTACATTACAGATAATAATAAATAATTACTGTAGAGAGCTGAATCATACTCTGAAAAGAAAAAGAAAATTTTAAATTGATAATAAAGAGGGAATGACATGATCTATAGAGAGAAGGGATGTTAACCACCGTTTCTAATTCACCTCAAGAGAATGAATAAATGCTATCTTGCTCCTCATCGTGGAAAATTAGATGAGAAGGAAACAAAACAGTAAAGGAAGAAGAGAAAGGCTGCAGATGGAAGGCAGAAACTGATGTTGAGAGTGACAGAGGAACAAGAAGGATTAGAAAACCAAGATAAACCTGAACTGGCTGGAGAACCAGGGAGAGGCCACAGATAGTGTGTGCCCCATATCCCGCAGTAGGAGTTTGGGATCTGGTTCCAAACCTCAAATTTAGGCAATGAAGGTTTGAGGCTTGTGTGAAACAGGGAATTACAAAAGTGACTGGTTAGACATGAACAGGAATTCTAATGAAGCAAGAACTATGCATGATTTTTGACTGATTAAGAAATACTAATAATCCTATTCTGAAAGAAAACATGGAAGAATAGGAGAAGATGATTTAAAATGTCTGACTTAGAGAACAACATAATAAATTAAGAATATTAAGAGAAAGGAAATAATTAGGGATGCTGAAAGATAGTCTTAGTTATAAGTATTGTATAGCAGGAAGTTAGAAACTCAGCACAAAGTATGAAAGTCAGAAAACTGCAGCTCAGAGTCAGAAGCATGGTGTAGTTTGGCAAGGGAGATGTAAAGTTAGTTCTCATCTGCAAAGAAGTAATCATCTTTTCTGAAATTAGGCATGAAACCAACTTGGTGAAAGGAGTATGGAAGTAGCCATGGAAAGGGCTTGATCAGTTTGAGCAAAGAAAGTCACAATAAACATTAAACACCTATCAAAGTAGTACCAGGCAAAGCTGGACCTTCAGGAGGGGAAGAGTTATCAACAATCAGATGCACAGACATGTCTTATATACTTAAGGCTAAACATAAACAATTTTGGAACAGTTTTTAGCCTCAACTTAAAATAAATGAAGGCTTATTCTTGTTACAGATGGAAGCGACATTGAGCTATTAAAATATAAACATGCATCCTACTATTCATTTTTTACAAAGCATTTTCCTACAATATGAAATGCTGACTAGAGATCATGTATCACAACAACTCCTCACACATGTATTACTGCTTCCCATCTAAAACGTAAAAACAAACAAAATATCCCAAGCCCACTGATTTCCCTCGTATATAACCAGGTACTAGGACATTGGTATTTGTTAGCGACTGGTGTTTGGTTTGGCTACTGGAGACATTAGATATGCAGTAGTGGTTCTGTCCATGTCAGGAATTAATACATCACATCCAGGACACAATTCAAGTCTTTTTAAAGCAGACTATAAATGAAAGAATTACCTGAAATGGGAGCTGTGACTGATGGCTGTATAGGATAGGCCTGCTGAACAAATGGCTTTACACTGGAATAAAGTTACACAAAAATCATACACCATGCCATCCACAGTAAATTCCATTAGAGTCACATACACAGTTAATGAGCTTTACCCACAAACATATCTCTGCCTTACATAGCATATATAACAGATAAACAATAAAGAGGCAATAGGAAGAGAGTGGGGCATGAGAATTACACCAGACATGTTGAAGTGAGGAGCTTGTCCATGCTTGGTCACGCAGTGGGAAATGTGACCTGCTGCTGCAAGCATCGCAGCAGACACGGATGGAGATTGCTTTGCCTCCCAATAAACCCAGAGGACACCAAAGTACTGGGGCATGAAGACTCCTATGGACCTCAATGAAGTAATGTGGGGACAATTTGAAAAATAAGGCTGGGAGATGTTGCTCCAGAGACCACTGCAGGGCTAAAAATGTGACAGCTGATGGTGGGCCAAAGGCTTCCTCTGTAAGATGCTGTTGCTACCGAGGGGCAGTGACTCCACTGACCACTGATGGGTCATCTCCTGCCCTGCAGGAAATCTTGTCCCCCTTGCCTCCAGTACTGCTCATATATTTAAATGAGAGTGGAAGTATCTGTGCTGGAAACCTATTCATGGTCAAAACCTTATTAGTTGCTTCACTGGCATCATCATTGCGTCTTATCATGTAATGGGAGAAAAAGGAGTGTGAGCATTAGGGATTCAGCCTCACCTGTGAGGGCTGCAATTCCTTACAACTTTTTAAATGTGACTTCACATCACTGTAAGGCTCTTCCTTTCTCTACAACTACATTTTCCTTCTTTTTAGAAAAATTCACAAATTATTGCCTCATTGATATCATCTGGCAGCAAAGTGCACAAGCCAGCCCCACACTGAATATAGAAACATACTTTAATTTTGAGACTTACTCTTGTGAGGATCCAGGCTGCCCCGTTTGAATCATGCCCGGCCAAAACTGAAAGAGGAAGAGCAAACAAACAGACCCACAATTGTTTTCTCTGTTGAAGAATTTTGGATATTTATGAACAAGCATGATTATTCCTTTTGCAAAGACAAGTAAAAGCATTAATCCATTCATTCAGCCTTAGTTTTCTACTGAACAGTGTTAGAGAATACAGGGATTTTTTGGGGACTCAGCTAACAACTTACCCCAGGTGCCCCAGGAAATGTAGGACGGGGAATTCCTGGCAGGCCCAGCTTGTTGTGAATAGCAGTAGCTGAGACTATCTGAGCTGATGACATTGCTGCCATGTGCTGGAGTGCTTTGTCCTTTGCTGTCTGATCCTTTAATATGACAATTACATGGAGTCTTAAAACATTTGGCACAACAAATGATGTTAAATAACTGCAGCTACAAGCACATAACTAAAAACTTAAAAAGCCACACAGAAAATGCAAAAATAGCAAACCATGCAGGAAAAAAAATACAGCACGGAGGCTAACACTCAAACTACCTCAAGGCAAAACCTCCTCTCAGACATGCATGGTAGACCTGAATTCTCACAGTCTGCTCTGCCAACATGCAGGAAGCTCTGGGAGAGCAAACTGTTGCCCACTTATTTATCTGGGCAAATTATACTGATTTTAAATCAGGCTGGAGTAAACACAGTCTGCTGCTAAGGCTCTGCTTGCAGGACAGGGATCACTGAGATTTGAGCTCTATCATTTAGATCTAAGAGAAGTTTGCCTTTAGTATTACACCGTAAAATAAGAACACAGAACTGCAACTAACTGTAAACAATGACAGATTTATCTTCATGCTTACAGGTTTAGACACATTTCAGAGTCTGTTTTACATGAAATGTTTTAAAAATTAGATCACAAAAATACAAATTACATTTTAAACTTCCAATTGTGGTGTTTTATTAATTTACAGTGTTCCCAAAGAAAACAACCAGCCATAAAATTTCTGCTGTTTTCAGGCACATAGGAACAAGTTTAGGAAAAGATGGGTTGTTATTGATTACTTGTATTAGAGCTGCGCTTGGAGTCCTAGTCACTGCCAATCACGTATGATCACAGAATAGAAAAGGAAAACCTCTTAATGCAACAGGGTTAACTAAGTGGGTATTTTAGGTCAGGTAAAATAAGTAAACAACAGACTGTTACTACTATCTGGTAAAGTGGGGTTCCTTATCTGGAAGTACTATATTAATACGTGCTAATATTTAGGTATGTGACTTAGAATGAAGGAACACAAGCAATATTAAGCAAGGATTTTTTTGGTTGTCTGGTTTTATTTTACAAGCAAAGTAGCAAGCATGCTGGCAAGAGATGCATGCTCTTATATACGGTATATGACTTTGCACATACGCTCCCTCTAAAGCTTATATGTAGTAGTACTATAGGTGAGCAGTTCTTCCTTTGAATAGCTCCTTCAGAAACAGCACAGGCTGAAAGTACAGGAAAAGCTAGCCAAAAATTCTGCCAAGCACAGCTAAGGTACATAATACTTGGTTTAGTTAAAATACTTACCATGCTTGTTACCTGGATACAACAACAAACAGTTTATTAAAATGCTTGTGTAGAATAGCAGATTTTTAGCAAAATATGAACAAAATAGTAAGAGACAAAGGAAGAGCAGTTTGCTCAACATTAAATATCAGGTTTAAACAAATGCATTATTTTCACCTAGGGACTGATTCATTAAAAGGAAAAAAAACAAACCAAAACAACCAAAAAAAAAAACCAACAAAACTCTGGGGGTAAATAACGCCACCTCCCCGTGTGAAAGCTGCAGATCCTGAGTGCAGGGGATCGCTGCTGCTCTTGTTTCCCTGAGCTGGGACAGGAGCCCCACGGGTGCCTCCATGGGCTGCAGCCTGGCGCCCGCTTGCTCAGGAGAGCGGCAGGTGGAGCAGGGGATTAGCTGCTGCCAGCAACGTCCCCTCCGCACCTCGCAGGGCGAGAGCCTGCAGGGCGATCTGCTTGCAGCAGTAGTAACATCTGCAGGCTCATGGGCACTTCCTCCCGCATAGTGGGGCAGGATGCTGCTTTCTGACCTGTCTAAACCTCAGGATCGCCTCGCTGCAGCTGATCTACAGAGCAGCTTCCGTCTTGTTGCTGTGTGTAATCAAGACTTGGTCATTTCACCAACTTGTAGCTTTCCCTTCTAACTATGACCATCTCACTTGGTAAGAGCTGCACGTCAGCTCTGACCCTGCCTGCTGCTGGCACCCATCCCTGCCCACCCCGGGATGGGAGGGTGTGCAGGGGAGGCTTGGCACAGGATGTTTCACTGGTTGCTTTCAGATGTCTGCAGACCACTGGGCTACAAAATGCTTTGGTGGGTGTTAAGAGGTGGCAATGTCCTGAGATCCACGCAGCTCTCCAGAAAGCCAACCTCACTACTCTCCTGCCCTGTCAGAAGGACCATCCATCATGAACACATGAGAAAGGGGAGATGTCCTTAAGCAATAACCAGCAGACACTATGGAGATATTCGCCCCACCAGGCCTTTCTGTCCCTTTTCCCCCATTTTCTTGTTATGTGATCTGGCTTTGAAATGCAAAACCATGCAACTCTTGCTTTAGCCATCTAAAGTCTCCAGTCTAAAGCAAATGTTTAACCTCCTGCTATTATTAGTGCAGTGAGCACCTCCAAGAGACAATTATTCTTCCTAAGTGGGCATTAAAACCAACTGGAGTGCACTACTTTCTGGAGTTTATTGCTGTCCAAGGACTAGAATAGGAGCCTGGACACCCAGCTTCTACATGACAAAAGTTATGCCAGGTAAGTCCAACCATAACAGATGAAGTAAAGAAAAATTTCAAAGATTTACACTTTCCTCAAGACCTTCTGTTCTCAGGAGTTGGAATGCTTAAACTGTCCTGCGGAGCTCTTACCCTCCGTTAGCAGTAAGTCTGATGCTCCTTGATTTCAGGAACAGTGACAGAGATTTTTGGAGGAAGGAAACATCTGCTGTTTCGTGATGTGAGAAGGGATGTGCTCTCCTTCTTGGCAATCGCTGCTTTTCACCTAAGAATGTTCTGCATTTTGTGGTGGCCACTCATTCATTCAGTCTTTTGATTACATTTTAGTAGGATAGAGAAAAAGCAAAAATGGACAGGTGGCAGCTTAGCAACACAGCTCTTGCAGGAGGGCTAGTCTTGGGGAGTCTCAAGGACTCCTCTAAAAATTCCCAGTGATGACAAATCTGCCAGCTCCGCTGGACATCAAGATTCTCAGCTCACACACACCAATGGGAAGTTTCACATTTTCTAGGCTTAGGAACCTATGCATAGTCAGAAGTCCATTTTTTCCAAAAGTAACTGTAACTTACGCTGAAATATGGAAGAAATCCAATTCAAAATCAAATACAAATGCATAGAAGGTCCTGCCTTCTACTAGCACAAAGCACTTTCAGCTCCAGGAACATTTTGGAGAGCTGCAAGGTGGTGGCCTGTGCTTGTATAATCAGGCAGACTTCACAGTCTTCAAAAAGAAATGGGAAAACCACATTTTGAAGCTGTTTATTTGATCTGAAATATCGGCTTGTCTGCGACTTAAAAAAACAAATATATTGGCCTTTTCTTAATGCTGTAGAGGAGAGCGCATGTAACCAGCAGGGAATGACTTTCCACCTATCACCGCAATGTGCCGCTTCTAGGATGAAACTTGGTAACTGATTAATAACACACAATGGTATTACATCACAGTTTAGGCGGCAAGAGAAGTAATATATCCAATTAAAACGGCAGGGGTAATTTAAACAGGCAGATTACAGTAATTACCCAGGTTGGAATTTGGCCAGGACAAATGGGTTAACACCCCTACTCTAAACAGGAACGTTGTCGGATTTTTAATGACCGCAAATAGTTAAGACTTTGATTTTCTATCTTCTCCAAGACAGAAAGGGTTTGGTTTTGCTCTCTTGTGCTGCTGTGTAAAGCTGGAATAAGTCCTTTTTGGTCAGTGAGGTTTACATTGCTGTATGTAAAATAAAAGTCTGGCCCAGTGTGCTGCAGAGTACCATGGTGAGGTTCGGCAGCGGCTGTGGGGGGACAGTATCTCCTACTGAATCATTAAATCCTGCCGGGGCTTAAGGTATTTCTTGGATAGGTCCCATCTGGCCCTGACCTGGCTTGACCCTACTTAATTTATGAGCTCAGATGGGATTGCTGCTGCCCAGGAATGACACCATAGTAAGTAACAGGCTGCACTCTTAGACTGTTGTCTTCCTCTCTCCTTATAAAAGTCTTCTGTGCTGTGGTACGTAATTGGTGATGTTACTGAGGCGGATTTAGAGTGCAATCAATGAAAATCTGGAGTAGTTCCACTAAATTCCTAAAATGTCATCACTGTAATGGAGACCGGGATCTGCCTCTTGCTTTAGCTGACTGCTTCTGGCTACAGCTGCAAACACACTGGTTTTGGAAGGGGTAAGCTCTAAGAACCTAATGGAAGGAGACTATATAGCTTTTAATGAATCAGGCCCTTGAGTTTTACTTTTCACCCATTACTTTTGGAATGCAAAATACATAGTTAAATTAGGTAAGAATAATACTCCAGTATCATTCAATTATAATTCTTAATACCCATAAAGCCCCATGTGAAACAAGAGTTGTATGTGACAAGCACAAAGGGATTCGTGCTTGACTTTCTTTTAATCCAACATAAACGGCAGACTATTTCAATCAATCAGTTCAAACTAGTTCTACACCAAAAAATAAAAACTGTTACCCTAGAATGATAAATGGGGCTTTCAATACCATGTTGTCTATGACTTTGGAAAAAATAAAATTTAAGATAATGAGGAAAATTATGCACAACAGAACACAATATTAATTCAAGAAGGCCTAAAACCTGTACGAATATTTAAAATACAAAACTTTTGTCAGGAGAAAAATATGACATAAGAGAAGAAACAACAATTTGCTCACAAAATGGACATTACAGTAACACTAACATAAAATAGTTTCCTAATAAGCAATTTTGCAGATGTTATTTCTGCTCAGATCTTGTATTGATTCAAATAACCTTTGCAATAATTAGCTGTAGCTCAAAAAAGATAAACAAATCATGAAAATATACAATTGTTCTGGACAAAAGATAGAGAGCACTTCAGTGTTTCTAGCCCTGATCTCCAATTTGCTTATTATTAGAGAAGACAGGAGTAAATACAAAAGCTGGCTATTTCAGCCAGGCAATAGCTAATGCCAAGAAGAGAATGCGCATTCAAAGCTGTCCCAACTTGCTGCCTAATGAGTAGCAATTAATCCATCTTATTGTATTTCAAAATGCTGAAGACTCCATTCACATCAAAGGGAATTTTTCAAGGCTTTTATCATTGTTCATTTAAAAAATATAGAGCTATCTTTAGCATTTTATAATTGACAGCAATATTTTCTTTTTATCCCTCAATGTGGAATGTAGAATAATGGATTTTAAAACATGTAATATGTGTGAACTGCAGGCATTTTAATGTTTCTTTTTGTCTCTGTCTAATTAATCTTGTGCCATGAAAAAAATATCTGAAATGAAAGTCTAAGATAGATGTATATCCTGCTGTGAAAACCTTTAGTCTTTGTTTAGGCACAACTTCCAATCCATCTTTTCTCCTAAAGGTGATTTTGGCTCCCTGTCAGTGCAAAGGTGGGAAATGCTGCAACCTAACACTATAGACTTGTGTATTTGACGTGGAAAAACATTAGAAAGTAAAAATTCTGCCTTGCCTTCTCCAGTCTCTGCAAGAGAGGAAATGTCATGAAGAGGAGTCGCCTTTCAGATCTGTCTCCAAGGACCGCTTTATCCCAGCCTCTCTTTCCGTTCTCATGAGATGAAATTACTCTAACCTCAGGAAGATTTTAATAACCTCAGAAAATTAAGATCAAATCTCTAAAACAGAAGTGTTTTCCTGTTGTAAAATTAAAATGTGTAACATCCCTGGAAGGGCTGACAGGACATTCTCAATTGGTGGTCCTGAAATGCAGCAATAGCATTTATGGGTAAAACTTGTCTTTCTTGCACTCTAAGGATCTATCCATCTGGAGCACTTGACTTCAAAGAAAAGGGACTTCATTGGACCAAGCAAACCTTACGACATGCAGGCAAGATTTAATCTGTTAGGGAAGCTTCAGTAATACTCTACCCAAGGCCATGGACAGATGTATTCAATGCCATGCAGATAGCTCTGAAATCTTTCCACCCATTTGGATTTTTGCAGAAGATAACCACAAGAAGATTTGCCAAGTCCTCTCCTTGCCGTGAGCAGCGTTCAGACCAATGTGAGACAGAAAGATGTCTTGGTCTAAAATAAACCCAGCAGGTACTTGGAAAAAAAGACTTATTAGTTATAGCCTTTGTCAAAGACCAGGGACAGGGGTCAACAGGACAGATTGAACATATCCTGGAAGATCAACAAGAAATGGTATTACAAGGAAAACCGCTAGCAAAGGACATCAGCTGGGGGATGAGGGCCTCTGTGCTATGCCCCTGCAATCCTCAAGTCCCTGCTCATAATTATTTCAGCTAAAGTAGCGCTGGCATACACGGAACCACCACCTTCTCTGCAATAACCTTCCCACTAACAAGTGGGACGTGAATGGAGGTGGCAGATCTGGTGGCAAAAGGAAGAAACATAGCAGATGGAGATGGCCTCGGGTCAGAGCTGACTGAACTTGTAGTTACAGACTGGCATGAAGAATCTCTGGATTTTGTCCACAGGGCGCTTTCCCTTCATGCTGTAGGTGGGAAATCTGACTTCAGATGCGTGTTATTTTCAGTAGTAGTTGTTCTCCTGGATGCCACCAATCAAGGCTTTTACAGAGTAACTGCAAGATCTAGCTCGCTGTTAAAACGGTGAGAGTGGCCCAGGTCAGAAGCAGTTGCTTCCCTTGTCTATCTTCTTCCTGGTTATCCCTTTACCGGGAAATGCTGGCAGCACTGGTCTAGGAGGATGAGAGTCCATCATCTTCCTGGGGAGGCTGATGGGTCAGTCCAGGCTGCCACCAAAGTTGTCCCCATTGAAACTGTGAGAATTTGCAGACACCAAAATATATTCACTTTGTCTTCATTTCGCATCAATGATGTCCTTCTCAGGCAGTTTTTAAAGGTCATTGGAAAATATGGATGGATCAATACAGGAATAATGAGAAAAATACAAGCAGTGGTGCTAACGAAATGTTTGGAGGAATGAGGCTCATTCTCAGGTCCAAAACCAGCAGCTTCTCCCACTTCCAGTGAGTAATTGCAGCTCCTTGGGCAAAAAAAAAAAAAAAAAAAGCGAGGTCTTTCTTCCTGGTAAGGCAGTTCCTTCATGGCACCTTTTTGCATCAAGGTTTCAACTCTTCCATTTGGGGAAAAAAAAGTCTGAGGGAGGCTGCAACTTCTCTGGAAGGGTCCTGTGCAAGAGGGCAGATGTCATGCTATGGCAACTTGTTCATTGAGACCAAGAGCAGCAAGAGGAGGGAGAAGGGGAGAAACTGGCCCTCCCCTGCTATTTCTGGACACCCCTCAGGCCAAGGGACCTGGACAAGTCACCTGAGCTGTGTTGAGGCTCCTGGGGGACCTAATCCTGGGGGCAGGATGACTGCCTGGAGGTAGCAGGGACAGGAAGAACAGACTGGGACCCGCTGGCCAGCCAGACATGCTGGGGAAGGATGGTGCAGCTTTTGCCACTAGTAACGCCTGGAGAGCGGCATGTGCAGGGACTGGCAAACCTCTGTCACTAGCATGCTCTCCATCCCTATGGAGCAGTTGTAAAGAGTTGAAGCAAACACCTTCTGCAAAGCAGCAGGGATGTGGATATGGAAGGCTCTTCATGAAGCAATAAATTTTTTGCATCAGAATGGTGGCTCCCCTGTTCTCTGCTCCATCCTGGGAGAGCTGCAACCCACTGATGGGTAGAAAGGGGCAGCAAGGTCAGAAGGCCTTACGAAATATCTTGTTGCCCTAACATATCTTTCCTTCTTCAGGTGACTCCTCAAAATGAAAAATCCCTCTGGATCTCTATTTACTGCAAATGCAGTAAATAAGCTAGAGGTCACAAGTATTACTAGAGGTTAGCTAGCTGCTTTCTTCTTTGGAAAGAGTCAATAAAAATCAGATGGCAGGTGCAGCAATTAAGAATTTTTTTTTTTGCTTTAGAAGTGTTTTCATATTTTAAGTTATTTTTGGTGTTGAGAAAAGGAACTATTTTAGAAGAGTAAATCCAAGATTTTTGTTAGGCTCCTAAGACTGCATTTTGGTATCTAGATGGGTTTCCTGATTTTCGTAGCCCTGAGTGCTCACTAGTCCTATAAAACGCCCTGAGAGTTGCTGGCGCTGAGCACCTCTGAAAGTAAGGCAACCTACTTACATACTTAATTTTAGGCATCAAGGATTGACAATTTAAGCTTAAAATGCTACATATCTCTGTATTATTGCACCCTCGGTTAAAAAGCAGTATGTTTAAGTTGTCTTAGCTGTTCTTTACGAACCCCAACTGCTCAGCCAGTGCAGCTAAAAAGCCAGCCACCAACAGCCATACAAGCTTGCCAGCATGCTGCCCACTGCGGATGAAAAACCCAGTGCTTCTGTCAAGAAGGCCTGTTACACAGCCAGGCTGTTATTTATATGCTGCAGTTCCAGGATTGTGGTAAGCATCCACAGTGCTCACCACTTAGCATTGTGAAATTACTTTCCGAAACATTTTGAATTTCAGCTAGAACAAAAATATGATTTGTTCCCATTTGAGAAAAAAAAATCAACAAAAAGAAAAAAGGTGGGAAGTAAAAGATTTGCAAGTTCCTTTGCTTTTTATTAAAAAGAAAAAAAAATTCAACAGCAAAAATTGCAAAACCCCTTCTTCCACTTTTAAGTAATGTGAAAACAAAACAAAATGAGTCCCAGGATCTCCGCTGGAAAACTTGAAAAAACGAGCAATCCAAGAAACCCCCATTAAACATTTCCAAGAGTTTCTTTTTAACCTTAGAATATATTTTATGGAAGCCAGGGAAACTGGGGACGTACAATTCATCACGTCAGATTAAGCAAACATACTTAGTTTTCCCTGAACAGGGCTCTGACTGAGGCTCTCCAAAGATTAAATGCCAATATTTTACTTCAAAAAATAAAATTTCAGAGAATCTTGTAAATAGTATGTAACTTCAGGTGATACTAGATTGTACTCCAGTAACACCTTGTAGTAGCTAGAGCAATCTGGATAAACTGTGCTCTCTGGCACAATCTATTTTAAGTATTCTTGATAGCATTTCAGAAGCAGAGACAAAAAACATTTGGGAATGGCAAACAATTACCTCTCTGGGAAAAAAAATAGAAAAAAAAAGAAAAAGCATCTACACAACTGCATAAAAACCCCGTGTATTTAAATACACTCCTAGCACTGAACTGTTAAAAAACAAAATCAAAAATAAACTAACGGGTTAAAAATCAGGTTTAGGTGCTGAGCTGTTACAAAGAGTAGTTCACTTTGCATTTGGACAGTGTTAAAACAACGTTTTTAATGTGGATGCTAGTGCAGAAACCGGAGATTAAACACAAAGAGACGCAGACAGCTACCACATGCAGGAAAACGAGGTTACAGGCACGGCAGCACCAGGCGCTCGCCCATCACCGCGGGGAGGAGGAAGGGACAGGCATAGCAACCACAAGCCCAAAAGCAGAAAAGCGCATACCTTCAGCTTGGAATGAAAATCACGAGATTTCCTTCTGGCAAGAACCTGAATGTGACTAGACACCTGCAGGGTAGGGGAAGGGAGGAAACAAAGGAAAAGCCTGTAACCATGGAGATGAAAAGCCCCCTACAACTGGGCAAGCCAAACGTACCTTAATGGCGGCTTGAATTTCTCGAACTTTCTTTCTTGCTAAGACCTGTATGTGACTAGACACCTACATTGTTCAGGTTTATAGGAGCAAAAAAAAAAAAAAAGAAAAAAGAAAAAAAAAAGAAAAAAAAGCAAATCAAATTTAAAATATCTATTTTTCTCTTAAAAAAAAAACTTTTCTGAGGGGATTGAATTATTTGCATCTTCAGTAAGCTCTGCTGTTAAAGATACCACATTCCCAGCCAGATACCAAGCTTTTAGCACTGAGGCTTAACAATACCGTTCATCACTGCAGTGACTTGATTAAGGAAAAAAAAAAGTATAACCCACTGGGTTGTGCACTCAGCTACAAAAGAGAAGACACAGTTTGCAGCTGGCTGCAGCCCACATGCTTTGGGACCGATCCCTTCTGCAGGAAGGTCCCATGCTCTGGCACAGGGAGCCCACAGGATTCCCCCCGCATCTGCCGGGGCTGCAGACAGCCACCCTGACCACTTGACACTAGGCGGGAGACGTAATAGCATCCACAAGTCTTATCCATTGGTTAGTGTGTTCTGTAGCTCCAACAGGGAGCCTCAGGCTGTGTTTAGACCCATTGAAATGTTCCAAGTTCTGGAACAAATGGTAAAATATTGACACAATACAGGTCCCGGAACCTGTTCTGCCTTTCTCTGCAATCTCAGCATCAAGTCCACCCACAAAACGCTCATGTAAGCAGAGACCAGTAACTTGGCACCAGCTCAAGCAATGTCCAGGTTTGGCCCGTTGTCATTACGTTTTGCATTTCAGTAAGAAATTTGTGTAAAGCCAGTCCTGCACAAGACCAATTATTGGCCAGAAGTTGTTGCCTGTGCGGTGAAGGGTCTGGGCCCTGATTCACGTTCCTATTTACTCAGGCACGTGTTGAAATCCATGATATCAATGCTGAGGGTTTAATGATGCTGTCCAGCATTGCTCGGTACGGCTCAGCATCCTGCAGACCTCTGTGTGAAGGTTTAAAAACTGCAGTGATGGTAAAAACTGCTAAAAAGAAATCTTTTATTCTTATTTGACCGAGGGCATACCATGCCAAGTGGTGCACATTTTTTCTAAGTTAGTTACAATTCCTGTCTGGGAATGAACACAAGCAAAAGAAAAGGAGAAACAAAGCTTCATTTCCTCCCTCTGTAAGACTATTCCACGACAATAGCACCAAATAAAGCCTGTATTTTTAGTAGACAAGCAAATAATAATGCATTAACGAGCACAGCCCCTGAAGGCCACCTTCAGAGACTTCTTCAGGAAGCAGCTCAGTAACCAGTCTGCAGTAATTCAGCGTTATACTACTGCTTACTAAGCAATTTTCTAGTCAAACACGTAGACCAAGTTTTCACACATGTTCACTTGTTTTGCTTTCAGTGGAATATTAGTGGTGTTAAAGGTTATACAAGAAGCACAACTGTAACACTTAATTGCTTAGTCGAAACAGAAGTAATGACAATCAAACTTTTCTAGACACTTGTCAAAAGTAATTTATGAAACATTATAGAGGGACATACAAGTATGGAGGCAGAACACCACCATATGTAAGCCATCACAGCCCTCTTGGCTTCACTGCAGCTCTACCAGCATACGCAGGCCAATGATCTAGCCCAGATAGTCTGCGTTCCAACTTCTGATGCAATATTAAGATCCCCAGCGTAGCCCCTGACTAGCAGAGTTTGCATTGGCATAACAGGGCAGAGCTTGGGACTTTGTCTTTTGTTTCAGATTTCTTTGCCAATCTTTTCTTTGCTCCTTCTCCATGCGCTGCAGTTTCTCTCCTTTCTCATGGCTTTTTTCATCCCTTGTACATATGCTTTCTTCCCAATTGACAAAGGATACCAGGGCAAAATATCGCCCAGCTCAAAATGCTTTAAATATGAGCATTGGCAGCAGGCCATCTTTGTGTGTGCTGACTCAGCATCACCTTTCTCTGCATTACACAACACGTGTAGCATGCAAGTGTATGAGCCTCTGACTTCCCCTTCATTGAGCACGTGGATGGAGAGGAGGGGAATCTCGCACTTCACGTTAAGAGAAAGCAAGGAGACTGCAATTTGCAAAGCATTTTGAAACAATGCAAGGGTTTAGTAATCACCACACAAACTACACAGAACGTGTGCCTTCTGTAAGGCTGCTGATCACTGTGGATATTATAAATTATAGGATTTAGTCATATGAGATAAGTTAATGTTATGTGATAATCATCTGAAAAAGACTTAAGACTGGTTAGAGGTTTATTCCGACTCAATGAGTGAAATCTCACTGTGGTCACAGACCAGGAGCCTGAAGGCTCTTAGGGGAATTTTTTATTATTATTATTTCATCCTGTAGCAAGTACTGCCCATGAGCTGAGAGCATGATTAGGATCAGTCCAGCTAGATACTTTTTACTTGTTTACCCCTCATATGCAAGAATCATAAACTTTATTATATAGGTGAATTAGCTAGACATTTAGAAGTTCCATCATTCACCAACTCAAAATAATAATTACATTCTGTAATTGTCCTTATAGAGAAATAAGGCACAATGTTTTATGCTTCTGCTTTTACTTTGGAATTTTTTTTCCCAAGTACAGGGGATAATAGCTTCACGTACACATAGGCTAACAAAAAATGCATCTCAAGCTGTCACTGAAACGATGCACAACACAAAAATCTGTAGTTTTAAATATTTGTCTTAAAAGCCTGTATTTAATCAGAACAGTGAACTCAATACATAATCTCATCAGAGCTGAAGCACAGACAGCCACTGCAGCAAAAAATGCCATGTTCTGTCATTCACTGACATGCATACTTCCCCACTGGGTTATTTTACCTGCTTTCTGGTCCGTGTCTTCCCTGTTCTAAGTTTGATGTATCTGGCTATCAATTCATTCCTACCTGAAACAAAGAAAAATGCACAGTAAGGGACAAGCAGCACCACATCCATAAACATCATCAAAATATGACATTGAAACATATCAGCTCCATGCATACGAGACTTACTTTTCTTGCACCTACTCCGCTTTTCTTTTGCAAACTATTCATCAATATTTCCTATTGTTCATCAGTATTTCTCTTCCCTCTCCTTAATAGACATTGTACATTCCACATGAACTGTGTGCAGAGGCTGTGGTGTTTTCCCACTGAAGTCCTGCAGCTGTTCACAGGCAGAGAGGTACCGCCTTGGCCAGTGCCCGGGGTGGTCTTGGGCTGGAGACCCTCCATCCTGGGGGCTGACATGATGTCTGGGCTCCCCCAGTTTAGGTTCCAACAACACCAGGTGGCATTTGACCCCAGGCCCACCTGGATCTTGGGAAGACCATGTACCACTCGAGCCAAAGAACCAACCACCCTGATGTTACGGCTTTGTGTCAGCTTTTTCTCCAAGCTTAATTATACGAGGAGTAGGGCAAAATCTGCCCATCCTACTGGGAGCACTCTGCCTCCTCCACTGACCAAAACTGCTGTCCCAGCTCAGCAGGTTATTAATCACACCCTTAACGCCATGCACATGAGTGGACAACCTGTGGTGCAGAAGTTCCTGCTGCAGTGGGGCTGATCAACATGGTGGTTTGTTATTTAGAGCTCTATTTCTCCTGGAAATGTAGAGTATTTCCAAGTTTCTAAAATGGCTATTTGACTCTTCTTCAGTCACACATTATGCTACTTAATACAAACTAACATTTTCTTTCCAAATAATTTCCTTCCTAAATACTGCTGACATGGACGATAACAAAGTTTTATGTGGTGCCCTGTTTATTTTCACTGCATATTATGTTACGTCTCCATGAGTTGTAATAACTTAAATATACTTGTTCAACAAGTCCTAAGTTATGGAGCTATTTGCATTCAGCATAGGGGAGAAGCAGCCCGAGCGCAGAAAATGAGAAAACTGATTTAGCAGCAAGCTGAAAACAGGAAGGCTAAGAAAATAACTTGTCACCCACCAAGTTATTTTAAAGTGGATGAGTAGATAGCTGGGGAGTGCAGAAAGTTATTAGACCAGCCAGAGACTCACACTCTTTCAGTTTGATGTTGTGGGGGACAGACAGGAAAGTTTTGATGTAGCATGCTTATTTCTGAAGGGCATTTTGCTGACTGGAACATTGAATGCAATTAGTTTAACTAGACTTTCATTTTCCTTTTTCCTTCTGTCTCCCTCTATGAGCTTTATTTTACACCCTTTGTATAACAAGTCTCATGGTTCCTGTCTCTTCCAGTTTCTTTGCTAAATGGGTACTATAACATGAAATACCAACATGTCTCAGAGCTGAGCTGCATTTTCTCCAATTCCCTTTCTGTTTGCCTGGACTGTGTGCCAGGCTTCCCACAACGTGCTGTGGTAATAGTGATATGAGGTTTCTAACTGTTCAGCAGGCCTCTTCACGACAAACTTCAAGAGGTACATTTTGCATGAGCAAACACACAACCAACCAACATTTCTGCACACAAATGAGGGGATTTCTGCACGCAAAAGGAGCAGCTAGTTGCCTAACTTCACACAAAGACCTTGTCTTTTGGCTGGACAGCAATCCTGCAGTGCATGGTGACAAGAAGGTACCTGCCCTCCGCACTGAGCCATGGCCTTCATGCTTATGGGGTGAAGCTAGCGTAATGCTCAGTTTCTGTATCTCAGTATTCTCAAACCTTCATCATCATCATCCAAACAGTTCACTTCAAACAGACAAAGAAGAAAAAAATCTGTAGAGATTTTAAACATTGCTTCACCCATAACAACAAATTCCTCCAGAAGCAGGAACAGCAGCACTTCTAGGACCAACAGCGGAGTACAGATTACTGATATTGTATAGTAAATACACTTACTTCATGTAGGTATTAGGACAAGACTGGTTTTGACTCCTGCTGCTTCTGAGTGCTAATGTCCAATACAGAAAATGAATTTTCATATCTGTGGCTGTCCCCCTGTCCCCATGCAATAACAGCAGCTACCTCACAGTGGGAGGACTGTACATTCACTTGCAGGTGCTAGGCATGGACAAATGGAGCTGCTTTACCCTTCATTAACATTACATGGAAAAGTTCTACAACAGAGAAGTATCGCAGTTTGGGAAAAGGAACTGAGGAAGAGGTCAAGAGCCTGAGGCCAAAGCAACGAGAAGAAAGAGGAAATGACATACAATGATGGCACATAACACTAAACATGCTTTGGGCAGGATTTTCCCAAAATCTTCTGGCAGGGGCTTGTTATTTTTTATGCCTCTATACTGTCCCTTTAACAAGTACTAGGCAAGCAGACAAAAATGAAAAGAAAAACAGGAGGACACACTTGACCACCTGCAGATGGGAAGCCCGAAGGGACGGTAGCCTGCAATCCCAGCAGCAGCCCTCTGCAACCCACTGAGATTCAGAGGTCACCATATTTCTGCAATCACCCTTAAGATAGCTGGTATTAATGTCTTCATATTTCTATTTGCACTTTGTGAGGTAATTGGGGTATGCCCCCCACGGAAAGTACATTCTTTACAAATCTTTATGTGCATGAATTAAGCACCCAGAGTAGTTTCTTGGTGCAAAAAGTGTTGTCAGGTTGTCCTTATCAGCAGCTAGTGTCTCTGCAAGGCCAGTGACTCTATCAGGTGATGTAAAGAATGTGTTGGCATCTCTCTCCCCCAGTCTGCCCTGACAGTGTTTCAGATACACGCTCACAGCGCAGGTCACTCTAGCATCCCTGCCTGTTAAGGCAGTCCTGTGCAGCCCTTAACTGCAGCTGAGGCAGGAAGAGTTAAACCTTCTCATGGCTTTCACAGTTTTCTTCCCACTCAAGAGAGCTAAAAAACTATTTTTAAAAGAAAGCTCAGATTCCCAGGCAGCCACTTGACAGGAAAAGCAGTTTTATAAAAAACATCAAGCACTACAAGTCTAGACTGTATTATTCAAAATATCAGTCAAGTGCTGGCTCCAGTTGAGCCCCAGTCCATACATGAAGTGCTCTGGCTTGAATCAAGAGGGGGTTCCACCAGCTGCTCTCCAGCCCGGTGGGGGTATGACTAACAAGATTGTGGCTTTGCAATGTGATGGCTTTCCCTTAAGGTGAGGTCTAGCTGGAGTCCAGCTCAAGAAGAGTCAACATGGGGTGGAATAATGTGAGAGGGAGGAGGAGCTCTACAAGGAACCATGAGAGGTGATCAAGGCAACAGCCTTATGCTTTCCTTACAGCCATGTTTTCAACACAGAAGAGAAATATGCACCCAGCTTAGCCAGAGCAGAAGAATATTCAAGCCTCATGAGGCTTAGTAAATATCTTCTGCCTACCCAGAATGATCTGAAAAGACATAATATCTGTTCTGGACCACCAAAAAGCCACAAACACAAACATAATCACTGCCTGACAAATACAAGATAGATGTCCCCAAGTAATAGTTTACAGCCTTTATGTTATCTACCAGACACTGATGCTCTTCTTTACCAGCTCTGACAGATACTAACAGAAAAGATCTTATCTCCTGACCTACCAAGGCATAGAGAGAATTTGAAAGAAAGGAAGGCCGAATAATCCTAAAAACACTCTTTCCTTTTCTTAGGAATGAGAAGAGTCTGAAGCAAAAGAGGCTCAAGGAACTTCTTTAATTGGCCACTAGAAACATTAGGGTGAAAAATTCCCATTAATAAACAGATCTGTTTTTCTCTAAGAAGAGCTCAGCTGTGGAAATACTTTCCATACACACCCTCCCTCTCTCTCCCTGTCACATATATATCTGGGAAGTTGCCTGGTAGAAGGGGAGAGGTCAGGTTTATGAACTGTGAATGTTCAGCTCCTTCTTCTTGTCATCTGTTATGACAGTCTCCTACTTCGAATGTTTTGGTTCAGGTATGAAAGAGGCGTGGAGAGATGCCCAGTCAGATAAAACACTTTCACAGCACAGCAATCTTTTCCAAGGATCTTGAAAGGATCAGGAGAGGACCACAACTAGTATTTTGTACGGGCTTCTTTTTGTGTTTGTTTTTCTTTTAAATTGAAGCTTTACTTGTCATACTCTTCTGTACCGTCAGTGCAATTGCAAAACATATTTTTCTCCCTGCGCTGATACTGGGGAAGATGCAGTTCAAACAACAGAACATCTTTTTCAGTCATGGCAGGAAGTAAAAATGGGTTCAGCCAGCAAACAATGCCAGGCTTTGCCCACAAGGCAAGGTGGCCTGAGCCCCACCTGGGCCCCTCTGGGGAACGGTCGGGCCCTCGGGTGGCTCCCTGTGTATGCCCCAGCTTGTACCTGTCACCCTGACCGAGGGAGAGGACAGTAATCCCAGACACCTCACAGGTGGCGAGGAGGACTGATGTTTCTGCTCTTCTTGTCCTAAATAAGGAGAAGCAGCTGCAGAGTGGGGAGGCTCCTGCCTGCCCCCCGGGAGGCAGTTGTTGCTCTAACAGAGGGTCCTTGTGCAAGGAAACCTCCCCTACTAACAGCCCAAAAACAGCCCAAAGAAGCCTAGCATCAGCCCTCACAAAAGTCTCTGTGAGGCTCCCAGGTGCTACCTTCGGTGCACCCCGTTGGTGGGCCACAAACTGCATCACCACTACCTCTGGGCAGGAGCCTCCAGGCCACCACAGGCAGCTCTGCTGGGACCTGGGTGAGCTGTGGATGCGGCCTCAGCCACACTGGGTCCCCTCCTCTGGGTGCTGGCTCCAGCCAGCAGCAGAGCAGCAAGGTGGAGGCAGGATGGCCCCACACGGCCACCAGCCTGTGTGGCGGGCAGGTGGCTTTATTTAGAACATTAATAACACAAATTAAACCACCGGCCCCCCAGCTCCCAGTAACAGGCATCAGCCAAATGTGATAAAAATAGACAAGTATGGGAAATTAAGTTGGTTTGTAACTTGAAAATGAACAGCTAATTTTAAACAGTTTCCATACTCAGTAAAAAAATTAAGTAATGACCAAGCAGAAGAGCCTATTTCTTTTTTCAAATAATGGCATACTATGAATTTCTCCAAAATTTATGAGACTATGTCTTGAAATGGCTATTTCATATACTTAGCACAAAGTCCGGATGCTAAACTTCTCGTAAAAGAAACATTTCATCTCTCATGTTCGTGACTGTATTTGCATCATGGTAAAACTCCTCAGCTTTGGTAAACTGCATCTCTGGTCGCCTCCACCTGAAGCTGGCCACCAAGTGCTGCCCACGTGCCTGGACACCCAACCTGAGTGCTGGTGGGAGTTTGACTCAATTAGGAGCCCACTGGTGAGTTCACCACGCATCGGGCAAGCGCTAGGGCAGCCCATGTGCACATGGTGAGCAGCACCGAGTCCCTTTCTCTCGCTGTTCGGCATGGGCCAGGATCTAGGTCCCAGCCGAAGTCATGGGGGTCCGTGCACGGGCATTGTCAGTGGGGCATGGGCTGGTTTGGAGGTTTTCCTCTGTCAGGAGATGGCTGCAGGGTCCCTGGGGTGGCCAAGCTGCTCTGCTGCCACACTTGGCCCTGATGCTTTCCCTCTCCATTTTGCCCACAGAATAGCTGGCTTTGGGAGCGCTCACCGAAAATTTGCCAGTGCCGCTTTCTGAAGACGCTTGAAAGCTAAATTGGCTAACAAAAAGCCTCTTGTAGATTAAAGAGCTCTATAAGTCAACAACTGGCTAAGCAGTTTAAACCCCTAAGTAAGGCATCCTCTATTTAAACGTTATAGGCAAATCTAATTTAAGCTTTTAAAAATATTATGGGCAGGTGTTTAAGTCGCCCGCACCCTGGGTTTCGCCAGGGCTTCGGAGGGGGCTGGGCGGCGCTTCCCAGGCGGGCAGCATTTTGTTCAGACAAGCTTTCTGCACAAGGCCACGTGACGCAGGCCAAATAAACAGCATCTGGGGATTTTCAATTACAGACCTTCACCCAGCATGCCTGCACTGTAATCTCTACCAGATGAGGCTCAGGCCTCACTATTTTCAATAATTCACACACTGTGTACACATAACATGACAATAAGGGCATTCATGCAACCGCCTGATTCGCACATCAAAGCTCCCAAATGGCCAGCTGTAAGCATGCTTACTGCTGAATAATTCATTCTTTTCACAGGCTTGAAAAAACGCTCAGCGGGAGTTGGCAAGCTTGTGTTCTTTCCTGTGTGGTATGCTAAACTCAAATTTTGAAAGAGGTACAGCCCCACTAAAAAGAGTCAGAGATTCAACTATTTAAATGTGCATTTGCGAGCTTTTGGATCGTTCCTTCAAAAAAAAAAAAAAAGAGCAAAGTGAAAAAAAAGCCATCAGCTAAACGAGCTACATTTCCAAGTGGGTAGAGGAGATAAGATGAAATAGCCTGCATGTTTTCTGGGGCAGGTGTTTAATAAAAATAAAATGATTAAACTGTTTTCCTGATGGTAACATTTGTTTTACACATATTATTCCTCACTGAGTATCTTAGATATACCACATGAATAATAGTCAACAAGTTCAGTGAACTTGAAATTTCCACATACTTAGCATAAATTTTCTACTATATGACAAAGAGGGTTTTAGTTAAGACTAACACATATGAAAAAGGCAAACACAGAAACACCAGAGCTAATTCTGTAACTGCTATTTAGTGTTCTTACAGATCTGGGTTGAATACTAATTTCTAGATGATATTTCAACAACTCGCATTTGCAGCTGTGTCTCTGAACATTTAGCGTGCAACCTGCGACTGTTCCAGATTTTGAAAATACTTCGGCTTTACACAACAGATGCATCATTTCTTTAAGAAAAAGAAAAAAAAGAGAGAAGAAAAAAGAAGGGTCTGCTTCATAATATCAAATTTTCTTGACTGTCAATCAATGCCAGAACCAGCAGGATCAACTAGTTGTGACCTCTCCTTATAGCAAACACATGCTGCTTACCAGCTGTGGACTGTGTTTTTTACACCCTTTTCTCTATCATTCAGAATGGCTTCCTCCTAATCACAATAATCCCAAAAGTGCTAAAACATATCAATCGTCCTTTAAGCCCTGCCTACAAAAGGCCAGCCGTCCTGCCTTTATGGGGTTGTCCCACAGCAGCTGATACTTCATTCAACTACAAATCCAATTTAGCAGTTACAAGAGGTTTAGCATCACTGGAAAAATATTGGTGTTGATCCTGCACTCTTAAGTCAGCAAATATTGCTTTGCCATATTGTTTAGCTTTTTCTGCCATATTTACACTTCTGCTGGATTTCCCTAAGTGACTTCAACAACAGCATTTAACCTCTGAACTGGTAATATTTACAGTTAATCAAACAGAGGTCTTTAAAATATGTTTACCACAATTACAGAAACACAAGCCTATTTGTATTCCGATTGTTACAATTCTGAAAAAAAAAAAAACCAACAACCAACAACCCTAAAAACAAACACAGTCATTTCATTCAAAACCATAGAGCACATTTATGTACTAGTTATGCAGGATGTTATTTATTATAGCCCTTTGGGCAAGTTCACAGCAATTCTTTCACTTATGTATTTTTAATTGCCAAATAAGCCAATGCAAACACGTCCTTGATCCCCCTCTGCTTTTTTTTTTTTCCTGTAAGCAGCAGCGTAAGGATATGTAATGTCTTAAAAGTAAAGATGAGAGTCCTTTTTGAGGGAATTTACCATTCACTAGCCCAAATCTGCAAATCCGTGGGACCACTCAGTTTAGGCAGCTTATAGTAATGGGAACGTAAGGCAGGAGACAACTCCTCCGGCCCCGTGGGAAAGAACAGGAGCTGCTTTTCACTTGGTATGCAGCAAAAAACATTGGCCCCAGACCCGCACTGAGCACCAGTTTCCACCTCTCTGCACAGGCACTTGCTGCAGGGCCGAGGACACAGGCAGGTCCCCATAGTCCCCCATGGCTGTGGGAGTGGGGCTGGGAGCAAAGAAAAATAACCAAGCATCTGTTATCTGCTGGAGCTCGTTGCTTAACTCCTGCAACAAGACCTTCCTGAGCCAAGGCTCTTGCTCTGGATTTAGGTAGGGACCACGAAGAAAAGCAGTCGTCCCAGGACTGGATTGGGATGAGACAAAGACCTTGGGTCCCTAAAAGGGGTTACGAGGGCTGCCTAAGTGGTGTGTGTGCATGGAGACACACATGCACCAGATTACAGTAAGCCACTTAGGTATTATTATACACAAATTAACTGCTTGCAAAGTGTACTGTACAGGGAAAAGAAAAGATCCAAGAAACAAAATAACCGAAATAATCCTTTTGGATGCTAATGAGCTAACAATTACAATGACTGATTGAAGTTATATTGTAATGATACGATACTCCCAAAGAAAAGAACTTTTTGTGTATTGTATTAAAAACAACATCAACAAAATGATCCCAGATTGAAACAATACCACAACTTAATTTATACAGCAAAAGGGAAATGACCTAATGGTAGCATGGAATGATATTCTTGTCATGTCGAGTCCTAACCTTTCAGTTTTATCCCAGCCTCAGTTTTAAATAAAACAACAAAAGCTACCCATATACACATCCGGTTCAAAAGTCTTCATTGACTCTAATGTAATGCATTGGGTTCTGTTTGGCAGGTCTTCACACTGGGAAATATTCCGTATAAGCTATGTTTATTAATTTTCTTCTTCTGAGTTTTTCAAAACACAGGCAGAACATATTTCAAAGAGAAAGAAGAGTGATCCAGAGATCTCTCTGAATATTCATTAATTAATATTTTGTCAGTGTCGGTTGTCTCAACAAAAGAAGGTTTTATAATTTACTCTAAGCCCCGTTTAATTAAAATTTAAATGTTACAAAAATACATGGACATTTTTTGCTCCCTTGTAATTATATTATTTTCTACTTACTATAAACTGTATTTTACTGCAATCAAAAATGCATTTCAAAACAAACAGCAATTTTAGGCTTCAGAATATACAAAGAAATCCCCACAGGAAAAAAAATCTCCAAACTTGACCTTTGCCATCTATCTGGATCAGCTACAGATGTTTAGTAGATTATATAAAAACCTAGATGTCCTTAATCTGACATTCTTTTTTTTTTCCTGCTATGATAGGAACTCTTAGTAACCTATCTGCAAAGACCCTGTACAACTTCCATGTGCATATGTAATTACTATCTTGTTTTCCAAGGCAGCTGCAATTTTTCAGTGACATGAGCAGTTCAGAAACAAGAAGACTTTTGCCCAGCGCTACTGACAAAAAGTCTGATTTGGACAGGAATTCTTCAAATATACAGACAATGGGTTGGCTGACCTGTCATGCATGATGGATGAGTTAAGGGGATTAAAACCACTATTTGCATTAGAATAGATAAAAATTAGCAAAATAGAATTTTCTCAGTAGGGGGTTTCATTTCTGTTTGTTCTCTTAGGCAAAATGATGTTCATTTATAAAGGAATTACGATTGTTTAAGTAACGCTCATTTGCAGAGGAGAATTTTTGGATGCCAGTTTGCTTTCTATTGTTTATTCTATAAGGAAACAGTTTTAACTATGACTACAACAGTATTCTTTTCCCTCATGTTTAATATTAAAGCAGTACACAATTACAATGTTTTAACCTCTTAAAGCTGTACGTATATCTTAATGCTTACACGTTTCTAACCTGCATATACCAAAAAGTCTTTTGAATTCAGAGAGGAATGATCCAAAAGACCAAAAAATTACTTTAAATTGTGTATTGATGCGTTGTTTTGATTCTGAGTATGAGCTTGTGACTCAAGAACTGTAAAAAGGCAGCTGCTTGAAATACTGCATGTTTCTTTTGACTCAACTCATATTGCACACACTGACGGTACTTAGAAGACTGAGAAATGGCTGCACAAAGTAACATAATGAAAGACTCGCCTTACAGAATAGCATTATATTGTTTGTACAATATAACTTTGAAAGAAATCTGTATGAACAAGTCGGTGCATACAAGCTGGAAAACACATATAGAAATGCCAGAAACACCCTCGGATGGTCAACCCTCACTCCTGCATAGAGCAATTAAGATTTGTCTATCAAACAAGGGTATGGAGCTGCAAAATGAGTGGAGGTCCCCCTTCTTTGTAAGGCTCACGCATCCGATTTGCAGACAGCAAGCAGCCTCCAGAAAGTACAGTACGTTTTTAAAAACATCTCTGTGTACTGCCAAATATGCGTTTGAACTCCTCTCTTGTTATAATGGCAGACTGCAGTTGCACTGGGGATGTATTCCACTACGCCCCATCACAGCATTAATAGAGAGCAAAGCAGAAGCATTAAGCAGGTAAATTTCTCCCACCAATGACATTACAAATGGGAAAAGCTGTGACATGATTTCTCAACTCAGCATTTACTGTAATGAGATTTTAAGAGAGCAGGTCACTTCCCTTGCTCAGTGATTGGGATTCTGGCCAAATCCAGAGGTTGTCTGAAACAGGTCAATGCCGAGGATGGCTCCTGGAGCAGGGGTGTTCATCTTCAGAGGACAGAGAACCACACAAGCTGCCTTCATTTGCAGCTCCACAGACTCTGCACCGGCATTTCCTGCAGCTCTTTGCAAAAACTGTTTATTTAGCTTATGAATTACTTGGTGTCCGTGTCCCATGCAGTTAAGATGCCTTATTTTCAAAGCAGGTGCAAAGAGGTATTTAAATTTGCATTATATCCAGGGTATTTGCACTCAGTTTGTGTTAGATGACAGTTTCTGATAGCAGATGGGCCAAGTGAAGAAACGTTTGACCAGCATATGAAGGAGCTTGGGATACATGCAACACTAACCTTGCTTTCCAAGTTATTTTACAAGCACAAAGTAACATTTCCTGGAGATTTTATAGCTAACAATGTAGTTCTAGCTAGAGTACAAAAAATATTTTGCCCCAATTATGCACCCACAAGAGAGACCCGTAACATACTTGAGCTAGAGGGTAACTCATTTCTTGCAAACCTGGCCTCAAAACATGTTTAAAATTGGGAATACTTAAACTTTATTTAGCCTAAAGAAAGAACAGTTGGACCTGTCTGTGCTTTCAGGTGTGATACAAACCTGTCTGGATCAGCTGCCCATTCCTGCCTCCTTGCTGGTCCTGCCTGGGTCACTGACATTTGAGCTAGTGTGGCGGGGAAGTTCAACATCTCTGCACTCCCGGAGGATCCCCAGAACATCAGCCCAAAGGGAGAAAAAGAAACCCTAATGCCATCATGAACTCAGGTATGAGATTACAACAAGCTGTTACAGAACAGAAAAGACTACTGCCTGTTTTGAAGCACAGCCATGAAAGACAGCAATGAAGAGTTAAGTAATCAAATGATCCTGCACCATAATACATTTTGTTTAAATTTGAAAGTGTTGCTCATAACCTGCTCATTCATCAGAGCGAAAAATGCCTGCCTGACTCCTCCTGCCCCTCTTCCCCCAGGCTCCGTTGCCTCCAGTGAGTCGAGCAGCCCGCAGCCTGCTCCCAACGGTGTAATGACCATGCTGCTGATTTCATTATCATTGAAAACACCCATTGGTGCCTTTCAAAATCTGCAGGAAATATCCTGGAGAATCAGAAGGAAGTTTTGCTTAGTGTATCTGCCAAACGCATTACAGCACTAACATTTGTAATTTTCTTTTCAAATTATACTTAAGTGGTTACTTCGGATGATGGGGGGGCTTTATTAAAAATAATTTTTAAGGAGTATAACATGCCAGAGAACCAGAAGAAAATTACACTTATTTACAATTTTTTCACCACTTACTTATTTCTATAGTAAATCACAATTTTCTTTCACTTCCCAACTCATGCCTTTACTTTACATAGCATTTATCCAAAAACCATGAAGTTGGAAACCTTCTCTTTGTTTTGGATAAGTGAGTAATGGACTGCAACATGGTTTCATGTGTAATTCTTAATTCTGCCTTTTTTAGGCATGATTTAGTAGGAGAGAAACTCGACAACTAGGCTGCTTTGTGGCTATGCACCACCAACATGGGGCTGGGAGAGGAGACTGGGCTTCCAGCAGTGGCTCTGCTGTGTTTCCTTGTTGAGTCCCTTCTCCCTCTTCATAGTTTTTCCCTGTTACAGAGGTTAGTTGTCTAGAAACGGTGGTAAAAAAGCTGCGTGAAAGCTGAATCCCCCTTTCTACCTGATGTGCCTCCCCGCCAGCGTGGTTATCATTAACTTCCAGTCCCACCAGCATCGACGGATGTTTCGGGAGGAGCAGGAGCTCCTCGGCTCCAACCCGCCTTGCTGGTGGCTGTGGGACTGGGGCTACCGCTGGGACATGGCCAGGGGGACAGGTCCCAGTGCAGTCCCCACAGCTAAGACCAGTAGACACATGACAGGTGCACTGGTGGGATCTGTGAGCATGGCAACCTCATGTAGCACAGAAGGAAAGCTCAAATAGAGAGAGAGAGCTGGAATTGCATTCAACATTTGTTAATGCCACTCAGAGATTTCTACCCCTATGAAACTCCCAGTTTTCTCATGTGACTTTATCACCTATGTGCATAGCCTAACCTGCTGATATGGTAACCTGTAGTCTCTGGCACACAACATGCTTTCACTTTTCTTTTGAACGACTGCTCTTTATGTACTTCTCTCTTGCCTCTTTGCGTATAATCTCTCTCTCTCTCTCAAAATCAGTTATTTACCTGAAACAGTAAGGACAAGTAATACCAATCCTTCCCATTCCTCAGTGGCTTCCAGGATAGCCTGGCATCCCATATTGGTTCGGCTTTAAAGATCACTGCCCTCCCACCCAGCCCATACTGTACAGGCCTACCTAACAAATGCACAGGCTGTCACACACCACGGTAAGGTTATTTTGCAGGCACTACCACCTAATGGACAAAGCCCTGAACAAGACCCCTGCATCTTACTTCCAATGTGGCCAGGGGCCGTAAGGATGCACCTTGACACATGGAAAACTGCACTATTGAGTGAAGGAGCGGTCCCGAGCTTCACTGGTGAGCAGCTGGGACCAACAAATGAAACAGGTTTTTGAAGTGTTAAGTACTGTACAGCCAGTTTCATCCTGCTGACACTGGTATGAATTCAGAAGAGCCCTCTTGGCAAAAGGGTACTTCAGATCAGTGGCTATGCAATCAGCATCCCTTTCCTAATTCACAAGTTTCTGAATATGCAAGCACAGAAATAATCATCCTGTCCTGTGCTAAAACACAGGCAACGCACAGAGTGCGGTAACTAAATTTCTGTCAAGTCCACCTCGCACCAGGTCTCTCAGTTTTACAATTTTCCAAGCACTATATATATACTATATTTTGATCTTTTTACAGTATATGTATTGGTCATGAAAGTTTTCTTACCAAGGTAACTGGCAAGTCTATCCTCAACCTGGCAATTGCACCAGTATCAACATTTTAGCACACTAGGTTTTTCATATCCAAAGGCATAAGAAATGGTCATCGCGTTGGCCAAAGAAATTCCACCTGACATCGGGCAGAGCTATGATAATATATGCATGAAGAGATTAAATCAGTGCTGCAGACACTTATCAAGAGCACCTCCAAGAGTGATGCCCCTTTCATCTTTTGTGAGATGCATATGAATATATCAGTACTCACCCCTCCAGACACTAAATTTAGCCATAGGCTGATTTTCCCTAAGACGTAAGACCAAGAAGTAAAAATATACTTAGTTACCTCAGAGGCTCACAAATGTTTATATGAAGCTATTAAAAAGCTGAGATTTAAAACAACACATTCATTTAAGAGAAAATGAAAGGTTGATTCTGGTATGGCCGATGCAGTTACATGTTTTCTGTTGGGGGAAATTTATAGCCCCATTATGGCTGTCAAGGAGGGTAGTGAGCCACAAGGATTTCCAGATGCCATGTGTGAAGTTTCTCATTTCCCCAACTATACTAAAGTACATTATCACCCAAATGCAAACAAGCTTTAAAAAGTATCTATCATTAAAACATGTGTGGCCCCCTTGCCTGGACTTAAAGAGATTCAGTTTTTTCTTTTCCTTTCCCTTCTTTTTAAGCCATATGGGAGACTGTACTGCAGCACTCCCCAGGGGCCTAATGCTGATCTTACTGATGTCAACAGTAATACCTCAAGCTGCGTCCCTGCGGCACGCTGCATCGCGTCAGTCAGAAAACCTGGCTCTGCTGAGCAGTAATGTTTCACTTTTAGAAAGTCAACCAAGGGGTGGGGGGGGGGGGGGGATGCGGAATCGCTGCCACATTTCTCCTACCAACTCTAAAGGAGATCTGAAAGGAGCACAGAAGATAAAAAGAAAAACAAGTTCAAGTTTCTCCTGTAGCTGTAAATGCAACTTGCTGCACACCTGCAAGCAGCAGGGCCAGCTTCCTGCACAGGGACCAACCTCACACCCAGCAGTGCATTCACAGAGATGGCAATCTTGCAACAAAAGTGCACTCAAAGGCAAAGACCACCTTCAAGACAGCTTCTGCAAGCCTGCAGCCGGAGGACCTCTCTTACGGCTGCTTGGGATTGCTGTACTCTCAGGCATGAGGCTCTCAAGTGGGAATGGGTGCAAAAAACCACCTTGCAATTAATGACCTTTCCAGCTCTCACTTAGGAGAATGGAAGGAAAATAGAAGCTAGAAAACGTTATGCAAGGGAGTGAATTTTTGTTGCCAAGTGGATTTGTTGTTAAAAAAGGAAAACAGAATTTATCCAAAGATCCAGCACAATGGTGCTGAAATGAAGATAGAGATGTAACCATCAGAAGCTGATTCTGAGTAGTCCCCACTGATTTGCATTTATTTACAGTGAAAGCCACAGTCTCAAAGCAGATGTTTTGTTAAGTAATGTTAACCCAAATGTTTTGCTGAAGATGAAAACTGAATGTGAGATACTGAGTCCAAAGCAGAGCCGTCCCTTCTGTCTCACAACACCAGCAAGATGTTGAGTGGGAGCAAGGAAAACAGATTTGCTCAAAATCCAGAACCAGTATTTGTTAAGGAAACAAGGGCACTCCAGCACCTCTCACTCCAGCTGGAGAACTTCTTCCCCAGTTTTATCAAGTAAAACTGCAGGAGGGCCAGGGGCACAGTGGCACCTACTTCTGAGGTACGCTTAGCAAAATCAAAATGAAGGCTGAGGAAAGCACTGTGTCAACCACAGCAATGGCAACAGAAATCATTGTATGGCAGTTTTATCATATAAGCTCTTGTCCACTATCTCAAGAAACAGTTTCTGTGTCTTCAAATCTTTCTTATTGTCCTTCCAAAGGGGGTATATACAACATATGCCTCAGATATCAAAAGGACACTCTTAGAAGCATTATAGCAAATCCCTGACACTATGTTTTCGTGATCACATCAGACACTTGGCTTGCAGTTATGCTACAGCATTTTCTGAAAGAAGCATACATCTGAGTAATAAAAATGGCCCCTCAGAAACTGTCATGCTGCATATTCATACTTTAGAAGAGAGGAATTGAATCTCTGGTACAGCAACAGCTGCAAATAGCTGCAGACTCAAGGTGAAGAGTGTGCAGGCTTGAAGAAACAGAAAACAGCCAATGCAATTATTTCCAGAAACTTAAGACAAGTCAATATGGACAAACACCCTTTGAAATCTATACAGGGCAAATCATTGCCTTGCTGCAGCACCACAATTGAAGTTGAACCGCTTGAGTCTTCACCCTCTTCTAGCTAAAGAAACTCATCCAGAGTGCCTGCAGCACCTGTCAGTGCTTGAAACTCCAGTCTTGTTAGAAACCTGAGTTAATACATTGAAAACAAAAGTGTCATCACAGTGCTTTGAAAATGATCACTCTGGCTTCTCCTTCACTTTTTTATTTTCCATTGGATTAATTAAAGACATCAACTAAAATGTAAGCCAATTTAGGAAAGTTTTTAAAATTCAGTAATTCAGATCTTTCCACCCTAGTATTTATTTTCTATTGTAACATCTGCCATTATAGTAGGCTATTGTTTGCAACTTTTCCCGTTCTTACCTGGACAAAGGGCTCTTTTTTATTCTCCAGATTAAAAAAATAGTTAATATGTCAGATGTGAGTAAGTACAGTCTTTCGAGGGTGAATAAGAACTAAATAGCGTTAACAGCTCTCAAAATTTAATACGCATACATGTATACCTGAATTGTTTGCTGATTCTCTGAGCACTGGAAATACTTTTGACTTTTGTGTCTGAGAAAGTGGATATCCACAGACATCAGGTATCAGTCTACCTTCTTTCTGTACCTTCCCAAGCAAGAACCCCCAAAGGCTGCTGCCTCCCTAGAAAGAGGTGTAAATGTCAGGGGACTGGCACAAGAGAGAAAGCAGATGGACCCACCTATGGCCACCAGGCAGGCATGTGGTGGTATACATACAGGCAAAGGACCATGCTGTGGCAGGATCAGGGTCTCACCTGAAAATGCTCTTGCTTGGTCTCCACCTTTGCCAAAGAGCTGCCAAACGTTGTCCTCTGCTCACAGTCCACCCTGTCAATGTTATCTCTTAAATTAAGAGCTGTCCTTGCATTGCTGCCGAATGTGAGCAGCAAGCAGAACAAAGGAGGTCTGGTTTCATAAGGCTCTGGGTCCTGACAAAGAGCTTTCACGTGGATCCTGATGCCTCCTGAGGGCTACATTCAGCCTTTCCCCAGCAAGATGTTCCTAGGGTCTCTCTCCCATCTAACCACTTCCCTGTTTTCCAGGAACTTAAAAAGACATATCCTGAAGAACATCACCTCGCTCTAGTTTGGTTAACGCTGAGAAAGGATTGGCAGAAGTACTGGGGAGAACTGAGACAGACAGACACTTGTAGACTACTCTGGAGCTATTGAAAAATTAAAAGTTCAAGAGAGTCCTGTTTCAATGTTGTATCCAAATTTGAATTTAAAACTGAGCTGCTTATGACGTTTGAGCATGACTGCAAACTGTGGGTAAAGAAAACTCATCTCAGCTAAGTTTGCCATCTGGATCCTCTATCCTTGTAGGAAGAAGCAGTAAAGATCACAGGAAAATAACAACGGAGACCAAATTGGACAGGGTTTTCCTCTTCTAAAAGATGTTCTCTTCTAAGCTTGTAGTTTTATGTGTTTAAGCAGAGAAGGTAGCAGAAACCTGGCTTAAAGACCTTTATGCCTTTAAGAGACATTAGTGGACAAAAATAACAAATTGGGTTAAAATGGTTTAAGATTAAATAGAAATAACTAATATTTTAAAGTGCTAAAATATTTATGGCTGAAAAGACTAAGATAGTAAAACTGTTGAACTTATAACTTGAAGTAGATGCTTACCTGGCTTTAGGAATGAGTAAATTCTATTAACTAAGGTATATTAACTAATATAAAGTATTCTAATTTGAGAAGCTTAAAACCAGTGCAAATTATATAAATTAGGCATGCTTAATCGCTGTGCTTAAGGTCGCTTAAGGTCAGTCTTGTTCCTTGGAGTTTGAAAAGCTACACTGAAGTTGTTATCAGTGGCATCTTAAGGTATGTATATAATAAGCTTGATTTTAAGTACGGTTTCTTTTAAATTTCTGGCATGAAACACATTTTTAAAAATCCTGTTTTCTTTCATATAAATGTATTTTTTCTCCTAAAATGTGGGAAGTAAAATCATCTAGCATTCAATACTGGGCTCAGTAAAAATCGTTGGCCTGAAAGTTCAGGCTGCTTTCTACAACACAAAATCCAATACATCCAATAAGAGATTACATTAAATTTGACCTAAGCAGTGGGCAGGGTTCTTTATCCAGAAATAATGTCCTTTTGCACAAAGCCAGTATTTTGAAGGATCATATCTTACGGTGACGTATGGAAATAAAAGACCTCTTGTATTCCCAGGAAGATTACGCTAAACCAAGCGATGTTACACGCTTATATCCAATAACGCAGAAACATCCACCGAGCCATGTAGGAACAGACCACAAGCATTAACACCCAACACTTTTTTCAGAAACATAGAAACTACACCACTTCATCTCGGAACAAACTCATCCGAACATAGTTTAGTCTGTAAGAAGAACAGAGAAATGAACATATTTCACAGGAAATAGACACATTTCCAGAAGACTTTCTTTGGACAAGATTTTCCCATTTTTTTCTTTATCACCCCACACAACCTGCAACACAAATGCAGGGTTCAGTTCCAAAAAAAATACCAGCATGCTGAAGGCATCTGGAAGAGCAGTAAATTACTAGTAGATTGGAAAGATTGATTTGTGAAGAAGTTACAACGAAGCAGAGACATTGCAATCAGCATGTATATGGTGTAAAGACTGAGTCTCCCAGCAATCTCTGAATGCCCTCAATTCCCACTGGCAAACTGAAATCAGTGGGAGTTCAGGACATTCAACAATTCGTAAAAATTAAAACAGGGCAACAACTACATTTATTGTTTGGTTTTGGCAGCACCCTCTACGAGCTAGATGCTGAAGGAATGTATGATCTATGTTGTGACAACTTTGCAATTTAGAAGAATTTAAGCAAAAGGGATAGGGTAGCGAAATGGGGTATAAAAAGTGAATAAAGTGATCAAAGCTGATGATGGCTGGCTTTCTCCATTAATACAGCAATCTCTGTATTACGCACAGAGACTATTCCCAAAGCAGCTCAACCTACCTGTTATTGACATACTCATTTCCTACAAATCACGGAACAAGTGCTTCTTCACGTACTTCAGAAGGCTGTAATCTAGAAGACTGTGGGCATTGTGTGCAGAGAGGTTTGCGGGCCAGCCCTGGCCATACATCACACTTACGGGGGGAACGCATGGCAGAACGCACCCGCCTCTGGTGGAGCAGAAGGGTCTGATAAACGGAGGTGGGGAGAGTGGTGCAGGGGGCCGGGGACTGGCTTGTTGGTGCCAGTAAGAGTTCTGCAGTCTGCAGCGCAAAGGAAGACATCAGACTTGCGTAAAGACAAAAGTTAAGCAGAAAGAGATTTTTTTTTTTTAACCGGATATGTGAAAATATACACAGTGAGATGATCTTAACAAAGAAAAGTTTAAATATTAGATAAGAAGATACCTTCCAGTCTTTAAACAAGCTCCAAGGAATGCCGCATTTTGAGGCACTAGAAATTAAATTGGGCAATGCATTAGAAAATACACCGAGATAAATAACCTTCCACCAATTCTTTCTTTTTTTCAGTTGGTGTATATTTAAATTTTCTTCCTGTATGACCTAAAAATCTATACCTACAGCAGAGCCCCAGGTGACAGGAACACTATAAACCGTGTGACAGGCCAGTAACACAAATATCCCTCAAATTGCCCCAGCTCAAAAACTCCACAGTATCAGTGGTTATTCACTTCAACTCTTCCCAGTTACCTTCCTCTAAATCTGCGAGTTCAATAGCTGCATCCGCAATGCCCCCCTTACCTTTCTGTTTTCCTTAAACAAAACAGAGTAAGAAAAAGTAACAGCTGATAAGTCACTGGATGATTCCTCTTCCAGAAAGACTGCAGCAAGGCAGTATTGTATTGACTGCACGTTTCTTGTTTCTCTCACTTTTTCTAACAAATTACTTTTTATTCATGCCTAGATTCTGCACTTCTTATGCACCCAGAATATGCCAAAATACGCCCACAAGTCATCTTCGTTTCTTTGAGGAAAAATGAAATAAAATAAGGACCTACTGCAAATGCAGGGGGCTGTCCCACCTTTAACTTTCTTCTAACGCTTAACACCAGACTTAAAATTGTACCATATAAACACTCAGAAGTTGAAACAGCACCAGCAGCCCTTCCATCAACTTCGCTTTACACATTAAACCACGATTAGAGTCCATTAAGGCATCTAAATGTGACTTACCACATGTGTTAATTGGGTGGGGGAAAGAAAAAAGAAAAAAGAAAACACAACCCTCAAATGTGGACATTTATGTATTCCCATTATTCAGACCCTCTTGATGCCACAATCTCCCACTTCTATAGTTTATAAATGTTTGATTTAAAATATAGCCATTTTATCATTTGTACCACATTTACCTCATCTTACCACTGTTCTGACTGGATGAGAAGCTAATGTAGCCTACACTGTCTGGTCAATTATTGCATGGACACCAGGGACCAATTAATGCCATCCATAAAAGCCTGAATCATTCTGTCAATTAACTAGAACTAACTATGTCATCAGATATATTACTGGTGAGCAAGTCTATTTGGTTGCAATATGTCTTGAAGGAGAGCAGTATCAAATGAATCACAATTGACTTGGACAACTGCTAGCATAATTTCAGAAGATGAAAAGACAAATGTGGTAGTTATTAGTGGTCCCCTGAGGAATTACAGCCAAGCAATTGTAATGTGCTAAGACTGTACTAGCAGGTGCCCACAGCACAAATCAGGCAGAGGGTTAAATCAATATTTTCAATTTCTTAGGATCAATCCAGTGTTTGAACAAGATGGAAACTTGTTAGCAATTGGCAGAATGTGTAAATGAAAAGTCAAACTTCTTATTATTTGTTAAAAAGGAATCAGTGCTCTGCATCATGCCCTTGGCACAAGGTAATGCTTTCATGATCCAGTTGCTTGGGCATTCACTAAGAATCTAGCAGTTCTTAAATTTTAATAGAGTGCAAAAGGTTACTCTAATACACGCCGAACGTTCAAGATCTTTAAAAATGATTGAAGTGTCAATAGGAAAGTTTTTGAGCTGTGGCAACAGCATAGTTATTAATGATTAGTGCAAGAAGCAGAAAAACCTTGATCGCTTTAGGAAAGTGTCTCACCAGGAATGCAGCTTGACATCACTGGTACGACTTCACATTTATTCTGTTTCATATGGAAGAACCTTAGGATCATTAAGTGATTCTTTACAAATTAAACACAAAAGAAAAAAGTGACCTTAGAAATTGATTTCATTTAGCACTGCTGGGTTTAAAGATGCCTATAGCAGGACTTACAGAGTTGGCATCAAATTCCTCAGTTTTAACACAAAGGTGTCAAATGCATCTTTACAGCTTATTATTGTTTTAAAAAAGAAGTCTCCAGATACCCTGACAATCAGATGAGGTCTGTCTGGATAATACATTTACATTTGAGTTAGGGAAACATACCCCTAAAATGACACCTTAGATGAGGTACAGCCAAACCTCTTGGATTCAAAAGATGAAAACTGGTAAGTAACATTACTTTACCTGGGAAAAAAACAGGTGATGACAAGGAAAGCTATTTCCAGGATGCAAACCCAACTCTTTAAATCCATTATTTCAAATAGATCAAAAACATGAACCATCTTCATTTATCATGCTATAAAACCCAAACCATTTTTATTAAGAGAACAAAAAGAAACCCCTAATAGTTAATTTAAAGATAGGAAATGTGACAAAACAGTTTTGAAACACACATGCCCAGAAAAAGCACCTGTGCTGCCAACACATGAATATATTTCTCTATATGTTTGGCTAGCATAGGAATTCTTTGTATTGTCTTCAGTATTTTGGACTTTAACTTACAGGCACAGACAAAGGAGAAGGTAGATGAAGCTCCTCTTTCACAGTTGTCAGGAATGGAAATACTGTTTTGGATGTTCTTTGCTGGCTGTTCTTTAATTGTAAAGATAATGATAATTACAATATTGGAAAAACGGTTCATCTGACTGGAGTGCTTTCATCCAAAGGATCTCAGAGCACTCTCAGCACCAGAGCAGGGAAACGATCTCTCGCTCAGCGTATGGCCCACCTGTGAATACACTGTTACAGAGATTTACTAGCAACACCTCTATGGCTGCTGTTTTTAAATAATAGTTGCAGCCTTCGCTGACACAAGCCAAAATAATAAAGCACACTTTTAACTTCAGGAAAGTGCAAACTTTTAAAGCTTTACATTAGATGCTGCAGATGAAGTAGGAGATACTTCTTCTTGCTCAGCCTTTCCACGGGAAAACAAGTATGCTGAATCAAGTGAAGTAAAAAAAACAGCAAAACAGATTTCCCTATTTCAGGGTTGGCTCAGCTAATCTATTCTCAATGTCTAACACACTGCAGCTTTGTCTGATTAGTGCAACACATTTTTCAAGAAGACCTTTTTATCTTATATACATTTAGCACAATATGGTGAGCACTCCACATCACAGAGTGTCAGGTCCAAAGTACACAGATACGCTATCAGTGTAAGACAAGTATGATAAAACTATGGGAATGCAAAATATGGCAGTACTTCCTACTAAATTGCCCCCTATTAATTACAAAAAACTAAGAGAAAGAACTCATTATAGTAATGATATAGTTATTCTTTGAAGAATAATGCAGTGAAGATAAGCCCTGTAATCCAAGATACACCGCCAATAGATTTTTGCTTGCCTAATCCCTCTACCTACGCACTGTGTATCAGTAACAACGTGTGTTTTTGGCTCTCTGTATACACCCCCAGGTGAAAACCATTAGCTGGTTTTACGAAGGATGCAGTGTACATGTACTTCCTTGTGCTGGGCTGGGAGAGCTTGAAGAACCTACACCTTTAAGAAGCACAGTGAACGAGCACAATTATTTGAAACCAAGGTTCAGCAAATAGAAGACAATAAAATATGGAGTAACTTGAAACCAGCCCACGCACTGCCAAAGAGAAATCTCCGGCTTGTCTCTCTCTCAGACACACCCTTGCAGCTCTTCTGGAAAGCTGTGCTCTGCTCACAAGACAAGGAGCTAATTGATTCGATCGTCTTCTGTGTGTGCAACTATAAAATAAAAGTGCATAAAGAACAGTGCGGACATACAGCTCAGCCAACTGCATTAAAAGACTCGGCTGTCTAACAGCGTGCCTATCACAGAACAAGTGCCGCAATTGTTCCAGCCAGACGCCACGGGACCAAGAATGCATAATTTCAGGACTTGTGTGTCCAACAGTAGGATACATTGGCAGCAGAATTAGCAAAACGGATTTAAGTTCAGCTATCGTTAACATGTTCCTTTACCATCCACAGCGCTACTGAGGTAGTATAGACGGGGCTGGTCCACTCTCCTCCACCCACTCACGCACCTGTCAGACACCTCCTCCGGCTGTGCAGAGCAGCACATGGTCAGCTTGCAGTGCAGCCTTTCCGTTCCATCTACAAAGTAAATGTAACTTCCTCTGAGCAGGGGTTTACACACAACCGGAGAAAACAAAGTAAATCTTTTCTGACTGAACTGGTAGACAACTCAGTGCCTCAGTCTGATTTACTTTACAGCGCAATTTATTCCACAGACTTTCTGGTTCTGACCCAGTGAAGCTTACCGGGCTGGAGGGAAATGCTGGCACAGGACCTATGTGACAGCTCCAGACGGTGCGAGGGGAGGATTGTCTGCAGCACGAACAGGACAATACCTCTGTGTACGCTGCCCAAGATGAGGGAAGTAAGGGCTGTACCAGTTCAATTCTTCTAAACTATATGCTTAAAAGTAAAATGGGATCAGATGCATATCAAACTGAGCAAGAAACATCCTATCTTTGTATTCATAACAGCTGTCTTTCTGTTAAGCAAAGGCATCAATCAATTCCACTGACAATGAAACGGGAGAAATGTCGGAACCCATTCCGCAAACTCTGAACTCAAACACTGCTCTTGGATCTCAAATGTAACAAAGCTAGCTACTAATTAAGAATGACCTATATAGAGCTGAATATTGAGCAGTCTAAAAACACAAGGCTTAAGATATCTCTGACATGTTTTTTCCAGAAATAATAATATGAAATATACTTAGAAGATACACTTCTGCCCTGTATGAAAAACTGTATTGAAAATTTGCAAAATCTAGGAAAAAACATGCAGCAGGAAAATAATTCTAAGCAAGTTTCCACATAGTCATCGAGTTTCTGATATCAGTTCTTCTGGTTTAGGTATATGGAGTAATTTCACCAAACAGGGCAACAAAGTCACACTGCTGCAAAACCGGGATATGCCTGAGGAGAATCAGCTCGAACATATTTATCAGATTCCACAGATTTAGACACATAAATGATAATCCCCATACATGTAAGTTCTCTATCACGTATGGAGGAGCTACAATTATGGTCAAGCTAGAAATTATTTTCTAGGTCTTGGCTAGATAAATTGAGCAAATCAGAAAGATGATAACAGACTAGCGAGCCCATGAGACTCATTCCCTCTGCTTTCTGACAAAACCAACAAGAAGCCAGATGTGCCCATGGTATTCAAGACAAGATTTCACCTCAGGGCCAGAGTTCTCCTTGCCCTACAAAGCAGTGACTTCTGAGGTCGCCAGGAACTGCCATGGAGGGTGGCACTTGAGCATGACTCAATTCAGATGTTCTTTCTGGAATAACGGTAGGGTCATTACATGAGGAAATATTTACACGTTGCATCTGATTTCACATTGGTTTAAGTTCACTGAAGTCAAAGGACTTAGCGACAATTTGCTCACAAAGTAACACAGGACCCTGTATTTTTCCTTTCCTTACCTCCTTGCTCAAGCCCCAGGCCTGATGAAAGATACAACCCATACAGTTGGCCATACAGTTGAGACATGAATTTGATCTGTTATTAATGCACTGGTCCTTAACTTGTCTTTAGTATTCACAAATCTTTAACATGCCTGAGGTCTGACTCTCCACCTGTCCCCAATTATATGATGCTGTAACTTTGTGATGACTCAGAACACCCATAACAAGACTTCTCTTTTTCAATCAGTTTTACAGACCGACTTCTTTTCAGCTCCTCTGATATCAATGTGATCCATCTTGACTTTGCTATGTCCCCCTAGTAGGGTGTTCATAGAATAACGAGTCTACAGGACAGAAAAGGCAGGCAGCAGGATTCCTCTCCAAGGCAGAAGCATGGCACACACACCAGCCCTCACCCACACCTCAAGATGGGATGACGCCAGCACCCCTCACCCCTCAGGGAAGCTGAGAGAGCAACTCCCCTAATCACAGTGACCAACAAATAGCCCTCTGCATCAATACCCAAAAGAACACTTGCAAAGAAAATGAGTCTGTTGCTACACAACCTGCTATTTCTCATTTATTATTATTGGAGTTTCTATCACATCACCAGTATATTTAAGCCACGTAAAAAATATACTCAAACGAAAAGACTTAAATCTTTCCTTTCCAGAGGTTAACGTGCTTTGAAAAGCAGAAGCACAACTCTGTACATTCTTTCTTCAAGTAGAATTTCTCTCCCAGAGTACTGTGAAGTAGATAACAGTATGTTATCGTGATCTGTTAATGTTTTGCTTGGATGTGATGCTGCTATTAGCCAAAATGGAGGGTCACAATAATTCTGACTGATCATCACTCCAGAAAGGACAACAGAACCGGAAAAATCATTGTAACTAAGTAACAATATGAAAATAAATGCAATCACTTTGTGACAAATTTTATATCATACATTTAATAGGATAGTTACAGAAATGTATCTAATTATTTACAGTTCAAATCTAGCATGCAAGGTTAAAGCAGAACCTAGTGCATCCTAAACTCTGCTTAAAGGAAGAAAAGGAGAATTGGAGTGAAGACCTATGTAGTTTTTAAATCAGTTGAAAAATTACTCATGCTCTTGCACAAATGATCCTGAACCCTGCATATTTTTTTTCAAGCAGATACACTGAACACACTCAGTATACATATGCTGGTTAATACTTATTTTATTCACAAGGCAGCGTCAGATTTTAAAAATGTGTTGGAAATTATTCCATGATGTTGATGATGATGTTGAATTGCTGCATCGTGTTGATCATATTCTGTAAGACAGATGTGTATAGCTTGCCTGATTTAGGCTTAGCATAATAAGCAGTACATTTTTGTGTTATATAGGAGTAAATCAGTGAAATCCATTCTAAATCTTACTAAAGCTATGACGTCGTCTCCCTAGACTCATTCACTGCTTTTAGACTCATGAAGACTTTATGTTTATACAGAAGAGGTGACTTCTTGCCTAAACTGAACTTTGTGTAACTTATATCCCTGGTAAAAAAAAAAATAATAATAAAATCTGTAATTATAGGTGTAACATCATTCGCTGAAGAACATAGCTTTTCAAATTTAATTATAAACCCTAAATGTACTTAGCTAATCAGATCAATTGCAAGTCACTAGCGAAACACAGTCAGATTTTCACTGCAGATAAAATTTTGCCACCTCTCAGCTGCTGTGAGAGCCAAAGTCAGGTGAAAAGTAATATAAACCAGACAAGCATGTCTTCCAAGCACTGCATTACAAAAATCTTTTTGTTGTGTTTGCAGAGAAGTTCCCTGCAGATACTTGATTTGCTATGGTTTTATCTCACTGAGCCTCTGCTGAGCAGTAACCACCCTTTTGAGGAGGCAACGACCCCTTTTAGACCTGTCCCATGGTCCTCTCTTGACCCAGGAATGCAGCAGGCCAGTTCTCAATAGCCCCTCCATGAATTTACAGGGACAAAACTGAAGTTCTGCACCTACAAACATAGCTGAAATCTCAGAATAGCTCCTAACAGCTCCTGCTCCAGACCATAATTTCTAAGCTTACTCTAACAGACCTGGAGTAGAGACTTTAGCAGTCTCTCCTAAGGCACTTGCTCCAGCAAACCTGACTTTGCCATCGTTTTTTTTCCACCGCTGAGCTTGAGAGGCTGCAGTGTCAGTCCAGCACTGCGCAATCTCCTCTGAATAACCAGCCTCTCACAACTGGAAGGTGGCCAGCCCATTGTGACTCTGGATCACCAAACCCTTCAGCCTTCCTCTCTCTTTTCTGTAACATTGACCCGTTCTCTGTTCTGCTATGGTGAGGTCTTTCAGATGGAGAACATCTCCTCCTTATGACTGTGAAGTGGTTACTGTAACGAAATGGAAAGCTTAGAGTACCGCATGATGATCAGATTTTCAGCGCTATAGCTAGGTAACATGCGATTGGACCACGCGACATAAGGTACTTCTCTTCACAGGCCACTGATAATTCTGCCTTGATTGCATATACTGTCATTCATATGAATGGGCTTGAGGGTAATCTGGGCCAAAAAGGCAAAACTGAGCCTCAAAAAAATGGTTTGCGAAAGATAAGATCAACTGCAGTCAGTCTATTGTAAATAGAAAGCAAAAATTAGCATATACAATAATTGCCAGTTTGTTTCACAGTTGTGTTTCCTTTTGCTGTAAACATCATCCTGAAAGCTCCTGATGACGCAGCAGTTGCAAAATAAACTGCTTTCCTACTATAATATTTATGCAGTGTATAATCACAGCACACTCTAAGGCTGACACAAAGGCACTTTTAAAAGGAATTAGCATCACATTATAATTACATAGCTATAATATTATTTATTAGTCACAATATTTGCAGGTCTCAATTCCATAGTACTGGCTGTTTGAAAACAGTTCCTCAAAGTGCTTGCTTAGCATAGAAAATCAGAGACAACAGGTAGATGTAATGGGCAGGTGAAAGGCACAGCAGAGAGGTTAGAATAGCCTGACAGCTGTGCCAGATAAAGTAACCAGTATTTTCCTCTTTTTAAATAAATTTTGGCACACATAGAGGCAAGCAAATCAAAGCAATTCAAATGCTGCCAGAGCCCTGTTGACATCTATACAGTATGCTGCTTCTCTATGAAAAAACAAATTTCCTCTAAAACACTCCACAAACTCTAGGGACAAGGAACGTGCCCCAGCATCACCCTCTCTAATCTCTAGCAAACAGAGGATGTCTGGGCTAAGAGGAAAGCACCGAGAGGCACAAGGATCCCGAGGAAAGACATACAGCCAGAAGATCAGGAATGAAATAGCAAGGAGACCACAGGTTGTGCAGGAAAAAACACCGAAGAGCGATATGCTCCCAGACAAGTGAGATGGCAAGCCAGGCCAGGCCAAAGCCACCTCAGAGAAATGGAGGACAAATGTGGGGACAACTTAAGAGAGTTCTCTCAAACTCAGATAACTTGCAGCTCGACAACGTCCTGAGCCAGAAGCGGTGCCTCTGGATATAACATAGGATTTTTCTCCTGTTTGTTAGCTTTCTGACATGATGTAAGCATTTAGCTTCCACTGTATCTTCCAAGGAGTTTCATAGCTGAACTAGATCTCGTATGGAGAGTTATCTCCTTTTTTTTATTTTGACCCTCTGACCTAAAGTTTAAATTACTGCAGAAGAAACAGTGAGTAGCTGCTCCTCACCCACTTTCTTTGTGCAACTTGATTTTACAGACTTTAACCCTTTAACCCTATCCACCTTGAGTCACCTCTTCGGGACTGAAGAGGTACAGTCTACTGAGTCACTGCTTGTGCTGAAGCTGTTTGTATGCAACTTCTTTGATCCTCCTTGTTACCCTCTTTGAACCTTTTCCAGGTCTGCTGTTCTCCTTTTTGACAGGGACAACAGAAGTGTATGGGTATGGGTATGCATGGCTGACCTGGCTTACAGGCAGACACCTCCCTCAATCCGGCAGCATCGAGGAAAAGCAAGGCTTCTCGAAAAAAATCCAGGAGCCACTCTTGCAGTGCTACCACAAAGACTCCCCCTTCTATCACCTAATACAATTTAGGCTAAAAATCAAATAATCACTTGCCACTTTTATTTCCCCACATTTTTGCTTATTTGCAAGTGTAAGAACATTAGCATGGACTGGATTGTTTCAGTTTTTGAAATGTGTAAATCTCTCACAATATCTTTCAATATTTTATGGACCTCCAGACATCCATAGACCGCATGTTGAGAACACTGCTGTTCAGTGCTTAACAAACAGCCAAACAGGAGTTACAAGGACAAAACACGTTTAAATCAAACTGCCCTCTACGGTACGACTAAGTGCACAGGAATTCTCTGTGTATATTCAAAACCACTTAGACATAATCTGATGTTCATTTCCCATGCAATAAATTCACATGTGTACACTCGAGTGTGGCTCACTGTTTTGGACCTGACGCGCAACATGCTTGCTTGTGAGGAGGCATCTTAATATGGAGGTAAGAACCCCAAGAACCACAGGGAGCAGAAGCCCCAGGTACAGTAGGCAGAATATGGCCAAAACCCCGTGAAAGACATCGTGCCTGTATTTTTAGGGCAAATGCTAACAAACACCAACTGTTTTCTCAAAGTAGGTGACCTATGTGCAATTTTTAATGACTCACTGAAAGCTTGGAACAGCTGTAAGAAATGGTCAGTAGAGTCAATTTAAGCAAGACCAAAGCGATCAGATTGTGGGATCGGCAATTGTACTGAAACAAAATGTTACAAACCTGAGTGATAAAGTGCATGAGATGCCCCTAATGGAAGGCTTGAGGCTGCTGTTGCAAATGATCGCCTATGAAGACAGAATCACTGGCCAGATGACAAAACCAATATTCCTATAGCTTTACTCATTTTATTGCTTCCAACCAGCCCTGCCTAACTTTGTAGATCACACGCTGGATAAATTCTGATTGAGGGAATATGCTATACCAGCTGAAAACTTCACATTTGCTTGAATTTATTACTAACTGACATCACAATTCCAGCAATTCATAAATTTCCACACTGGTCAGCAAGCTATGACCTACAGGGAAAATGTTATGCTGACTTCACTGCAACAGCAGTGCTAAAAACTAGAAGGCACAGCTATAAGTACTTTAGCAATGGGGTTTAGATGGATTCAGCAAAAAGATAAAGAACTCATTAGGCTCCACGAAAGGTTGTAAAACTAGTATGATACTCAAAGGGAAATGCTGGAGTTGTGGAAAAGAAAATGACTGAGTCATATGTTGTGGAAAAATACATGGGATAACAACTCCTTGGAAGAAAGACTGCAGACACTAAATATGATAATTAAGATCTACATATTTAAAGATTACAAATATTTATTTTATATGATTTAGACTTGTCAGTAGATCCAAGAAAGCCACAAAGAAAAAGTTTATAATGAGAGAAAGTCTGGTGAAAGAAAACAATCCAAGCAAAATCCCCAAAGCTCTATAATGAAGGAATATGGTAACATTTTAGCATTTGGTACCACCTAGTCCCTTGGAAACATTAGCACTCCTATTCTGCCTCAAAAAGAAGTTCACCTAGTTTAATACCCTGTTTCTGTCAGGTGTGAGTTCCAAATAAGGTTAAAAACATGACAGAATAACTTGCCCCAGCTTATTCCCAATTTGTAACCTGAAGAATGTAAGTTAATATTCCCTATAAAATGTTTCTCCTGTAACATAGTTGCGAGTTCTTACTATCCACATAAATATCTAACCTTCCCTCGCATCTCACTTGCTGCAGTGTCACGCTACTGAGGAAAAACCTGCATTTCTCAGGATTACCCAAAATGTTTCTGTGCGCATGTGACTTATGTTCTTTAATGACCCAGGTATTTCATTCTGCAGTTCCATTTTGCACCTACTGATCCAGTTTTACTGACTTGGTGGTAACTAAAACTCATTCCTACATCTACTCAACTTCACATATTAAATTCAATGGCATTGCTGCCGCAGAGCTATTCTGTTCTGTCTGTCCCAGAGGCACGAGACAAGAAAATGGGGGAAGGTGAATACACTTTAGTCCGTCTCCAGGGCACTGCAAGGAGTGGAAAGACGCTACCAAGCCTTCCCATCCCAGGGAGCCACGCAGCATCACCAGTGCAGATGCTGTATTCTGAGTGTGCACAGACATCCATCAACTCATATACAGGGATGGTATTTCAGATCAATGACGACACATACGCATGCAGTAACGAAGTAGCCATCCCAAATGACAATTAATTAAATGCCACCATCAGAATTGCCTTTGGGGACTGGGGGATGAAACAATCCTCATGAGCTCCTGGACATATGCTGAGGAGCGAACCGTGGCCTGGTTGCTCCCGGGGAGCAAAGCCCGGAGATGCAGTGAGCAGCAGCACCCAGCCCACACCCCGGCAGTGCTGCCCGTCTCCATCAGCACGCCTGGCCCTGGCCCTCATGGCAGGGCTGAGCACCCTGCTCTCCTTTCTGGAAGGTCTAATGCCTGTTTAATTATACACATGTGCCTGGAGAACAGTCAGCATTGAGGTTCCCCCTTTCTTGCCCTGTTATATTTGCAATACTTAATGCTCCATAATTGATTATATGCAATCTGTACCAGCTGTGGCTACAATATACTGCAGATGCAGTTTGGATGGGGAGGCAGTAAAATCAGAAATACTCAGGCCACCAGTGCAATTCAGTGAATACTGTCTGGCAAGACAGAAACCAAGAAATAGTGCACTGAAGACTAACTTTTCAGGAACAAGACAGGTTTACTCTGAGCATTAATTCTGAAAGGAATGGGGTTGTGGTTTCAGTTCAGTCTTTAATAGTCTTCATAAAAAAGCACTACAGATAATATCCCATAATCAGTGATTTCTGATCAGGAGAGTCCAATAAGCAATTTTCCAGCACATGCTGGAACTAGTCTGCCTCTTTAATCTAAAAAAAAAAAAAAAAAAACAGTGCTCCAGTATACATGTATCAACAGAAAATGCAGGCAAAACAATTTAAATATCTTGGCTGTCTAGCCATTTGAGGGTCTAGCCACATATTCCATTAAAATTATCAGCCAAAAACCCCAGTTCTGTGCTTTGGAGTGCTCACATTTAAGAGTTTTCTTAGAATGTACAAAACATCATCTCTTATTGTTGCTTAGCAGTGGTGACTCCCTCACTACCAGTATTGGAATACTTTTACTATTCTGGACCAATTTAATGCAAGTTAGCTTTTTTATCTGTTTTGTTGGAAAAGCTCTTGGGAAAAACAATCTGAATTATAATCAGTTCAGCAGGAAAGTTCAGTTTTATATCCCCTCTTTAAAATTAGGGTATATGGTTATGATTAATTGCTGAATCACACCATGTGCTCTTTTCTACAATAATTGCTAACTGAAGTCAACAGCAGTACCGTCATCTATTTTAATGGGTTAGGATCACGCCACAAGACACAAAATAAAGACACTTCTTGCTTCAAAATGCTTAGGATCAAAACAAGAAAAACACAAGAGACACACTGGGAAACCCAGAGGGATGAATGACTAGGAATTTAATTTCTCACTTACTGCTAATATTATTGTTGACTTGCTTGTTAATGTAATGTAGCACTTACATTAAGGGATCTGTGTCAGAGTGACCCACTAATGATGATTTCTGTCTGCTGCCAGCATAGGCGGACATAGAAGAGACTATTTCAGTGGTGTTCAGGGGCTATTTCCCTGTCATTTAGGGGATTTAAAGCTCTTAAACAGCTACAGGCTTGTTTATTTTTTAATAATTAGAGCTGGCTGAATTGTAACTCAAAGAAGACAGGCAGGGTAAGGGGCCTCTGCTATCTATAGCGCAATCACAGTACAACGGAGAAGGCAGGAGGTACAGAGACGGTTTTATTCCCCTCCTCACCAGGTGGGGAGGGTGGAAGAACCCCCTAATTTCTCTTGTGTGATGCCACAGCCAGCACAGCTATGTCCCTCTGCAGGTGGAGATGAAGGACAGGATTTCCTAAGCCACAGCTCCCTGCTTATAAATACCATCTTTTTTTGTGCCACAATGACATGTCATCTTGGTTTCCAGGTGAGTACAGCCAGCTCTGCAAAGCCCAGAGGTCAGGGAAGGGGCTGTGTGGGGAGAGGAGGGAGACACCTCAACCTTGCCTAACTAAACCAGATCCCAAATTGGATCTAGTTGAGCCATAACTATCCAGCCCCAAAAGCCCTACAGCTGATACACCTGGTCTAAAGAAGGAGCATGAGGCAAACGCCCTCTTTTGCCAGAATAATGTGCGTTCCTCACGGAGAGCTCATCAGCACAGAAGCACTAGCAAATCTCTCCTCACATGCGCAGGCCTTAGAGCAGCAGGGATATACCTCCAGCCCAAGCTTTTCAAAATGCCTTCCACCAAATTTATTCTCTATTTGGTGTCACTGATCATGATTGCATAATGAAAAACAGAAGGGGAATACATACTTAGAAACTTCAGTTTATAAGACAAGATGAAAAACAGCTCTTCGTAATGGCAGACATGGACAGAGGCACACGAGAGATTGCTCTAATACCAGTTTGGTTTGGTTTTGTCTAGTTGTTTTTCAAAATGGTACACTTTCTAACCCATCTAGAAGACTGGTATCACCTACCAATGAAATTTGTAACCCTTTACTACAGCGCAGTCATGGACACAATTGTCCAAGCAGAATAGGCTGATTAAAATAGGCAGAACACAACTAAAAATATTTGAGTGGCAAGTAAACAACTGCTGCTTTGAATCACGGGTGACGTTTATATCTGTACAAGTGGGTGTAAAATTCTTCTGTTCGTAAGGCAAAGCAGTGGGGAACCGAGCCTGTGGCTCACACTGCAATGGCAATCACATTACCCCTCCACCGTGATGATGAGAACCAACATCAGCAATAAAAAACTCTCTACTCTTCACATCTGTGTGCTTGCTTGTTTTAAAACAGGATCATACAGAAGCCCTCACATATCTATAGCAAACACTGGAAGGTGAACTGGGCAACAGATATTACCCAGGACCTTGCACAGCTGATGCAAACCAACAGTGTTTTTTGCCATCCCCTCCTTAACTGGGCTGGGGTGCTTTATCCACTCCATCCATGACTATTTAGACTGCAGGCCCTTTGGGCCAGGGACCACCTAATGTGCATGTGTTTCTACAGTCTCCAGAACAAGGCTTCCATTTTTGCTGGTTCTCCCTAGGCTAGACCATAATAAATATGATTATTTTAACAATAACACACATTAATAGTTGTTAATGCATTGCTTGAATTTTCCTTTGAAATGTAATCTGTGCTCTCCTCCGTCTCAGCAGCTTAATTGCTGCCTGAACTTTTCTCAGTTAACTGAAAGTGCCACAGGTAAGATTTCTTCCCTTATCAGCACTTTTAATCTTTGAGTAATTTAAAGCAAATACATCTATTACTGTGATTGCAAATGAGCCCAACTGTTGGGCTTTCTGTTTGTTTTTGCCTTTGCTGAACTTTTAAGTTATTTTGGAACAGCAACCTGTCCTGGCAGCAGTAGCACAGACATGACATAAAGCTGGCTGTTAAAGGCTACCTAGCCTTGACTGTCAGCTCTCGCCTCCCTTTGATGAGTAAATCCCCATTTCGATGAGAGTTCTCAGGACCTCTTGTGCCTACCAAACTCATTTTGCTTCCAGGCTGGGGAACAACACTGGCCTGTACCTTGTTTAAGCGCACTGGGCTGTCTGCTCTTTAATAGGCATCTTCGAGTTCCCAGGGCTGGGGGAGGCCACGCTACGATCAGCCTTCCAGCACATCGCTGCTGGCAGTGGGCCTGTGTTGGCAGGGATGAGAAGTGTGCAGGGTTCTGGGGGGGCCCGGGGAGCAGCTGCCTGGTGCAGAGCAATCACCTTTCCAGCCGGCCGGCCACTGGCCAGAGAAATCTGCCTAAATGCTATGAACTTTGCTGGCAGGCAGAGGAAAGGAGAGTCACCCAATGCCACCCTGGCCCTGAAAATAACCTGGCTGCTGCAGTTGCCGGCTGGCAGTGCGGCCCCGCACGCCTGCAAAAGCACGGCGGTGCTCGGGGCTGGCTCAGCCCTGTCCGTGCTTCCCGCAGCAGCTGCGCATGCATCGCATGAGGCCCCACCATGCCCTCTGTGCCAGCTCTATGCCATAAAGAGAAAAGCCTGGTTTGCTCAAGGAGGAAAAAAAAAAAACAGCATTTCAGCTTGTTGTTTTGGTTTTAAGGAACTTTTTTTCCTCACATGACAAATTCCTCTTATCTTACTCTAAACCAAACATGATTATTTATGAGTGGTAAGTATAACAGAGGGACTAGGGGCCACATCACAGACCAAAACCCCACTGCGCTAAGCACTGCACAAAGACAGAGCAAAGAGATGATCCCTTCCCCAAAGAGCTTACATCTAAGAATAAAATGGAAAAATCTCATTATTGACAGATTAATGACAATCTGTCAGAGTAACCATTCCTATTAGGAACGTCTTGTGTAGAAAAGTAGTACAGAGGCCCTTATAATTAGCTAAGGATAGCTAATCTGATGCAAAAATTGTACAGTTAAAATTAAGGACTCACCTCCATGGCAACATCGTATTAAAAATGGTGAGTGTGATATGAGTATACAGAAACATTTTAAACAGAACAGACAGACAACTCCTAGAGATGATGCCAATGGATGGGTTTCTTTCATTTACATCGTAAAAACATGCAATATTTATGTCCTTAGAACAAGCATTTTTAAATAACATCCGTGGATTTTCTTCTTTCAGCCCAGTTTACTGAGGTAGTTTTAATACTACTGCTACAAAAATAAATGAATCACTGACTGGTTAAGAGTTAGGGGTTTTTTGTTTTTTTTTCGCATATTAGTGCCACCACACACATATTTGTGAAAATAAGATTTTCCTCAGATTAGTTCTTCTTTTGCTTGATCATATACATCAGTTATCAAATATTGGCTAAACATAGTGCTAAACTTCCTGAGTCACAGAGCTTTTATAATTAGAAGATGTTAGTACAGAAAAGGTTGTAAGTACTTGTTCTGCATGTACAAATTGCTTCCACACACAGAGCTTGCAACAGCCTACGGACAATTTCACACTACTCTTGTCCAGTCTCTCAGCTGCCATCTGAGATGGAGAAGCCTTTTGATATTCAATACAGTATTTGACAGTGTCGGCACTTAGATGATATCTAAGTATACGTCAAGAAATACAACTAGAAGGAGCTTGAGGAAAAAGGATCTTACATCCTCATGTGGTGTAAAAGGGCATGCACTCATGCATGCCAGTGAAAATCACACTGATTTACATGATGTGAGCATCTGGCTCTTCTCCATGGGTAAGGACTTACTGCCCAAGGGTAAGAAACAGCCCATGATGTTACTTCACGTGGGCACATGATTTTCCTTGCATTATTACTGGGTAACTCCCACGTGGCTTCTCCCACCCTCAGGAGGAAAGATTCTGACCTCAACTTCAAATGAAGTTATTCAGACCAAAATTACTTGGGCATAAAATGCTCAGGACCCTAGCTCAGGCCCAAAGAGCTACTGTTGTACCATCAATGTCCAATATGAGTATTAAGACCTCTGAATTTTCACACATTTATTTTGACTAGTCTTGATGTTTGCCAGTCACACAATCAGCAGGATATACACATAGTGTTTAGAGCTAATCCTGCAGCGCTTATATGAAAAAAGAAGAAAGAAAAAAGAAGAAAAAAGAAGAAAAAAAGAAAAAAGAAGAAAAAAAAGAAGAAAAAAGAAGAACCAACCTCCCAAAATTCAGTTCCAATACTACATTAAGCCCTTCAGTACAGACTTGTACAAGGTGCCTGAAACCAAACATCACAACAATAAGCAAAATCTTTTATTGCATTTTTAGTAGTTTAATAAAAACAAGGCAATCATTGTAAAGTGTTTGCTGATCAGTAGGATGAAATGAGTGCGCTAAATATGAAAACAAAGAGCTTAGAATTAACTGAAAACATACGGCAAAACACAAATGAGGGAGTTCTGCTTCTCTAAAAACTGAGATCTGTTAAAAGTTTGAAACAACAGCCATGGGTACTTAAAGAAATCTATTTAGGGCATATGCACTGCTTATGAAACTTCCAAAGACGAAGGAGAAATTGTTCCAGATTTCACACAGTTGATGTACTATACCAGAAAATGCCTATTTTTGATGTTTTTCATTGACACACACATACATTATGTCATTTCGACAAATGGCAGCTTTGTCCGTACTTAGTATCTACAAGGCGTGGGTAAGAAACAGCTAAAGCATAAAACCCTAAGGACAAGGCTTCATTGTAAGCATTAAATAATTATAACAATGCAAAATTAGTCAGAGTAATATCTCTGTTTTATTTCAAGTGATGTGAGGTCTGATCCAGAGCTGAATTTACTGTCGATTCCAGCTACAATGGCATTTCACACTGTATTTTTTGCTAATAATTCAAGAGACAAAATCCATTTTATTTTTTAACCAACCAATTTCATTTATTAAATCCAGTTTCTGATAATAATTAGATTTATACTCCAAATCTGCCCTAGTTTTATTTGTTAGTGCTTCTGAAGTGTATTTGATTTTGTCTCTTCTCATGCCAAAAGCTCTTTACCACAAGAAATTGACTGTGCAGGGGAAAAACACTGGGGCTTCTCTTTGTGTTCTGCAAAAACTGTCAAACAAATATTATTAAGAATTTTGAAATTAATAATTTTGAGAGGAAAATAATACTCTTTAAACTGTCATTATTACTTTTACACAAAAGTAGACAAAACACAGGGTCTTACAGCTGGTAGTATACTTTCAAATAATGCCTATATTTAAATTCAGTCAGCTTCCATATTTGTCAAAAGAAGCCTGGTACATGAATTCTCCTTGATAGAGGAGCTATGGAAATGGTTCATAAAAAATCCTACTTTGAACTGAATGTTAACATTAAGAAATCTGTTACATACCTATCCGATTATTATTTATATTGAGTAGCACCCTCTCTTTCAAATCCAAGAGCAGAACTGTGCTGTGTTAGACAAAAGAAAAAAAAGGGTAAATAAATAAATAAATACACTGCAGCAGGTCCAATTGGTAGGGACAGCAGTGCTAACTTCCTCCTACTTCTGCTATATAACAACAACAACAACAAAGACCCACAAACAAAACAAAAAAATCCTGTTGGGGTCTGTCATGCGTGGCACACCCAAGCCTATACTGAAGGGACTTCCCATCCTGCAGAGCGTGTCTTTTGCTTGAGGAAAGGAAATGCTTTTTTCCTGGAGTGTATGCAGATCCAAATCGACGACAGCTGAAATATATGTCATTGTAATGGGGTCTGTCATAACTGGGCAAAACACAGCAATGTTAGAAAGCATTTATCAAAGATATGACAGGGCTTTCAAATTATGCTGCCTTTCAACCCACTGCTTAATAAAAATGTGCGAAGTGATAGAATGCTTTACCTCGTCAACATCACTAGCAGCAATAGACTTATTTTCTTTGGGAGCAGCTATTCAGAAATAACTTCACTGAACTTCAGAGTCATAATTACAGAAACTACAGTTGAGGGATTTAAAAAAAAAAACAACCTGTGCAACAAAGTAATTATATAAACCTATTATCTTTAAACAAACGTTTCAGCTCTTCCTTTACCAAGATGAGCACAAATTCCCCTATTCATGTCAGCCCTTCTGCAGCTCACCTGAAAGGGAAGTCTTGCCCCAGCACAAGCTGCAGCACCGAGTCCTCATGCCTCCACCACCTACTGGCATTTGAAAGATGATTCAGCTGACCAGGCTTGGATAGTACACTCTCTTGAGCCTCCTACTTTACTCAGTGTTTCTTACATGCTACCTTAATACAAATAACAGTAAAGAATATATTACCATGAGCTTTAAAAATCTTGAGATGGGGACTACCCCTTACGCCCTCCGAAGTCAAGACAAGCGTTTGTATTCATTCGAGTCAGGTCAGGAGCAGCTGGCGAAGCTCACATCCCATACAGATACTGACGAGTTTCCACTAACCTCAGCTACAAACACAAGCTCCCATCTTCTGTCACCCTTCAAGCACACACCAAAGCATCCCTCAGTTTTTACACATAGAGAAGAAACTCCCTTCGAAGTCTGCAGACTTCAGCGAAACCAGGATCTCACCAAGTGTTTAATTTTGATAGACTGCTGTTCAGCAAAGTATGTAGAACATGTCTAGCATTAGTTGCTTGGAAATTTTCTGGCAGCCTTTGGGATGTGAAGTGTCCTCAGTTGCAACCCCGTACGTTATTTCTAAAGCTCCAGTTACTGCGGTGGCACAGCAACTCGCTGTGAGCATCTCTGAGAGGCAGGTCCCCATTCTTGTCTTTTTGGATTTAGACGCAGAGACTTAAGCAGTTTTGAAGATTTTGCCTTTTGGGTCTGAATCTGGCTGTTACCACTAATACTCACTGAGACTTAAAGTGTTGAGAAATGCAGCACACAAAAAAATCTGTTTACGGGTTAGCTTTTATACGCGAAGGAGTCTGCTGCTTCCAAATACATTTCATTACCCACTAAAAAACTTCGTGTGTAACGGACATCTTTCCCTCTGCCTGCTTAGCACCTACCTAAAGTCAAGAACCTCAACACCAAATTTCCATTGCTTAAGCTCCAAATGCTTTACATTTCTCTCATGGCCATTTCACTCCCTGTTTCCCACTTACAGCATAGAAAATAAGCGGAAATCCAAATTCACCTCAATTTCTGAAATTTCCTCCTCCAGCTTGCCAGCGCTTTATTTCTACGGTGGATTTTTTCAGTTTGTCCCTATGGTCCATACCCGACAAAGCAGTTGTTTCTGTTTAGCCTGCCCTGACTGTTTCTGTTAAAACTCTGCCACCCAAACTCTGCAAGCTCCTCGCCGGACATGAGCGAGATGCAGCCCCCCGGCCGCCGCGGGGCATTCTGCAGGCACCGTGTCACCTCGGTGCAGCTGCTGCAGGTGCTGACACACCCAGCCGCCGGCATGGACATTACACTGTGTGCAGAGGTGACCTCCCTGATGCCACGGGTACCCCTGGAGCTGAACAGGATAGCATTGTTCTGAAAGGGCAAAATCTTCCATTTGAACAACCTTACAGAATACCCTCACAAAGCCTAAAATCCCACCAACAACCCAGAAAACTGTGAGGCTGCCCGTACAATGGAGAACTGAACTCAGGTACACAAACAGGTACTGGTTTTGCAAGTTTTAACTGGACTGGTCCTAAATGATATACGGTCTTGCTCTGTCTCTGCACAAAGGCTTGAATTTCACTCAAAGTGAGGCACCAGTGCAGGAAACCCACACACAAAAACTACAGGTCTCCTGGGCTTTCATTTCTCCCCTGAGGCACAAGCCCCTCCTGTCCCTGGCTCACCACATTCACAGAGCTCAGAATTTGCTTTTTGTCTCACCACACCACCACATTTCAGACTCCACCACAGTTTTCGGTATCTTAGATTATGAATGAAGAGGACAATGCTGTAAAATAAACTCATCGGTCATATGCCTCTTCCTTGCCGATTTCTCCCAGAGCTCCTAATAAAACCCATTATGATAAAACACACACAAAGTGGTCAGACGCATACACGCACACACTTCCATTTACCAGACACTGCAGCTTTTTATTTAAGGTAGTGTATCAAAGCCCTGAACAGAATTTTTAACTTACATAGTAAGCAGTTATTTCTTTGGCAAGAAATGCATTTGAGCCTACATTTACAACAAGTTACTGATCTTGTATGGGTTCTCCAGGGGTATTCAGACTAAACCATGCATGTGCACAGGTGTTCAGCCCCAGCTGCCTGCAGGGACCTCCGGCAGTGCAACAGCTACGCACATAACAGGACCACAGGGCAAACTGTGTAGAACAGGCTAGGTTTCTCATGCATTCAGCATCCTCATATGCACAACCCTTATTTGAAGGGAATGCCAGAAAAAATAAACTGTGGCCTCAGTTCAACCTTCCACGGCCACACAATTTTGACAGAGAGTGGTCTTCTACTTATATTCAGTAAGTGAAATAAAAGAATCACCCGGCCAAGTTTCAGTACAACGCGAAATCCTGCCTTGCGATGTCCCAAAATGGAACAGTAAGAATATATGCAAAAAAAAAAAAATCCTTGTCAGCACTCTCCCAACTGCAGAGGCTAAGGGCCAGATTTTTCATGATGCAATTTCCCAGAGGAACTGGTTTTCAGGCCAGAATCTCACCTCATCTGTGCTGAAGAAACTCCAGTGGAGCTGCATTGGTGAATGTGGCCTTTTATGTGTAACCTGCTATAACATTTTTGTCTAGAGAACTTTGTTCTGTATTTTAGCATCGTTCTTCTTAACAACCTGCAAGACAATTTTCTTCAAAGAAAGCTCTTATTAGGATTTATATCCATGACCTCAGGTTATCTTTTACAGTTTAATCTACACAAGCTTAGAAATCAAGTTTTGCCTGTGGTAGCCAGCCCATCAATTCATTCGATTGTCCAGTACAACTTCCAATTCTCACAAGCAATTTGACAGTTGTGGAGTATTTCACACTGCCTGTTATAAAGTCTAGTGCTGTAAAAATAATGAGACCTGGAATTACATACTGTATTGCAAATCTACTCATTTAACCACGAATTTTCAGGTAATTTAGGTGTTTCAATAACAGGCATACTATAGGCCAACCTGCCATATTACTGTTATCACAAAAATGTCACGTGCCTGTCTCCAAGCTTGCACACATGCTGACTCCCATTGGCTCTCTCCGTACCTTCCTTAATTTACAGGATACATAAGAAAAATGTATTATTTTTAATGGATCATTTCTGAAATAGCAGAGCCCTCCAGCCACTGAAGAGCACTCTGGAGGCATTTACTAAGGCTTGTAATTCATTAGTAGGGGATACATGAATCTTCCTTGATGGGAAAGACAGAAGAAACCTGGGTCAACTCTGCCTGCTGGAGGCAAAGAGCTGGACTCTGCTCCCAGTGACTTCCGCTGCGAGCAGGCAAGGAGAGGGGTGTCCTGCATTTCCCCCTCCGTCCTGCATGAGAAAGGCCCTTGCCCGGCTGTCCTCGAGAGGAATGCCAGCTCAGGTTGGAAGGCTGCTGCCCATGGCCACCCGCTCCAGCCCTTTGCCTGAGGTTAGGAGACATGTCAGCAGTTTGTGGCGAGCAGACTGGCCGCACCACTGTCCTGTGTACATCCGCTGCTGAGAAAACAACTTCCCAAGGGAAAAGGTGGTACATGTGGAAGGAGGCGGCAGCAGCTATGGGAATGGCTGGAGCATGACTCACGGTGGTGGGGCCAGAAGCTGGGACAGGGGTACCTGGTGAGACTGGGGTGGGACCAGGGCTCCCAGCAACAATGGTGCTTGCATGTGGCGGCATCATAGATAAAATAAACCATAACAGACCATAAATCACGTAAGTTATGTAACGTGAAGGATTTATGAAATATCACATTATAAAAAATGATTATACAAAATCATAAAATAAAACACAAAAATTAAAAAGGCAACCAACTGTCCAGTGCTGGCAGAGTGGAATGTCTCAGGCAGCAACTGCTGGCCGCCCCGCACCACCAGACACAATTTCTCTCCCGCTTTCTCCTCCTTTACCTACCAGCTAAATCTTCTCATTCCCTGGTGGGTGGAAGCACAGACAGGCTGCCCCTGCATAGCTCAGCACCTGCCCTAGAAATGTGACTTCACAATTGTTTGCCTGGCCCAAGTTTAGCAACCTGTAACAATATGTCAAATCCTTCTTATTGCTGTATTTAACATTAGTTCTACTGCTTACTGCTTTTGTTTTTGCAGTTAATACGTAGCTTGTAGCCACTGAACTTTGAAGCCTTAGAATATACTATAGCATGGGGTTAACCTGCAGCATCTTCTTAAATTACATGGATGGTTTAATTCAAAGAAAAATGAGCAGGTACAGAAAAGCCTGCCTGAAAGCAGATTGTAAACACCACTTTGCTTTTAGCAAGTTCAATTCACTTCCAATTCTGATCTGATATTTTTTATAGATTTAATGATTCTGTCAAGTTGGTACCATGCAATGGGATAAGTGAGCAGTCAGCTTTGTTGTTCAGGCTTTGTTTTCATGTTTCCAATTAAAAAAAAGCAATTAATGGGAAGCATTAAAATGTAAGAATGGAACAGCTTTTAAACATATGGGAGCTTTCATCTGAGCACGAATTTTCCCTGGAAAAGATTTAGGTGAGCTCACAACTTTCAATCAAAGATCTCTCTGTTTCTAACAAAAAATTATTTGAGGTCGGTTAAGGTTATCATGTAATAGGTGAATTTACACAACTTTAGAGACTGGCTTTACTAGAATGAATTATTGATGTCTTACTTTCATAACTGAGTGACTTGCAAAAACCAACTTACAGTACATTTCACTGCTGTAAGCTCTTCAGACTTAATGCAGCTCTGGGAAAGCAAGATGAATTCTTTCTCTGAACTGTGTATCAACAAAAACAAGACTGTAAAGGACACAGTCACTTTGGAAATGGGTCAGTCTTAAAAATGTTAATTTCTGTACTTGAACCTCATTGATAGCTTATGTGGCCTTATAACTCTTCCTGTTTTGAAAAAGTTTTTCTCTTCCCTGCTAATTAACAGAAGCTGAACATCAATTTCAGTGGAGCTCTGCCAGTTTATACAAACTGAGGATGTGGCCCATATTTTCAAAAAGGGAGGTCCTCTCCACTGTTTTGCCATCTGCCAAGCTCCACTTTAAGCTAATTAAATAATGTTGAGTTCTAGCAGGCATTTTTAGGCTGTTACACTTTTCCATTTCTGGACCCCTACAGATACCTAGCAGGTCTGGCTTTAGGAGAGCCGAGCCACAGAAGCAAAGGTGCTGACAACGCTAAACGTCTTTTTATAAGTTGGAAAATACCCTGACAGTTTGGACACTCTCTGTGGTTTCCATTCAAAGTGAGTTTGTGTAAGACGTGAACGTGACCAAACAATTTTACACATTTGGAGTTACCTGGGGATTGCCTTCAAGTATCTGTATTTTCAGCTGTGTCAGTCAGTAAGCCAAACAGCACAGGAAACAAACTTGTGTAATGCCCTGTGAGGGACTGAAGCGTGCAGACAGCTTGCTCCTGATAAACAGTGTGGCTATTGATCACGTTGAATTGTTCCCCTCTTCAGCAGCCCTCACATTGCCAGTTGTGCCTACCCTTTGCTCCAGGCCTCCACGAGTTGCTTTTCCCACTGCCTCTGCCTGCCTCGAGCCCCCCAGCTCTCCCACAGCACCGCGTGGCAATGCCTGGAGGGCACCGCTGGCTGCCTGTGCATACCAGGATAAGCAGCAGCAACCGCTCACCCGGAAAAAGAAAAATGTTTTACTTACTTGCTACTCGAGATGGAAGAGTAACAAATGTTGAATGTCTGAAAGATACCTAAATGAGTAGTTATTCTATGTAACCATGGATTTCCTATCATTTTTAGCATTTTCCTTCCCTTTCTGCTATTCATATGATAAACCCACTTATGCTACTGGTCTTAAAACAGACTGTAAACAGCTGGAGCAGAGAATGTCTCGTCTTATGTGCGCAAGACCTACTACAATGGAGCCTTTATCCTGCCTGCAGATTTTCAGCACTGCTATAATTCAAATACTACTAATAACAATAATGAATGTGGAATAGTATGAGCAAGATGTTAACATGAACAGAGAATAACCCTCTATCAATCAGATGCTCTATAGGAATAACAGAATACACCAGCAAGACTGGCACGGTTTGCACACATCCTGCTTTTTATCCTGAAAGAACCCCAAACACCTCAAATCTATGGAAAGACTGTTTCAAACACATGATACCAAATGAAGCCTTTTCATGAAGATGCAGCAGACCCACATGCCATTTGGGGCTACCAGGGAGAACAACCTTTGCCAGCTGAAACTGTCCCTGGAAGAAGGAAGGCAGGCCAGTGCTTACCAGCACGGCTGGCCGACAAGCTGGCTCTTGCTCTGCCTAGGATGAAACAAGAACTACCCCAGTCTAAATCAGTCTCTTGTCCCTCACACTGCCTGCTATGAAACAAACAAACAAACAAAAAAACATGAATGAGCAAAATGTCCACCAAACAAGAAAACATTGGTACTTATCATGTGGCCTCTCACACCAGGAGCATCCTGGTTTCAGGCCAGACACCACCGTCAGATCAGCGCGCCAGTGAGACTTCACTGTCATTTCAGTGACACACTCACACCTTCAAGCAAGCCTCTATAGAGGTGTGTGCATATGTGGACACACCTCTGCATGAATTTCAGATGTGATTTAGGTATGTCATCCTATACCAACAGTTGTATTAATGCAAATTTGTGCCTACTGTTACTATCTGAATCATATGAATACATGGCAGATATTTTAACACCATTATAATGGCTCATATAAATGGCTCATATAAATCTAAATACTCAGGAGTATTTATATGATCATTATAGATCTTCTACTTCCCTTCCTAATTAATTTATTGTATGGAACCAACACTCCTGGGTTTCCCTTGAAACTATGTCAATGCAAAGGAAAACAAATAGGACTCCAATGCCCATGGTAGCTGACTAGCGTACAGCTACATCCTCTCAGTGCGTAAGCTGGAGCTTTCTGAAGCAGCCTGGGTGTGGAGGGAGGCAAGTTTCCTCATGGGCCTGGAGGAAGGTCTGTGCCTGTGAGGCTCACAGGCTTGAGCATGTGACTGGCAAGGGAATAGCGCAGGGGGCAGCCTGCAATATGATAAAGAAGGCCCAGAAGTAAAGCTGTATTTTAAAATGCACAGTATTTCTGGCAAGTCACGTGCTTCAAAACTGGACGTAAATCATTGCAAACTTCAACTTTTGTTTCCACGGAACTTTTAAAATGTTTTTGCTTTCACACACAGGGCCCTGTTCAGCATCTTGCTGCCATGGTGTTTTTCTATCTTGACAATTCACTTCCGTGAGCAGGCATGCAGCCAACTCAAATGAGACTCAACGCAGTGAAAAGCCCTTCAGGTAAACAGTGTGATAAGCTAAACTGCAAAAACGAGACAATGTTTTTGGACTATGAGGCAGTTGCTATGGAGACGGTTGCTAATTAACTGCATTCAGCCAAGAGAACAAAGGGTTTAAGGGCAGACAGGACTCTGTATCTTAGAGGGAGCAATGCATAACGTCTTATGCAATCTGCACATCTATCATATCTGGAATACCTGAGCCTTTGCTTAGGTTGCAAAATACCTCAAGAAATGACAACTGGGTGGTTTATTCACTTATATTTGAACTAATTTTTAGATTATTAATGACCTACTAGTATTTAAAAAATAAACAAGATCCATACTTAGGAGTCACAGGTATCATGAATCAGTGCATCAAGCCAGACTGTATTAAACATTGAAATGATTTGCATTCATTCAGAGTTACTGCTTTCGCAGCTAATAAAAATACCACCAAAAAATCACTTTTAAGACAACATAATGTACCAAACCTATCATTCTTTCTTGCCTCTTAAAAATGATTAGCTTACAACACTCAGAAAGCTCAGAAAAACTAATTCTTCAATTTCTTCCTAAACAAAGTTCTCAGAATAGGTCTTGGACCTTAATACTGTATTTATGTTAGAATAAGCTATTCCGAGAAGATGTTGGTCTACGTTATTTTAAAGGGCTTATATTCCGTGATATCTATGTATTATGATTCTTTACTATTTCTATAATGCACTGCAGGTTCACAGAGTGCATTAGTAGTACTCCATAGAAAAAAACGTAAAGTTATCAGAAGTAACATAAAACCCCAACCAGTGTAGCTCCAGCTTACGGAGTTGCTGTGTGCTCTGAGGAAAGTGCCCAGGTGCACAGCAGCCCCAGGCAAACCCAAGGCTCACTGAGACCGGCCAGCCTCGCCAGCATGCCAGGGCTCTCCCCGCCTCGATGCAGGGGAGAAACCGACACCACCAGCACCCTCAGCCCCTGCACGAGGTTGAGCCCATCACGTTAACTGCCTCCCGCGAGGCAGCACTTGGATGGAGAAGGCGGCAAGGCAGCCCTCCGCCCCATGGTGGCTCCAGGAAGCCGGTGCCCTCAGGAATGGGGGTTTAACGCAGTCCTGATTGATGCATTGACTCATGACGCCTGTGACTTCTAAGTATGGATTTTGTTTGTTTTTTCAATACCAACAGACCACCAGTGAAACACTGGGAAGGGGCAGCTCAGCAGCTGCCAGTCCCAGTACAACTGTGATAGCTGCACAGGCTGTGCTCATGCAGACCAGGCACCTCCATACAGTATGTAGATGTATCCTAACCCACTTTTCAGATTAGAGTTCAAATGTTGAACTCTTTTCCTAAGTGAAAGCTGAGAAAACCAATAACGAGCCAGTTGCTTATTAGAAAGTCCCTTCCATTAAAGTTGAAAAGCCAATGGATAAAATACATCTGTGTTAACACAAGATTTCTTAAGGTCTGGATAAATAAGGCAACATTTTTCCTTTTTAAGTAATTATGTAATTTAAGTCAATATGTAATTTATATAAAATCAAAAGAGGGATTTTTTTTTAAATGATTTAGATACCGTTATAATTTAAAGGGTCACAATCAATTTTGAAGTTAAGTCCCTACTAAGGGGAACGGGATGAGTTCACACCTCATATAAGGCTATTACTTAAGCAAAGCTTGCAGCACACTGAACAAGCAGTGTATTAATTTACTATACGAAGGCCTAAGGTTTGGTTTTTTTTTGACATTTTAAATTATGGGACATTTGCAAACAGATCCTAAATCTGAATTGCACATGGATTTTCCACACCAGCCAATTCAGATTGCCCCTAGACATCCCTACCAGCATTAATCACTCACCCGCGCTGCTGTAGTTCATATTTCTTTTACAGAAACAGAGGTCTGCAAGATTCTTAAACTCTTGCCTAGAAAACAGAAATTATTACTTATGTGGCAAACTAAGTTTTAAACATAAGGGACCCAATTCTGCCTTCAGTTACACTGCCATAAATCTTTAACAACTCCATTAGATTTATAACAGTGTAACTGAGGAGGAAATTGAGCCCAAGATATTTTCTAAATCGGTAATTAAATAGCAGAATTTTAGCTTGGCACAGAGTAAAGACCTCTTAGATTATGTCTCTGGATAAGCTACGTACTTTTCTGTTCCTTGAATAATGATGTTATGAACAAATTAAATCATCTTATTTTCACCAGCCTCTATATTACTCTGTGGATGGGACACATTTCACATCATCTCATGGAGCATCAACATAGGGCTAAATATTGCCTCACTCTCCCATCCACTTTCTCTCTCTTCTCCATATAGATGTTAGACTCCTTATAGATGTCCGTTATTTGTATGTGGTATATAGCACCACAAGGACCTTCACCTTTTCATGTTTGGTTTCAAGGAACTACTATATTAAACAAATGCCTAATAATAAAATGGCATTTAGCCAACTCCCTTATTAGAGGTGCAAGGAATCCTGTGGTCAAATTATGCAGAGATTGTACTTTTAAGAAGATGCAGCCTGCTCTCCCAGTGCATAGGATGTAGTGCAGGAAACAAGGTTTTGCCACAGTTGCCCTAAGCTCCCCAAGGATCACTGGATAAACTGTGAAAGGGGCCCCTTCAGCATTAAACCATAGATGGCAATGGCAGGGAGAGGGCTCAATTCCCAGCTCTGCTATAAAGCTCTTGATGACATTGGACAAGTTATTTAATCTCTCTATACTTCTTTTCTTCATTGGTGTAGAGGCAGCTCATAAAACTTCCTGTCTCATAATTTTAATAGAAGGTTTTTTTCATCACATTTTTACCTCACTTTTATCTTTGCTCATTTTTTTTTCTTTTTCCCCTCAATATTTCCAGTTCTAATGCATCTTTTCTGTTGTTTCCCCCTTTGCTAACTTGGCACGCCAGAGCCCCGCCAGCCCACACCAGCGCTGCACGTTCCAGGCTTGTAGAGGCCAGCAGCAGGCTGGAACTCGGCACAACCGCTACCAAATGGGCGCTGCGACAGACCCACAGTCATCAGGGCAGCCAGGCCAGGCCAAAGGGTTTTCTGAACTGTCCCATTTGCTAATGGCACTCCTCTGGAAACCCTGTTACGTAGTTCCAGTAGTCTTTTGTCACTGCCTCGCAGGATGGAAAATTCTGCGGGTGACTCCTCAGTATGCTATCCCTTCCAGTAATTCTCCTCAGCACTTTCACAGCCTCTGGTGATTAGACCTCCTATAGCTAAAAATACATCATGCACTCCTAACATGTAACATACAATATACGCCTGCATACCTCACCTATCTAAACATATGCCAACATACCTATCTAATAACTACTACGAAGATGAACCACAATATTTCTTTGCAGACAGCTCACCCAGTGGGATGCATTCAGTCACCAAAGCACAGAAGGAAGCAATAGCCAGTTTGCTGTGTGTAGGCCCCCTTGGTTGAGATCTTTTAAATACATTTTAATTGGCTGGAAGGGAACAAATTGTATATACACACACACTCACACTTATGTGTGTGTACGTATGTATGTATGTACATACGTACCTATTAGCAAGCATTTATTTCAAAATTAATTGTACTAGACGGTTTATTGCCCACAGCCTAAGAACTAAACATGAAAATGCAGTTCTTGTTCTAAGAATTAAATGCTAAAGTCACCAGATCACATGAATGTATCTGTCTGTTAAAATAATTCAAAGACTATTTTTACTACAGACATTATTTTAGTACTTATCTACAGTTGTCAACAATATCCACAAACATCAGTAAGCCTGCTGTCCCCAACCAAATGGAACTGGAACCATTCAAGACAACATCTTATTTTTCCCAGAATCTAAGATAGTACAAGTACCTGTTAGTTTAGGGGTAAAACTCTGATGCTGAATCTAAGTGGCTGAAGAAGCTTTTTTCATCTGTGCTTCATTCCCACTGGCATTGCTAATACAACATAAAACACAATTTAAGCTACAATTTCTATTTAAGTAATGCTTTTGTTTTTCATGCTAATCAAACACCAATTGATATTAAGGCATAAGCAAGCCAAAGTGAAGCACCTTCAGGCAAACAAGCCTGAAATGCAGATGTAGTACAATCTAGCTCACTTAGTTCCACATAGATTACTGGAATATGCTTCCTAACACCCACAGGCATATATTCTGTGCTGCTCTCCCCAAAACTGCCAGATATCAAGCTCTGTTTTGATGGATTATACACTGGGTAACCAATGGCAAGCTTAGTGCCCCCTTACAAAGGTAGGCCAGATTTTGTGCTAACAAAACTCTGTGGCAAGTTCCTAAATTCTATCAGATTGTGTGGGTGCAAGACAGCCTGATCTCTGGATTTCTCTTTTTTTTCTTTGAAATGAGCGAGAAAGGAGATCTCAATAAAAGCATAAAATCTGCCAATATCCAGGAAAATCCTCAAGAGGCTTGACCTAGTTGGAGATGGCTGTTGTAAGAAGGCTGTAATTAAGCAGTTGCAATAGTGACACTGACTTCTCACACTAGAGAATGTGCATGTTGACCACAGTTTCTATTAACAGTGCTTATTTGAGGTAACTCTGTAATGGTATTTGACTGACATCCCCAGCAACTCCCACAGTGCACAATGATGCCTCAGGATTTCAATTTCCTCATGAATCTGGGATGCATAGTTGTACAATGGGTCCAACAAGCCATGCTACTTCCCTACATTTAAAAAGCATTCATGACATGGTATTAGCACATTTATGTTCATCGCTCTCCTCCTTCCCCTAACTCATATTATTTTTGCTTTCAGAAACATGTCCTTCAATCATCCAACGTAAAAATTTTAGTTTGTCTAGAACAAAAAGAAAAAAAGCTTCAGAGGAAGCTTTTTCTTTTAGCTAAATCATTACTTCCACTGAAAGTCTGTGAACTGTTAATCCATTAGTGTCCAATTCTTTAAACTATATGGTCAGACTAAAATCATCTGGAAACCCAGACATTGGAGTGTTTCTCTCTGATGTTCCAGGCCAAGTGTCCCACATTAAACTGTTTGTAGGATAGGAAAATATTCATATAATGGTATGACTGCAACTTCTCAAGGGCATCACAAAAAAATCCTGCGTGCATCTGTGAGGAAATCCCTGTAAGACACAGTTACGATACATATTAATTTTGAATAGCATGGCCCTCTGGGAATTGTGTAAGACTCATGTCACAACCACCACATTTACTCTCCAACAGTTAGTCCGGTCTCGCTCCTGTGAGGTATGGGGCAGGATATAAGCCCACTTTTCTGGGAAACTGCACATCTCCAGAAAACCAAAAACGCTGTACGTTCTTTGTGCTGCCACTGTCCCTTGTTCCCTGTCATGTTATTTGTAATCACACCCAACTGTGCAAATATGCTAGGGGAGAGGGGGAACGTTAGGATGAAGTTTCCCTCTTGACATGGTTCAGATGCCTCGCTTTCACCACTCATCTCACTGGACCCAGCTCTGCCTGGCTTGAACAGCCGGCCAGGAGTCTCCAATTCCAGCAGCTCTTGGATGCTGGTGCAAGCCACTGTGGTGGTGCTGACCGTGGTGGCAGTGCTGGGGTCAATTTTTGACCAATTTTTCTCTGCTACCTGGCCAAATAAGGTGCTTTATGCACTGTCCAAGTCTCTCTCTATAAAATAATTTATACATTTTCCTACCTCTTGTGCTTCTATAAGGATGCCCAGAACAGTGCTGTCTAACATGAATATAATTCACCTTCCACACCCCCATACAAGCACTTTACTGGGGATACGGATCAGCGGGATCCTGCTAGGACTGTGTGAGATAATTCAGCTGGTATATGAAACTCGTAAGAGAGGAGACACTTCTACAATAATCTCATACTGGTCTCAAGAAAAGGAATCCAAATCTGACAGACCATTGTAACCCCTAAGTGTGTGTGTCTTATTTGTCTAACTAAAGTTGTCACCATGTTGTCTGAACCAGATGTTCACCCTGACATCCTTCTAACAGGGATCACAGTTCTGCAAGGAATCAGATTGAATAATGAGTACATTTTCTTTTACGCTATCTACATGCAGGATTTTCAACTCTCTTGAGCTCTCAGTATCACGCAACCAACTAACACACTAGAACAGCCTGATCAAGGCTGTTTTAACTACCTCCTAGTGGGAGAGGAGCCCGTTTCTTAAGGCTGCAAAACTATGCCTCTGCAATTACAGCATCACAAGTTCATCTTGTGAAATCAGAGCTGGAAGAAAAATGAACTAGTATAAATCACACTAGACAATCTCCTAAACATATCCTGGATGTTCTAGGGAGGTTGCATCACTTCAGTGCTCTCATTCTAACATGCATCATTTCTAAAAAAGGGTTTTACTAAAGGAACAATGTCATAAAGGAAAGACATCCTCTTATTCTATTTAGTATAGACATTTGAATAGGAATAGCCACTAAACGACTCATCAAATGACCAATAAGCGGTTAAATGCCTGATCTGAACCTGTCCTTGTAGCTTCCACTTAGTTCCAGGCAAGAACTAATGCTGCTAGTAACTCCTCTACAGAAGGGTACCTACTGAACACTGGAAAACTTGAGCAGCAGCCCTACAGTTTACTTGACATTGTTTCCCATGAGCAGGATATAAACAACTTTCTGCAAGTCCTTCTTTATACAGATGACTGAAGACAAGATACCTTGTACAGAGGACAAAAAAAGGAAAGTGCTACAGAACACTTCCAAGGGATGTCCTGCTCCTTTTGGTGCATAATTTTTCAGCAAAACTTGCTAGTATTGCTTCTGATTTCCTTTGGAATACATCATTCTCCTGACCCAACACAGCCGAAGGGAGTACTCGATTGTTGTGCCATGGATGACCTTTAACAACATTACTCACACTTTCAGACGTGGTGCTTCCCACAGACTGCTCTCTTCTGCCTGCTCCCCAGGTAGGAGCTGATACCCTTATCATGCACAGCTTTTACGGTCCCACTTAGATTTTCTTTTGAGGATGGCAGCTTGTGGCAGAGGGGTGGGGAAAAAAAAAAAAAACTACCAAAAAACCCACCTCAAACTTGTGAAGACTCTACCACTTTATCCCAATCTGATGACAATTAACTCTTGAAAGCCCAAACAGAAAGATTAAACCCCAATCCCCCACGTTCCAGAAATCCTAGACAACAAGCAAGCCCCATGCCCTTCATTTCTAATGACAACAGTGCCTATTGCTCAGCTCACAAAAGCAGGATGCCTTCTTGCAAGCACAGCATGATGATGTTGCAAGAACATTACTGGATTACAAAAATGTTGATCGGTAGATTTGTTCATAATCCAAGCAATTTAAGTAGTAGCTTTTCAAACAGACACCGTATCTTTGGGTCTTCATTTTCTTCACTTTTAACTGACTGCCAATTGCTTAGTACACGCTTGCAGCCTGCCTTCATGCATGCACTACACGACCCTTTAAGGTGGTGTGCAATCAGGATTGCAAGAATGTTTCTAGACAGACTTGTTTGCAATCTAAGAAACCCAAATAGTAACTTTCATAATAGAGGTCCAATCTCCAGTGCATTTTGTGTATGCTGCTGAGAGACATGCACAAAAAAAAAAAAAAACAAAAAAAACCCACCACCATAAGAGCATATCTTTGTAAAATGATTGCAATAACAGATGAATAAACATGCAACCCGATACTTCACATCTGGTGTTTCATCACTCCAAATATCTTATTCACATTCAAATATATTTAATACTGTGGAAACTTTATAAGGTACTGATGTCTTTATAGAGGCAGTAACTTGTATGGAACTTTTAAAATTAAAAGCAATGGTAAAAATAACTTGTAACATGTTACTGTATTCTTCTTAAAGCTAGTTACCTCGCAGTTTCCTAATAAAAACCCAGAGAGACACCTAGTAATAGCAGTTACCTACAGAATCACATAAGCCTACAGAATAGGATTTCTTTTGCTGATGTACCAGTTCAAAGTTCAATTTTAATATTCATTTTATTCTAGGTGCTTTGGAAATGAAGACTATTATTACTCATTGTACAAAAATCCTATCATCTGAACGGAAATTTTTATGAAAGTATCATTTTTCCTTTACTATCATGGTAATTCAGGCCAAGAAATTTTATGCACGACCTCATAAATATATACAACAATCTTGAAAGGCTGCTATACACCTTCTCACATTAAATAGCATTTAGTCCTCTTTGTAAAGCAACTAAATACACTAAAAAATTTCCTTCTTAAGTAATCATTAATGCACTCTTAAGTAGTTTTGTTGCACAGACGAATACCTCCAATGCTAATCATGATGACTAATTTCATTTGTAATTGAAGAGCTGCTTACATGTCGCAAAAATTAAGATCAAACTATTTTCTTGTCTTAAAGCAAAAGCCGTCTTTGGTACCTTAAGGCTACATTAGCAATGTTGGTGGTAACACACCTGTAGGCATTATTACACTTGCTAGCAATTTACGTTACTTTGGCATTGTCCCTAGAGCAGCACTAAAGCTGTGTCTCAGCACAGCTAAATTTCAAAAAAGACGAAAACATGCACACGGGGCCAAATCCATTCCCGTGGTAACTCCAGTGACTTCAGTGTTACACCAGGGATAAAAGCAGGGCTGCATTTCACAGCAGCTTTCATTCTTCTAATCTTTTCCAAAACACTCTCCCAGGAGCAAAGACAAGCACAGGCAAATATCCTGCCAATAAGTGAGGTTCACAGGAATTGCTATGAGTAACTAAACTGTGAGCTGCAAAAGACCAACAATTTGAACAAAGTACAAATGCAGGACAGCCAATGCCCTCTAATGGGCTAGAGTTTTACTATGTGCTGGATAAGCAAGGACACAAATTCGTCTGAATTAATCTCTGACAGGAGAAATAAATTACAGGGTGTCCCACCTCATACTAGTGGATGGTATTTGCTATTTATCAATTCTTCTTTGGATACCGAACAGATGAAAAAATCTCTTACTATACCTTGCAAGATGAATGAAAATGGGTCTAAGAGTAGAGTCTCTCTTCGACGGGTTTTGCTGAACTAATTCCACAGAGAGAGCATCAAGTTATGGATGTGTTCCTTTACCCTGCCACCCTCCTTAAAGCTTTCATATTTATTCCCCCCTCACTCTTCTCCCCCCACCCATTTACTAGTCAATACTGTACTAGTAGCAAAGCCTAAACTGTAAGATCATCCTGAGTACACATGCACACACACACAGGAGGGGGGAAGAGGAATGCCAGTCAGCACTTTCCTGCAGAAACTTTATCACTTCACTTGTCCCTTAGCCTTACTGCACACTCCCTTTCTCTCAAGAATTTCCAAACTACAGTTCCTGGAACTTGCCTCCTCTGAACCAAAACAAGTGTCTTTACTTCTTACCCAATCATTTCCTATAAATTCAAAAACAAGAGTTTCATTACGTTTTTATTTTGTTTTCTGAGGGCTTCTTCAATGAGCCAATCCAGGACAGACGGCAGGGTAAGCGGCAGCTTGAAATGCTCACAGCCTCACGGAGGTCATGACTTTGTCCTTACAACCCAAGGATGCCCCAGCGCCACAAAGCACCATGACATCCCCCTCCTCTCTCCCCAGCCACAGGGCCCTGAAACTCCCTTTTGTGGGGGCAGGACCGAACGAAAGTCTTTCATTCTCATCACCGTCTGGTACCATAAGTTACTTTTTTGGGAAGGCAAGGAGAGAGGGAAACGCCCTCCCCTTCCCTCCCCAGTCCAAGATCACAGCTGTAGCAGAACAGCTGAAGCGATTCAGGCTGCCGAGAGAGGTCATGGACGTCTCTCAGTGCTACCAGGGCAGCTCTGCCAGCACCGGCCACTCTGCGGCAGCCCAGGTGGCACTATGGGCAGGGGTCCCGCGGCCACCCTCAGGGCCCAGTCCCCCCAGGCCCCTGGAGCCTGTGCACAGCCCTCTTCAGAAACCTCACTTTCAAGGACCATTTCAGACCACCACAAAGAGCAGTGAAGAAACTCTGGCTTCTGGTTACATGGGTGTTGCAAAGCTCTCATTAAATCAAAGGCAGAGACTTACAATGTTTCTTCAAGCAAAATATCTGCTCATCTCCAAAGAAAAAAAAATACAATTGCTTAACTTAATCCACACAGAGTGATCATTATATTTGTCTCCGCAAAGACCGTATTTGTTCTAGCGCCTATATCTAAAGGTAATTTCAGTCAGAAAATGAAATGGTGCTCTCTTGACCTTTTGTCTTACATGTTTCATGAATTACTGACATATTACAATATCCCCCAACACTATGGAAGCTTAGAGATACTGCAACGTCTCTCTTGTAAGTGAAATAAACTTGGTATGCCACTAAAAGGCATTAAATTATTTTCATTATGCCACACAGAATCTAAAACACTTACACTGTTTTGATTTCAAAATCCTTGGAGAACAATTATGCTCTCAGGGCCATAAGACTCTATTATAAAGTCCTCAGAAACCTAGCATGGTTTCAATAAATCCTCAAACACTACAAAGCAGTTACTCAGCTTGAAGAATGAAAACATGAGTTCATCCACTGCAAAGTCAGGATGTAAATTCTACTAATCCAGTATCCTGCACTTCCTAACACATTTTTTTCCTTCCTAATCAGGACAATGCTTTAAGTCAAGTTTTCAGCATAATACATGCACCTCCTTTTTCTGATTGAAAGTTAACATTATTTGATTTAGGACGAGCATAAATACATGAGACATGCATATATGCTTATGGTATTATTAGCTAGCAGTAGTTATCTGTAATTAGATACACATACCTAGTTTTCTATGTATATATAATTTAACTAATGTTAACATTTGATATCAAAGAACCATTACATTAAATCAGTGATTGTTGAAATGAATGGATAAATATGTTAATTTCTTTAATTTATACCATGTCACAAAGAATGCTTTAAAACACCCTAAATCAGATTTCAGGGGTGATTGCTATGGATCTCAATTTTGAAAAATGCAGCCACCCTTATTTTGGCTGATGAGGCTGTTCAAGCCTAAGTAGAGCTTTTGAGCAGAAATACACAATAAGCTGGTTTGTATATACATGCTTACGTACTCCTAGAAAGAGCACAATCTTCTAATTAAGCAAATCATCTCCCCTTTCCAAAGGAAAATAACAACAATGAAATGCAATCAAAACAGGCAGAAAATGGCAAGAACGAGAGGACAAGAGAAATTATATTCCCCTGTATGGAGCGCGAGGGCTGGAGGGTGGGGAGACGGGGGGAGAGACAGAGAAGCAAACACGCGGGCAGGAAACCGGGGCCCAGCAACTTTCTGCCAAGGGCAGCTGAGATGGTTCATCACAACTCGCTTTTTCCAGACACGACGCTTCGTGTGGCCGCCAGGGTCACATGGCAGCTGCAAAGGGAGGCCGGGGGGCCAGGTCCGGCTGCTGGCGACCCCTCCCGAAACGCAACGCTGCCGCAGGCAGCAGCAGTGTCCCTGTTTCCATGACCTCACACGCGGGGGGGCGCGGGGGCACAGCTGGTGGCAGCTGCAGCACCATCTGCTCAGGGCTGCGCCCGCAGCCCAGCCACCCCTCCTCTGCCTGGGGACAGCCCAGCCAGGTAGAGAGGCAAGGTCACCTTTCCATGTATTCCGCAAAGGCATGGCCACTGCCTGCCCTCAGCTGCCCGCAGATTGATGAGCCAGAGCAACAGCTCCGCAGTCCGCAAAGAAAAGTTTGCAAAATGGAAACGAAAAAGTGACTGTGCCTTGGGAGCTTGGATGAGTGGGACGAAAGCAACAGAGCCCCGGACAGTGTGTGCAGATGTCAGCATCCCTCAGTGGAGCATATATTTATGGAATGCTGTCAGCACGTCATCTGATTTACAGCAGTCTGCATGGAGAGGAGAGGAGAGGAGAGGAGAGGAGAGGAGAAGCACCCCTAATTTGCCTCTTCGCTGAGATGATTTTGAACATGACAAGAATTTTATCACTTTGTAATTTAATATTGCGTGTTCTGCCATGCAGTCCTGCCACTGTATTTCCCATTTCTCTTTCTGCACCATTTATTGCAAAAATAAAGAAAAATGCTTACATATTTTTTATGCTCAAGGAGTGACACATTTAAAAGCTTCTTTTAAACATTCCCATTTAGGCAAATTATAGCATTCATTAAGGACACAGTTATGCATCAATATTGCTTCCAAGTGCCAGCGGTGAAAGGACTGGTCAGGACCATCCTAAGTGACACATCAGCCCAGTGGAGCTCCCTTAACTTCATACATTTCTTCAAGATTTACTTCATAATTACCAAAGTCAGAGCCAGACATTGTGTGTAAAAACAAGCTGGCCTTTACGGCTCACACTGGGACAATTATTTCCAAAGGCTAAATGTGCACCACTTACCATACATTTTGCCTTCATCTGATAAGATGATTTTCCTCCTCCCACATGGTGGATAGATAGCTAGAGCCTCCTGAAAGCTCTGTTCAATGTCAGGGCTCCAGACACCTTCTGCATCATTGTCAATAGGCTTATCTGCAGAATCGCTCATTCTTTCAATATCTTCGGCAGGGCTCTCGCTGCCGCTCCAGCTGCTGGGCTCAATGGTGATGGCTGGGGTCTCCAAGCTTAAGCTTGGAGTCTTAAAGGAAATAAACCTACAAAACAAACAAACAAGCCCACAAGGCATTAAGGACATGGAACTTCAGGCAAACATTTCTGGTTACTTCTGATTCTAAGTTAACAGCAGCTGAGCAGTAATGCAAATAATGCAAGCATGGAAGCACCCAGGAAAAGTAAAACAATAATAGTTCTAACCCAAATCAGTGGAGGCAGAATGATAAGGTTCTCAGAAGAGGAACTCTTTTATCACATATTTTCTGCATGCAGTTACATGAAGGCACATAGCATCAGGTTATTTTCACAGACAGTCAAAGCGGGTCTTCATACTGGGAAAAATTCTACAACACATGACGTATTTCATCTGGCGTAAGACTGGCACCCTTAAAATAACAAGCCAGATCCTCAAGCAGGGGTATATCAGTATACTTCCACTGTCTGGAAAGGAAGTACCACTATTTACACCACAGTGACCACCGGAGCCTAAAACCACTTAAACCTAAAACCAAAAGCAAAAACTATCGTTCACATTCATTCAGATGTTGGTGGAGTAAAAGGAATTACACTAGCAATGACACAGCTAAATGTGATTAACTGGAAAAGGCTCTACTTTTCAGATCTTACCCAAATAAATAATACAATCAGAACCCGAGCTACACGCAAACAGAAATCTTTAAAATGATAATACCAGAAAAAGGAATTACAAGAAAAGATATATATTTTGCCTGTTTTAAAAGGTCCCTGTCACAGAATCATAGCCGGACAAAAATTACAATCTTCAAGTTGCTGAATCTATGTAATAAGAAATAATTTAATATAGCTGCACCTGCTCACACCACCAGAGCTGCAGATCTGTCAGTGTTCCTTTTATATTTTTGAGAGAAATACAACTCTGCTATAAAGATTTGCTTCAGGCAAAAAAGCTGCTATACCAGACCAAATTCATCTCTGGTGTAATTCTTCGTGAAGTCAGTGAAATAACACCAGGAACAGATTTGGCTCAACATGTCTAGGCATAATGCAGTTTTATTTTGAAAAAAGAAGAAGTTTGGTGACTCTAACTGATCTAAATGGATGGGAGTGTTCAAACATGCATGCATATGCCGCACACGCACTCAAAAATCCAGTTAGTTGCCTGAACACTGAAACAAACCCTGAACATATATAACAGTTTATATTGAGAGGTATAAATGAGATGAGAGATGGCCCCTTCTATGTGCAAAAGGAGATGTCCCCACCTGCCCCTCTCCAGCCTAACACCAACACGCCTTTCAGCAGGCTCTCAGTATGTCCTAAACAAGTGAAAAGTGGCAGAATGGCAAACAGCCGATGAAAAAGAAGGAGAAGTCGGTAAGTCAGAGGCTGCAGCAGCCCTGGCAAAACACCTCTTTAAGCTGGAGTACTCCATGAAAGGAGAAATATTTACCACAGTCCTCACCTGAGCTAACCAATCAACCAATCGCTAGATATCCCAAACCTGACAGTCCGGTCCATCAGAGGCTACGGTGCCTTGCAAAAAAACACAGCTGAAACTGGGGAATCTGGGAGTAGTCTCTTAGCTAACCAACATTACCGGTCTGACTCCTAAAGTATGGGGTATTTCCACTCCTCTGGGCTCTACCCAGGGCTCGGAGGGATCAGCACACGTGAAATGGACTCTCAAGAACTTTATTTTCCCTACTTGCATGTCTTTTTCTACAAGGAGGCATTTCTTAACTTAGCATTGGTTTTAACATTGCAGCACAGCTCACAACAATATTAGTGCCTACCCACCAGTAATCTCAACGCTAACCAGCGTCTCGAATGCCTTTTAATAACTAATAATGAGGTAGGAGATGGATTCACAGGGAACCATACACAAATGAGGAGCAGGAGGGAAGCCTGTCCAAATATGCCACTTATTGTCTGGGAAATCCAAAATCTGCCAAATTTTTTGAAGTCTCATCACGAAGAGGGAGATGTAAACATTTGTAAAATAGTGAAACACAATCTTTCATAATTTTCAGAAGGCTGAAGGCTTAACTGAGCTCTTGCAAGACTGGAACCTTGTACTCAAGGTTTAGCCGAAACAAACACAGCAATACTGGGAAAGAACCTACAAAAACAATCATTTCCACTGAGGCCTTCAAATATAGGGGGAATTTTAGGTAAATGAGGGGTAATTAAATGGTGACTGGGATAATTAGCAGGGTTTCAGTTTTACTGCCACAGTGCACAGGAAAATGGCTATAGGAGATTTTACTGGCCTCACATGATCAAGACCACAGTTTAGCATTTCACCAGAAGACAACACAGAGCAGGACTGTTTACCGGGTCAGTTCTTCAAAGGTGACTTGAGGAGGAAATCCTTCCCCTCGTTGATCACGGGCACCACATCCTGCAACGCATAGCACAGCCACCGGCATCTTTCGCTCCAGCCCAGCTATGCTCTGCTTACAAAATCTGCCACAGTCATAGCCCCAAGTCTTATTATCGTCCTATAAACCAGCCCTTGTTATTACATTATGTTAAAATAATAATTAAAATGCACACAAGGAAAACAGAGAGGCTCTAAAGTAATTAATGTTACTTGATAGTCATGTTAGATCTTGCATTGTGTTTACTGGTGAATTTTCACTAATGTGCTACCTCCCTTCTCATTCCTTTTTACCTACTGGGATATCATCTTGAGGTATTAGTAGCTACTACAGAAGACTCGAATATATAAGACAAGCAAGTGTTTCTTCCAGAATGTCTGTAGAATACGGGCGGGGAGCAACCTCCTGGAAAAAAAAAAAAAAAAAACCTTCTCATGTACTGAAGGTTGTTTTTTGTGATTTCCATTTTGGTGAACACTGACACTGCAGATTGAGCTAGAGGACCGAGGAGCGAGAAAATCTTGTACTGCAACCACTAAATGGCTCTCTCTTATTTCACAAAAATAACAAGCTACTCAATCAGTTCCAGGCCAGCTTTATGTACCAAAAGGCAATTCCACCTCATCCCTAACTTGAATTCTAAGGATCCAACTGTGACTAAAAATTTCAGATCTATTATGCTGGAGTTCAACACAATTATCAAAAATAATACAAGCTGTCAATACATGAGCTTTGTTGGACATTTCTAACGAGCTATAAATCTCATGTGACAAATATGGGCTTCCAGTCCAATTTAAATTTAGAAAAAAATTGCCTTCCTTATATTAACAAACTCAAAATCTCATAATACCAACTTTTAGTGGAGGAAGAGTTAATTTCCTGGAGGCAATTAACAAAAACAAACAAACAAAAAGGATCCATTTGCACACAGGATACATCAAGTTGAAGAGTTCTATTTGCTTTTTATCATGTTAACTTTTACAGAGCCAACTTCATGCTTGTAATTTCTGTTAACAAAATTAAAACACCTCCATGCTTCTCAGAAAACCAACCAAAAAACAAACCAAAAAACAAATAAACAACAACAACAAAAAACCACTAGATTTTGGCTAACCCTTTAAGATTGCCTAAAACACACTGCTGCAGTTTTGGAGGACCCTCTTCAAAGTTTTCCTTTTAATACCAGTCTCTCTGTCATATATTTTAAGACAGCTTCCTCTGCGTTTAAGCGCCTTTATTTGCCACTCTGAACTGTGGACTCCTGCAGTTGCTTTCTATTCCCTCCAGTTAAGTCAATTCTAAGTATGTCTGGTTTTCTCCCGTAGTTATTGCAAGATGCTTTTGCTATGCATGATGGAGGTATGTTCCCCTCTCAAACAACATGACATTTTCCATTTAGCAATGGAGAAACTACTAGGGACAATACTGGATTTTCTAAATACGTTTTATAGGAAATATCCATTCAATACAGTTTCATGAGGTACAAGAAATTACTTATTTTCATTTTGTTCACTTGGTTGAAAAGTCACTTTAAAAACTCAGAGAAACAAGGATAGCTATTGTCAGAGCAGATCAAACCAATGAATTTAACCAAAACCAAATGGTAGTCTGGAACATCTTATCAAGGGAATGGTTTATTTGGTTGCATAAAACATTCCCTTATGCCTTCACTCCATAAGCAATGCAAACCTGGACTTGCCCAGAAAGTTGCTGCTCCCAGACCAACAGCTGAGATCAATAGCTCTTCACAGCAGTGTAGGACAAGTGGTGATCTAAGGCCTTGATATGTTTCGTATCCTTCAATACTTCTACAATGAATTAACATACAAACATTGTTTTTCATGAGTCATCTACGCAGAATCTTGTTTTTATAAAGTCCTGCTAAAGTTAAATCATTGTTTCTACTTTTTCAATTAACTTACTTTCTTGAATTCCAGGTGTACAGGGGTTCTGAAGGGTGCCTGCGCTTGCATACATACACAGCCACTGGAAGAGGTTTAATATTGTGCAGGTACCGCTGCAGGAATACAAGAAAGACTGAAAGCATGCCTTGGTTCTGAGAGATGTCTGAGAAAAAAAAACACAATTAACTCTCCTCGGCTTTCTAAATTCTGTCTGCTTGAAGGAGATTAAGTGCAGACATTTTTGAGATAACCTGCAGTGGCATCTGCAAGAATTTCCAGGTGAGAAAGCACCAGTGTAGTTACCCATACTGATCTTCTGGCTATGAATGGCTGCAGAAGGCTGCCAGATAATTTTTACAACTAGCTCACTATTTCTAAAACAGATCTTTCATAAAGATCTTAATTCTTGATGTAAAAATTTCAAGTGTTGAAGTGGTTAATCACACTTTTAAGAATATGTTTTATTTTTAGTTTGTGAACAACTTCATCTTAGCTTCAGTTCTATGAAAACAATGGGATCAGGAATCCAACAAGCTTTTTATAAACATCAAGACGATAATGAGCAGATGAGCAAAACCCAACTAATTCTAAATTTGCAGATGGCAAATTTTCTCTCTAGGCTTGAAAAGCTACAGGTCCATGGGATTTTCCTTCTGCTTTGTGCAGCCGTGCAAATCCACAACCGGAGTGCTAAGACTTCAGGAAAGTACTGCTGGAGAGAATCCAGAGGAAGAATGTTATCAGATCTAGAAAATATGACCTACCAGGAAAGGAATTGGGTTTGTCTAAATTTGGAGAAGACTGATGTGAGAAGATAACCACTTTCAAATGAGGAAAAGGTAACAGCAAAGTAGAGAAGAAACTCTTTGCCATTTCTACCAAGGATAGGACAAGAAGCAAAGAATTTAAGTTCCAGTGAGAAAAACGTAGGTTAGGTGTTTGGAAGACCATTCTGACTCCACAATCAGCCACACACCAGAAGTGATCAGTGGGGAACTGCAAGGGGGAGAGGGGCTGTTGAGAACAGGTGACACAAACAGTTCTCAGGAATGATGCAGCTCTGCTTAACCCTTTCTGAGGGAGAGGAGCAGACTAGATGATGCCACGAGACTCAGCAGCCAAGAGAGAACATGAAGTGCCCCAACAGAAGGGATCCTGCAGTGGGAATATATTCTTGACTAGGCATGGGAAAACCCAGGTGCCCAAGATATTCCCTAGACATGCTGGTGACAAAACAGCTTTGTCAGCAGCCAGGCGGAAATAGAGGAAAGCAGGCTTCCTACTGCCCATGCCTGCAGAGCCATGTGCTCCTGTGCTCTGTGCAGTCTCCTCACACAGCTGCTGGGCAGTTTGACGCATGAACATAACTTGCAAAAGCCACCTGTGAAGTACCTCATCAAGACAGGCAGGACAGGGAGAGAGTAAAGTGCCAGGTTGAGAAGGGGGCACTTCTCCTGCAGGTGCTCTCCATTGGAGCTGTGGGAGATGAGGCTGCCCCCATCCTCCCTTTGTATGTCTGTCTAACTGCCTGACCCCCCACATCACACCTGGGTTTCTGAAGCTGTTCTGCACTAATTATAATAAATACAGAACTGGTGGAAAGATTTTTTTTTTCTCCCCTAATCAAAAGTCAGCTTAACTCAATAAGAACAGTGCTCTTACTGCTGCTGGTGTGGACTTCTTCTGCAGGTCTTCATGATGGGCCAATTTCTTACTGAAGGAGGAACTCAGCAAGAGAAGTCTCATAGCATCTCCAAGGACATACAGAAAACCACTTCTGACTCTAACAGAGCATCTTTGGAAAAAAATCCTAGGTAGGAGCCTTCTCCCAGTCTAAAGCAGCATATGGCATTGCTAAGAATTAAAAGTGAAGCTTTTGTTAAGCTTCATTTTTTCCAACTAAAAACAAGCTGAAGTTTCTACATTGCCAGTAAAAGTATCTTTGCAGTATTTATGCAAGTTAAGCAATATAATCAAGCCTTTTCTGAATAAAAAAGATTTTTTTAAATTCAAAAATGAATCCATATTCTAGATTTTGTAGCTGTAATATTTAAGCATGCATGGATTTTTCTGATTCTTTGAGGCATCCAAATGGCATTACTTTCGAGAGAACACTATATATTTAAGTAATTTTATATTTTAGTTTTATGAGGAAAGGACATAACAGTACAAAGAATAAAAATGTAAATCATTTACAGAGCATCCAATGGCAAAATCATTAGCTTAAAATGACTTTATTGTATTATTGTTACAAGGTCGACTTATCAGTAATTATTCCCTCTAAGAAGAAAGAGCACCAGGAGAGAGAAGTCGTCCCTTTCTTGGACAAAGTATTCCTTTAAAACTCAGCCAGACTAATTCAGCCATTCAGTTCTGCCACTGAAATAAAATGAGTTTTTCTCTGTCTGCATGAACACTTCAGGAAGAAATTCTGATGCTGTGCTTTTTTTAGCCATCAAATAGTTGCGTGCAATGATGCTTCCATACATTTCCTATCACACGAATTAATCCTACCAGATCAGAACTAGTTTAAATTACCATTTCTCACTTGGGATTCAACCTATTTACTAACTGCAAGCTACCTAATTCAAATTTGTCTTTGGGATCTGTGGAGGAATAACATGGTCAGTTTGTCTACAGCTACGGAGCACCTGTGAAAAGCAGCACAACTATTTTTTCTGAAGTGAGTGCATTATTCAGTGAGTGAATTCAGGCATTACTTTCCTCCCATCAGCTACAGAACTCAGAGTTATGCATAAAAGCAGCAGGAAGACAGTTCCACGCCACTGTGCAAAATAGCAAAAACATGTAACTTAACATCAATAAAGTGATTGTTTCCTTTAAATATAACTCTGCAGCCTGCTCATCTGAGAAGATTTACACATGTAGCTTCATGAACTGTGAGGAAACTGTGCTACTGAACAAAGCACTACTTAGATCTGCAAGAGTAGGCAGCATAGAGACATAAATGTGAAATTAGGATTATACGAACTATTTCCAAAAAGAAACAATGCATTCTCCTTGAATTGCTCATTTTTCACTTATAGAAACAGATTACTCAGCAAAGAGTGGGCTGGTGTTTAATACATGGGAATTCTTCCCTCTGCAAACAGCTTTCGTCTCTCTGCATTCTTTATGTAACTGAAAAGAGTATTTCATATCACTCTGAGGGCCTGTTTTTTTTCTAAAAGCTATTTTTGTTAATTTTCTTTTCCAGTAGTTTTAATTTTATAGAAGTTAATAAAATGGTTCACTTTCTCAGTGGGAAAGCACCAGGATTTTGACTGTGACTACACCACACTCGCTGGCTCCGTCGGATTGTGCTGGCTCACCAGGACATCTCCCGCAGCCAGCTACAGCCTCAAACCGTCCACAACATCTAGCCAGTGCCCAGCAATCGAGCACGCAGTCCTTTGTAAGGGGCTATGTGTGGCTTATGGTCCATGATCTGCACTGATTACCAAGTTATCACTGGGTAGGTGAATCTTAACATACCAGTTGTGAATCCCTATCTCATTATGGTCACAGCTGTTCAAGAAACAATTCCTTCCCCATGTGATATTGAAGCAGTCACATTCATCCTAGGTGCTAGTGCTTATTTACGCCCAGCTGGTTTCAATTATAAGGGTGTTCCTGGGATTTAACCCAGCTCAAATACTGCATTATGGTAGTAACCAACAAAGATTACTCTAAATATGACTTGGCACTCAATGGAATGAAGAACAGCGAGCACCGTGTCTGACTTGCTTTTGCTAATTACCAACATGAAGTAAAGGAAGGGATAAAATATTTACCAGCTCTCAGAAGGAGAAACCATCCTTCCTGCAACTGCAGGAGATGACTGTGCAGCGAGCCAGCTGCCGCACTCTGCTGCAGGAGCAGATTGTGCACCTACCATCACCCAACAGGGATGGCTTGTGAATGGCAACGGCAACATCTATTACCAGTGTAACACTGTGGCATGCCTACCCCAGCTGTATTCCAGCTGTGGATTTTCTATGGCAAGAGCTGCTATACTGTGAAGTGGGGATTATTAATGTTTCACCCATTTGTTGATCACCCAGCTTTCGGAAGAATGCTCTGTGACTGAGGGAAGTCTGCCCACACCCGGGGGGCTCCAGTCCTAGGGCAAGTGAAACAGCTCGGGCTGGCTGGAGGACAGCTCTTTGACACTGCAAACACCAGGCCCCAAGTGACCTTGTGGCAGTTCTGTAAGAAAAACTCCCCAGCCCCGAGACCTGTAAATAGAGGCCACAGTATAGTCCCTCAGGGCAAGATCTGCAGCCACTGCTTTACTTGGGGCGTTTACAAAACATGTGTTTGGCAGTTCACTATAATTCATCATGCTGCCAGCGCATGTAGACAGAAAAAAAGAAAACTAGCACATGTATCTATCAGGACAATGGGTTTTCATAGGTACAAGATTTTAATAGGAAAAAAGGACACAAAAATAGATGCAATTCTTGCTTTAATCTAACAACAGTCTATTCCTTGAATGCCTAAGGCTCAGACACCCCAAGGAGGCTCAAGCAGGGATTCAGTCTTCACAGAGGCTCTGTGCCTTCCAAATGACTCCACAAATTATGTATTACTGTGTAAAAACCCAAAGAAAACAGACCCTGGCCCTCCTTCAGTTCTAAGTGGTGTTCATCTCTCCCCATCCTTCCATACACATAACCTTCGCATCTGGACCTGGATACAGACACAAACACCCTGCATACCTCTGGAGCTAGCCATTTTGTTCATTTAATGGTGTTTTTGCCACTGTTCCAATCCCATCTACCTGGGAGTAAGCAAATTATATAAACGCAGTCGATGGTTTTCATATGTGCAAACAGACAATCTCTTCTTTGTAGTTTGTTGTAACCGCCTTCCCACAGCATCCTTGAACATGACTAGCTATTTTTTACCCCAAAAGCCAAACTGGAACTATTAATACCACATACCAAGTATTGTAAATATTAGAATTAGGTAAATCCTTGATCTCTGATGTGTTACTAACTTCCTGCTGGGACCACATATGATCCATTGCTCATACATATGACAGATCTGGCAGCAAGTTGCTCTGTCTAGACGTAGCCCTGAAACCGTTTGTTCCCCCAGTTCCCTAAGCCTCCTCAATTTTATTGGCATTCCCATGTCACACAGACGTGCAAAACAAGCTCCAATCATTCATGCTCACAGCTCTCATTTTCACTCCTGGCATATGAGTAACTTGTTTCCTGCCCCAATATTAGATTTTTCTCTTTTTTGATTAACTTGTTTTCAGGATGAAAGCTTTTTTTCCACAATGGCTGCAAAAACATGAGCGTTCGCTCTAAGTGAGGTGGGAAAAGGGACAGAAAACCACCTGCTTGAACAATTTTATGTAAGTTCAGTCAGGAAAGGGAAAACCAATGCTATTTGAAGGGTGGTCCAATGTCTGACTGGTTCATATGTAACATAAAACTTTCGCCTATATAAAAAATATTTTATATAATGATTTAAGTATTCTGTTAAAAAGGTACAAAAAAGACACAGTAAAGTAAAAGGTTCATTCATTTACTCAGGTGCATTTGTTTAAACAAGAAATAGCCACAAGATTAACCCTTTCCCTATATAAAGCTGAAGAAGGGCCCTTCTTTTATGAAGCAGGAGAAAGGCAAGTTTTGCGACTAATGCTTGCAACATCCAATTGGCCAAATACACCCCTGGAATCCAGCAGCTGGCACCTTTCATCCCGCAAGTCTACTTGTTCTCTGCTTTGCAGATGTTATACAAACACTCCTTTATGTAAGTGCAAACACACTTTCTCAAACATATGTTGAAAGAGCTAACTTTCAGCTAAAATTCATTCTACAAATTAAGAAACTCTTATCTACAAACATTATCTATAAGCTGTATCACTCTTTAAAACAGCTACCTGTATCCGGCTTTTAGAAAACGGGACATTGTAGATACCTCATGTTCACCTGAATGTGCTGATTTGGTACCTGGTAGAACCAAGACAAAACAGTTCTATTCTGCTTCGGTGTTACTACTTGAATACAGCCCTGGGCTCTGATCCTGCCAACACAGAGCCATTTTATACATATGAATAATCACTCCAAGCTTAATGAAGCTCTTCGTGTCTCCATTAGCAATTGTTTTGGCTGGAATGAGGCACTGCCTATCAGCCCTGGAGGAGCCTGGAAGCAGAAGAGAGATAAATATTGGGAGGCTCACTTTGGGAAAGGCTGTGGTTTTCTGGCGATAGGACGCAGACTTACAAGACAAAAAAAAAAAAAAAGAAAAAAAGGTGAAATCACAGCACCACAGCCCTCAGCAGGGCTAAGATTTAATCCTAGGTTTCCAGCCTTGTTCTCACCAACTCTAAACAGAACGAGATTTCAGAAACCAGCATGTGAGATCAGATAGGATTTAGGGTCCTATCTGGGACATTGACTAGTCCCAACTTGCCTAGTGGCTTGTCTTCATCACAAGCCAATACTGGAAACCCCACCTTGTGTTTTTATATAGAGAGAAAAATCAAATTAATAATTTTGTTTGCAAGTGCAGGAGCTGTCAAATAAAAGTGCTTTAACTGTTTTTGTTTTCCAACTGCTAGCAGTAGTGTTACAAGCAAATTACCTGCCAAATTAAATTTTAAGTCTGAGTTGTTTATCTATGTGGTACAAAGGAAGCCTCCTATGTAAGGAAATGAGCATTACTAATACAGCACTTCTACACTCCAGCTACTTTTTTCCATCTCACACTCACTCCAACACCTACCCTTCCACAGGCAGTAAATGCATTGGAATCAGCTTCACTTTGTCAGTATGACTGTCTCCTATGGATAATGACAGATCTATAGCTTGCATTTTGTTCATTATAAAAAGTTTATTTCTGACATCTCAAATTCTCCCAACAAGTAAGGATGCTTTTATGTAGCAGGACTCACATCTTCTACAAAGGAGTAGAAAACACTCCCCTGCTGAGATACTGAAACAATCCTTAACTGTGGCAATCTTTAATTGCTAAACATAAGTAAGACCTACAATGACCAGCAATAGCATTTTCAAAACCCAATATAATAGTTATGTAGTTATTCTGCACTTCTCTTGTAGTTATCACCTGTTGAGGAAGCAATTTCTGTCTTAAGCTCTGACTTATGTTTCCAGTCTATTTCAACTCCTTGTTCACTGTAGTTTAATCCTACTTCAGGAGGTGTCAATTTTCCACAAAAATAACTTTGCTGGCAACCATTACAATTGTGATTTCACTGGACGCCAGCAGAGTTAAAGAAGAGATGGCGCAGTCCAGGCAGCAGAAAACAAAACATATATATAAAGACCCAAACAAAAAGCACAAGCCTGGGAACTAATGCTTATAATTCTACTGGACTTCAAAGATCTTGAATTTAACAGAAATACCAATTTTACAGCTCACTGTCATTTCTCCCACAGCACCCCTTCCTCACCTCCACTCACCATTCACAGTTTCATGGGCAAATATCACCTGCCTCTTGCTCTGCCTGAAGAACGCCTTGCATATCCAAAACCTTGCTCATCAGTTCCATCTTTGTCAGTAGACCCAAGTGCCGCTCACAAGCTGCCCTAACAATGGCGTGCACGCCTTTTGGAGAGGCAGAGACCATGACACCAGGGTTTCCCTGGGTTGGCTGGGTGTGTGGGAGCAGGTCTGTGCCTAACCTTAGCAGACCCTGCCATTTTTCCCAACCTGAGTCATGCTTCCGTCACACCACAGGTTGTGCTGCTTCTCAGAAAGCGAGCATGGGACTCATATGACCCAGCATGGAGATCTGTGCTGGGGATTTTCACTGCTGTCCGCTCGCTCATGACTGGGACTGGCATCCATCCCTACCACATGTAGAAGAGGGGGATAAGAAATGAGCACAAATGGGATTTTCAGAGGTGCCTATCCAAAGCAATGTGAAAGACTCACAGAGTATATTAGAGAAACAGACAGGAAACGCATGGACACGTGTTTCCCCATATTGCTCTTCCCTCAGGACCACCGTGAGTTCTCCTCCATTTGGCAGGAGGGACGTGAAAGGGGAGCATACCCTTGCAAGGCTTGTTTTAGTACTCTCTGCGTGGGTGATCACTCTAACAGTTGGTCCTGTTTTCTCCTTTTTCCAGTGCTGGAACTGCTGCTGTGCCCTCAGATGCCTGCATGCTGTGGGCCCAGGGGCTGCCCTGTCACTCACTCGTGACAGCCACATGCCTGGTCAGGCTCCTCTAGCCAAAGCATGCCCGGCTCTCCCCACAGCACCTGCTCCTATGTGGAGATGCAGCAACAAGCTGAGGTGCTCTCTCGACACATCTAAGCTGGAGGACTGGTGCTGTCACCAGGGTGATGTAAGCTGCCTACTGTAACTGATTTCAGTGTATGCTTTCTTGATAAGACTTTGATCAGGTACAAGAAGACCTGAAGTGGTTGTGTTGGCCACATGTTACTCATGCTGCTCCTGGAAGGGCACAAGCACTGCAGTGTCCAGTTCAGTCTTCTGACCAACTTGGGCAGAAATACCTTGCCAGGAACAATGTCGTTATGAAGCTGCAAGATCTCTGAAGGAGACAGAAGGAAGTTTCTCAATGTTTTTGGTATAGTTTTACCATGCTAACTAGGGTCTTCAGGAGATAGTTTTGCAGCAAGTATGAAAATACATTAAATTCTACAGATTCCCCAGAGGAAGGAGAGGACACAATAAAATTCCAGTAATGTCTTCAATGACAAAGCAAAAGTGTCTCTGCCCACGGTGATCAAGAAAACCTTGCTAAAACCAGCTGATAGTTTCATTGTCTGGTATAAATATTGCACTTCTAACACAAGCATTTTTTAGTATCTGAAGGTTAGACAGTACCAAAATTTGTTTATGAAGAGCAGTTAATATTCATTGCATGCACTCAGTTCTATATGAAAATGTTTTGTCAAGCTCAGAAAAATATGAATAGACTCAATTATTCATGCTTTTAAATTCCAGTAAATCACATTTGCTCTTTAAAAATTACCTCTGTTTTTCATAATGCTGTCTATACACAAAAAGTTCCATTAACTCAATGGAAGCTTTTGTCATTGGGAAAACACTGTAGCATGGCTTCTCCAATATGTTTCAGATTAGAGGCTAAGGGTGGTTTCACGTTGATAGCTGAGACCTTAAACTTCAGTATTTAATTCTCTGCCACAAAACACCATGAACGACCCACCCTACCCCCCCTTTTTTTTCTTGGGGGTGGGGGGGGGTATTCAAGGTCACACACAGGCTTTCAAGTCCTTGAAGGGTAGACCTCTATTTAAGCCAGAACAATTTCTGGCCTTGCACGGTAAGCAAATATCAAAATGGCAAGTCTCTGGGAGATCTGGCTGTCAATCCTGAACTGTCTAGTGGTGTTTCTAGTCAACCTAACACTTCAAGAAAAGTATCAGGGTCCTGTTGATTCTCCTCCTACTTAAGACACTGACTAGCTAGCTACATGATTATTTAAGCCCTTCTATGCTTTACCTTAGCCATTTGCAATATCCCTTGAGCTTAAAAGTTCAGTCAGGCTGTGATCCAGTGCCTTCAAAACCAAGAAGGCCTTTTTCTACTTACTGCCAGTAAAATCCTCGTAAGTCCTAGGCAAATGTATTTCATTTGAGTATTTTTGTTATTATTAAATGAGTATGAAGAAGAGGGAGAGAGTGACCTAGGCAAAAAAGAATGACCCAGAAAGAGAATGAGCCAGGAAATGACCCAGAAAAAAAGAAAGTATTTTGGCTTTCTTCAGACTAGCAGTTGGTTTCCTCAAATTACTTTTTTTTTTTATTATTTGAAAGTATAACAAAAAAATTGCTGATGAATATTACAATAGAAGTAAGCTTGGCTCTTAGCAGTGAAACATTATGACTTAGAGCCAAGGACATTTATTTTTCACATTTGAATTATTTTTTGAACAGCACTTCCTGGCTCTATGTCACTGCACCACAGATAGATATGATAGCAGATAAGTGTGTGAGATTTTAGACCAACATGAACGTTGCTTTTACAATCAGTACATTTGTTGTCAGAGCTCAAAGGTGGTTTTATTTCTGATATGCACGGAAGATGTTGTATTACGTGCTGTTTTACTAATACATTTTTCTTTTTAAAATGGAACGTAATTTATATTTTTGGACACTGCAGCTGCAATTCGATAGTTGGATTTACTAACCGTGTGGATTTACGGTAACAAACTCTTCCATTTTCTTTCTCTCTCTAACTCACCTTTCTGCCACCTTGATTTATTTCTGTTCCACAGCTGCGCCTACCAAATGATTCTTACTCTCACTCTGCACTTTTCTACCTCCTTCTTGCAGCTGACTCGAACTAAAACAATTTTTCGGGGAATGTGAAATTAAAGAATTCTCACAGCAAGAATACAATGTCCAGAATGGAAGGGAATAATTTACTGAGTGGAAAAAAAAATGTATCTGAAGGGTAGAAGCTGAAATTTAGAAAAGTTAAGAAAGTCCCAGTTTAGGTTCTACCATTGGCAGTCAAGACAGCACACCAGTAACTCTCCATGTAGGGGTTCTACCACAGATTCTACCAAATTTACCCACCTCCAGTATTTACAGCACTAACCACCATGGACAGTAATTGCTTGAGTTACGTAAATATAGTCACAAGCCCCAAATATCCTGCTTTCAGTATTGGTATTGCTGCTTCTAAAACTGGCAACAGAAAACCTTAGTAGCACAAATATTATCCAAAATACAAACCAATCCAAATAAATAATCAAAACCAGATCAAAACAAAGCAGAGAACAAGCAAATGCTGAGGACTGATGACATCAAATTAGTAGGTAAAACATGAAGAAAAAACCTGTGGGAACCTGCTCTCAGCTCCAGCCCCTGCATGAGCGCTCCACGGCAGCACGGCCATGAAGGAGCCCTGGACACGCTGCAGGCTTGTTCAGCTCTGCACCCATCCAGCAGAGAGCTTCCTCTCCAGAATATTACCCAGGGATTCAAAAAGACAGAGTCCAGGACGAAACTGTAGCCCTGTGTTTACAGGTTAATTACTGAAAAGTTACTTAACCTTGGGCCATATCCTGATGTAATGAGCTTGGGAATCCTTAAGTCTCTTGGAGAGGTAGCTGAAGGCAAACTGCCTGGCTAGTCTTTACTTCTGAGCAGCCTTGCCTCAGCGTTTTTCTGTGTAGGTACGCTAGACAACTCCCCTCCGAGGCAGGCTCTGACAGACCAGTAGAATGTGCAAATTCCAATTACAGGGACTCTCTGGAAGCACAGCCCAGCTGCCAACCATGCAGAGATTTCCAGTGATAACAATTATACTTAAAAGCGTCACTACACGTTTGAATGCATTTACACATTCTCCTTTTACTCTCTATTTATTATTAATGGCAACTCAACTAATATCAAGGCCCCAGTGTGTTTGGCACTGTAGGTGTACAGAGGGACAGCAAGCTCTTGCTCTGAGGAGTTTACAGACTAATTATAACTGACAGCAGATGGAGGGTAAACATTATGAGCTGTTCTGCTTTTCATCAAGAAATATAACTGAAACAGGTAACAATTTTTAACCATATAGACACAATTACACATAAATCATGTACCACAGGCTAGGCTGCAGGCATATCCTTTTCAATCTTGTATGCTGTGGTGATAGTGGCCACTTCCAATACAGAGACAACGAGGCCCCAAAAGATTCAGGGCCTTACAGGTAATCAATCACCTGTACAGAGATTTTGCAGGAAGCAAACATGAAATTTAGCTTTGCTCAAGTCAGTTACACGCTTACATGTAAGCATGTATTTGAATCCATGTCTATTCACCAAAGGACTTAATATGCAAGCCCAGCACAAGCATCTGATGGCATTTTGCACTTCCTCACATATTTAGGTGTCATTCAAAGGCCACCATAAATAAACTGTCTATGTAACCTCATATTATTCCAGCTAGGAGATCATAAAGTTACAGGTGACTGTTACAGATACATACAAAAGGATTTTGAAGCCCTAAGTGATAAAGTTTGCCCACCTGAGGACTCTACTGGCCATTCACCATGAAGCTGTAGCCTTATCAGTTTTTCACACACTGAAACACTGCACCCACCCTTGCCATGGCGGCACAGCTGGCAGACCTGTCTGAGAGGCACCAGGCTCCATGCTGTGGGGCACCAACTGCAGGCTGCAATTTGAGGACTCCCTCAAGAGCTGTCACATAGGAAAGCGCTGGGAGGTGGGCTGGAGATAACCACAGCACAAGGGTAGTAGCTCCTGTGGAAAGCCCAAATTTTAGGGCATAGGTTACTGCCATACAGAGAGACCCTTGTACCTGTAGCTTCAGAAGTAGGCCCAAGTGAGCAAGGATCAAGAGTACTTTCAAGCCACCACTGTCCCCTTGTATCTCCTGGACTGCAACTGAACCTTGCTTCCTAGGTGGCAAGCACAGCTCTCATCTCACTGAGATGACTGGAGCAGGATGCCTGCATTCAGCCCTCTTGGAGGGCTCAGTACTGAAAACCAGAGACGCACATGCTATGCTTTAGATACAAGAGATCAATGTCACGCTGAGACTTCATCTGCTGTACTTCGTACTGATTTACAAGAAGTCTTGACTCAGCAGACTGTCCTGCAGGACCGGAGGCTTGCTGATCCCCTCCTGGGGCCCTGGGAGATACAGAACCACTTGCTCAGCCTTGTTTCCAACCACAACCAATGGACGAGCACAAGAGGTGCCAAGCGCCGCATGTTCCACTGGAGCCAACTGGTATCACAGGGGACTTGGCATCCCTCCACGGCAAGAACTACATTTGTTGATTTGAGGTATCACAGGTGCCACTTCCAGGATTTTACAGAAAATGGGTATGTAAAGTTCTGATTACCACAAGTGTGTGCTGCTGTTTTAGGAACACAGAAGAACCTAGCAAACTCCTGATTACCAGCCACTCACGTCCATGTAGAAGAAGGGTTATTTATTGCACCACACTGTGGGAATAACTGCATCAGCTGAGACCCCTGGGCTTAAGATTCATTTTGTTCCCACTAGGAAATTCACAAACAACTCGTAGAACAAGAGCAAAGGTCTTTATGGCTCCCTAATTTCCAAGGCCTCCCCATGCTACCATTGCCCACTTTCCACAGTTAAGACACCTAAGGCTACTCTGACCCTTCCCTATGCAACAAGAGTGCTGTACGTCACAAGTTGCCAGGACAGATCTTTCTCCTGGAGAATTACAGGCACAACACATCTACACTGGCAGCAGATACTGCAAGGACGGAATTCTTTCTGGCTTTCACTCTCTAACACTCTCAAATACGTGAAAGTTCAGACAGGAATATCTGCAGATCACTCCAGAAGTCCCTGTCTACCTGCGTCCTTCTTCCTGTGCCGCAGACACAGGCGAAGGGGAACCCAGTGTCCATGCACACTGATGCACTCCATCTTCAGTGCTCGGTCCAGCCCAGTGCATGGATAGACAGCATTCACACACAGGCCCACCATCTTGAGGTCCAGCTAGGGAAGCAAGCTATTGTTGCAGAGTAATAGCACAAATAGGGGATACGCTTCACAGCGCAAAAGGGTCAGAAAAACATTTTGCTATCAAAAAAAATTAAAAACTGACTTATGGCAGACTTGGACAATTAATCTTTTAGGATTCAATCTAGTTGAAAATAGCCTCTGTGCCTGAAAGAGGTTCTGCAACCTTCTTCACTCCTTAGCCGCAAAAAAAATGATAACTTGGGGAAAAATGCTGTGTATTTCAGACTTCCTCAAAAGCAAAGTCCTTGCCAGAAGGACTGCTGTCCCAACCAGACTTGTGAGAATGTTGTTCAGGAGCTTCAGAAACTCTAAATGTCTCTTGAGTATCCAAAATAAGGCATGATCCTCCCTCAGAGAAACCTGAATGGATCAGCTAAACTCAAGGAGGATACAGCCGAATTTCAAGACTACATACCTTCCTAGGTGTCATGCAGAGAGAAAACACTTTATACCCTTGCAAGACAGAACAATAATTTGAATCATAGCTCCCTCTTCCCAGGTAACATCAGGGTTAGACAACCGATGCAGAAAACAGAAGCAGAAGATCTGAGAATGGCCTGAGGATTTACTACAGTAAATTTATGGTAGATTTTGAAAAAATCCTCAAGCCATCCTTGAATTTTCTATTGCTTTCTTCAAATGACTTCAGAAATTTTAGCAGGTCAAGGGAGACAGCGGTGTGTGTATGGGCTTTGGTGACACCAAACAAAGCTGGCTCCAGAGCAAATCAGCACCAGAAACAGAGGGTGAAATCTCAAAGACAAGAAGGGTGTTTTCCAGTTCTTACACTGCATTTGCAAATAGAATTTTCTAGGAACCTCCTGCCTCTGCCATACCACACAAACCAGTTCTTGGCAGTCCAGCTCTTCACCAGGACTGATCCAGATGCAGCACAGAACTTCACTTTAGCAACTATGAGATAAGAGGGATTTCATCCCAAAGCCATAATGCAGAGCTGCATACTGGGACTTGGTGATGCTGAATAAGGAAGTCACAAGCGGCTTCTTGTTGCCCTGCACCCTCCACTACATCGCGTAGGAGCTGGCAGAAAACCGTCCCCTCGGGCTTTCTCAGGCTTTTCAGCATACTCCCAGTAGGGGAAGGGCACTTTGGCTTGCAGTATCACATGTGGGGCCTCCTCTCTCTTCTCATTCTGGTAATGAAGCCTGTAAAAGACTATCAGCGGCAACTCAGGACTAACTGGGCATAAATTGTGTAATGGTGGAAGAATTTGGACACTTGATGTCTGTTACCAGGTGTGGTGGGCCAGGAAGTCAATCCTGAATGGTTCCTACCAGTTTCAGAGTGAATTCAACGGATTATACAAGACTTGAGTAGCAGCCTCAGACACACATGATACTCCATACAAATAGCCTTCGTATCAGACATACCGCAGCTCTGCTTAGCCCAAGAAACGGCTATCGAAGCACACAGTGTTGGCAACACATAAAGATTTTGCTTAATATGTGAACTGATTTCACAGGAATATTAAGGAACAAAGGAAAAACAAATACATACACACATTCATACACAAAGGCACAGCTGGAAAATACGTTCAGTTTAATTCCACAAAGTGAAGAAAATGTCAGATCTTGTCAGTGACCTCATACTCACTGTGCAGCACAGAATATTTAATTTCTACATCTTATTCCAACAAAGTTGCTCTGATTTTCAGGGAGTTTGGCTTTTACAGTTGGACAAATGTGATTATGAATGATTTGCATGAGGGACTTTCCCAGGCATGCTTTATAAGCTCACTAAGACTTCTGAAATTGTGTCAGTCTTCTCTGCCTCACAGTAAAATGTTAAGATTTCTTTCCCAGGGACTTGGAACTGTGTGTGCAGTATTTTGTTAGCAAGTGAAAACCTATTCTATAAAAAACATGCCAAAATCTGAGTATTTGTATCCCTGTATCTTCTTCTTTCTCATCTTTCTAGTGTTTTTCTCTCACAATTTTAATGTCGTAAGTCCTGCAAACAACTATTCTTAGGGCAAAAATTAGGAAATGTTCTTTCCAGGCATTTAGCATTGAATCTTTATCTGTGTCTATGAGCCCACTGAGAGTTTCACATAAATTCCAATTGCTTTTCCACTCCACTCTTTTTTCCATTCTTGAAGATGGTTGTTGCATAAAGGACCGTAGGATTTTGTTTTATTTTATATTTACTTTTTCTGCTACATAAATTATCCATTCCTATCTGGTACTCTTTCTCCTTTCAATGACTTACTTTCCTGTGAGGGAGGGGGAAGGAAAAAACAAGTTTTGAATATGAAATTAAATACCTAAGTAACTGCAGGAATAGTCCAGTAACTACACACCAAGAGATGAGAATCAGAAGTAAAAGGAACAGTATGCAGATAATAAAAACTGTCTCGTTAGACACATCAGGAGGCTGCTGTGACCTCAGACCTGTGGCCACAGAAGCCAAAATCAGTTAAAACCTGTGGAGAACATTGCAGATCCTATTTGAGATTTGCACTGAGTTCCCCACATTAGAAACTCTATTATTTTCATTCGTGATTGATGTTTTAATGTTTAACTTAATTTTGGTTTTTGCTTTTTTAAAAAATGAACACTAACTAATGGTTTCATTGCAATCTTAAGGATGGCTTTGTTTCATGTGCTAAGCAAACATTCAGTGAAGGGTGTGATTAAAGCCAAACAAGTAAATGTTTTACAGAGATAGCTTAGAAGCTACAGCACAACAAAACAAGTAGTTATTTAAATGCTGAAAATCTAACCTGCATGCACAGATGCCCATCTTGACCTCCCCCCATCTTCTTTTTTTTATTCTACCCTTTTGCTTCTAATTTTATTCAAAACCACAAATAAATATATTGTGGGCAAAGCAATGTTTTCAGTACCAAAACAGATTCTCATGCCCAGTTTCTCAAGAGGATGTTGCTAGTAATGAGCAGGCTAAACATGGTTTACTTCAACTGCCTTCAGCAAGTATGGCAGAGTGTAAAATCGAGGTGAGGGAAAAAAATCAGTATCTTAGGCACTCAGCAATCACTGAAACAGTAGAGCTTATATTTACCTCAAGAGTTTACCCAGTAATTCACCGGGAAGTAAATGGAAATTAAAGTAGGTCTGACCTAATGTTTAGACCTCTGTCTAATATGGAAATTTATACCCAGACATCAGACTATTAGAGGGAGGGAAGACTTCTGCTCCACTTTGCAGAGAGTATGCAGACACCAGCAAAGGTGCAAAGCAATGGAGCCGAAGCACAGAGACACACGCTGGATCTGGACTCTTGTCTGGCTGTTTTGGTCTGTGCCAAAGCAGGGGGCACTCTGCCGTGCATCCCGCAGCACAGGGTACGCCCCCAGAGCCAGGCACACTGCCCCAGAGAGGTGGCAAGGGCTCTGTGTGGGGAACACTCCCCGCATGCAGCGGTGGCTGAGCTCAGGCCAGGTACCAGCCCCAAGCCGAGCCATCTGTGTGGGGCAGATATGCCCATTGTACAGGAGCAGCGACCCAGGCATGATCTTTCTCTGTAGGCAAAGTACCCTCAAGATAAAAGGGTGGTTTTCTGCTAAACAGTGAAAGTAATTACTGGGAGCGAAACCTGACAAAGCTATTTACTGAGCTTTTAAATCTAAGGGGTTTTCTTCTCTCCTCAAAAAAGTTTCCAAAAAGTCTCCCCTGTTCCTATCTGTAAGTGATAGTTTATGGAGAGGAGGGCAAACAGGACTGGCAGTAAATCAGCCTACTAACTGATCCAGAGTCCATTATCAAGTGTTTTTGATTACAAATATGGCTTGAGTAATTTCTGCGATGCATAGTAGGCTATTTCTGGAAGCTTTAAAAATGCACCATGCTTCTGCATTTTAATGCTTAACAGTATAGTTATTTCAGTTTATTAAACAACAAAAAAAAGAGGGAATCTGCTTAACTGCAACTGGCTTTCATGTCACAAAAGGACTAAGCCAGTGTAAAAGCAGCCAAGCAGGAACACTTTAAGTCCAGCACGAAGAAAACCTTTCCAACCTCTTACACCAATTAGGATAATCTGAGTCTTTTGATGTTAAAATCCCCAAGAATCATATGGAAATCATAAAAAGCACAGTACTTAAAACAGATTCAGAATGCAGATAAAATCATTTTTCCTTCATAATATTTCCACCAGAGCTGGGGGCACCATCAGCTAGCAAATTCTTTGTACAGCTTATGTCACTTGTACTGCAGTGTTTGCTTTCAGCCAGCGGAGACGGAGGCAGCTGACTCTAAAAGTTGCCACTCATAAAACAACAGAGCACCTGGGAGGGGAAGCTGGGATGCAGGCTGGAGCTGCGCCTGGCAGGCACTGGGACATGCAGCGAGGTCAGCTCCAGGCCCTGTACGTGAGCTGCTCCCAACCAGGGGAAAGGAGACTGAACAAGTACTAAACATGATCCGCTGGCTAGCTTTTGGACTCAAAGCCCTGGGATGCTTTGGTGGGCCTTGCACAGACTTCCCTAAATGAATGGCATCCTTTATGAACATGAAACTCCTATGAACAGAAGCTACAGGCATTGAAATAGCATGCTTGAATCTGTGCAATGAGTTATCTTTAAGTGAAAAGCACTTGAGCCTTCCATTTCTTCTTTATATAGGACTATTTCCAAAGCATCCAAATTTCAAAGTTTCCTGCTTCCAAGGAAAATCAGAGGAAGAATTCTGTTTGCTTTGACCATTCAAAAAAGACCCTGGGCAGGAAAGTGAGGGATGTTTTGCTGGATACAGAATTGCAAAGCTGGACGGACATTTCATTTTCCTTAAATAAAATCTTAATCAACTATGTTTTCCTATAAAATCTGACACAGCAATGAACCTCTGCCAGAGACAGAGAGAGACAGAGAGAGACAGAGAAGGAAATTTTACAATGTTCTTCCAGACCAAAACATAGTATTTTGTGTAATGGGAGACGTTAAACACACCTTCTTGTGGAATACAAAGCATCAATATAGCCTCCCTATGGAACTAGTTACACACTCCTACTACATATGCGTAAGACGCTGTACAACACGGTTACCAAGAGGCAAGCAGATGAAGAGGTGAAAAGATACCATGGGTGGGAGCGGGTGGTAAGGGGGGCCAAAGACACAACTCAAGAACCTTACATTGACATTTGAATAAATTGAAAAGTAAGCAAAACTGTTCGTGTTTATACAAGCAACTTGACTGTACTCTAACAGAGGACAAGGGTATGAAACTATGTCCTTATAAAGTAACACTCATCTTTTACTTATCTAACAGAGAGAAACACAGGAGAGGGTCAGAGGCTGCTGAAGGAAAAATATCCAAGAGTTAAGGCCATAGAAATGGAAAACAAGGTTTAACAAAGATAGGAGTATTTGCAGATACAGCACAAAAAACATTTAAATGCTGCTTATTTTTATAGAAAAAAATAAACACTTAATATTGTTGTTAGTGGTATGCACACCTCTGTGAGAACCTGATATTTAAATTGTCAGTTTGACAACCAATAAAAATAATGTTAAATAAAGATTAGTGTCCCAGATCTAGTACAGCTATACAAAGAAAATTGGTAGTACTGTTGCACATGAATGTGAAGTCAGTCTTTCCAACTAATTAGCCTGATTTTCAGTTATGGCTTATGAAATTCTCACAGATTTTGAATTTCCTTTTATGTCTTACAGTAATACTAGAACTATAATTAATATTAATTACAACTTCCATAAGTTCACAGTGCCTGAATTGCTTGCTATTCCTAGCATTTGTATGAAACAAACTTTGCAGTTCCTGACACAAATATTATTCCTTATTAGTTTTGCAGCTGAATAATATTCAGTCTGTAACAGAATCCTCTTAGGACTGAAAAGTACTCTTGTGCACACGGATACATGCACAAAAACAACAACTAAAAGCTAAAAGCAAACTCGCCGAGAACTTCTGGGTCAGCTTTTGACATCACCCATAGGAATGAAATCAGACACCAACCAATCAGACACTATGAGGCTGGCAGCACAAAATAAACAAAAGCTGGGCCCAGGGCTCACAATGAGGGAGGGAAGTGGAAGAGACTATTGTTCCAAAAGCTTTTAAATGATGTTGCTTTATTTATTTCTTTTGACAATGCCCGAACAGAGCCTTTAAAAAGGGAAAGGACCCTCCCCCACAGGATCTGTAAGAACGGAATTGGGGGGTTCTCTTCCCAGTTGCTATTTGTTCTCTCTAACAATGTTTTGCAAGCCCTGTAAAGCGAACAGCACTGTCCCGGCGCGGCGTGTGGGAAGGCAGCGTTCTTCCCAGCATCGCCAGAGAGGCTCAGCACCAGCACTCGGTGCCAGGTTTTCTGAAAAGCGGGGCAGGCTGGGTGCTCAGCTCTTTTCAGAGTCTGACCCCTATTTAGGTGCCTCCCAGGAAGCCGAGGTCTGTAGAAATCTGGCACCCAGCGTAGGTACTGGACTCTTTGGGAATTAGGGGCAAGAACCATGCAATGAAACCATGTATCTTGTCTGTTCTCTCCAGAAGAAAAGTGTCACCTCTTTTGGTTCGCTTGCACTGTGCGCAGATGAACCTGCACAAGCTGAAACTCCTGCGTGAGACCATACTTACTCACATCAGCGGGCCAAGGGGGACAATGCCCCAGGCAGTGTCATCACTGCGGCGAACGTACAGCCGATGATTCACTTGTTGGACACTCTAGCCTGTCAGTGAACTCAAAAGATTTAGGATTAGGCCCAGAGTTCACTAAAAGCACACATGGTGGGGTTTGCTTTTTTTTTCCCAAAGTTCAGTACAGCTGAACAAAGCTCACTGAATGACTTCAATCCTCTCAGCACTTCCCCAAGGGAAAAAAAGCAACATATGTCTACAGTTTGGGCCGGACTTGCTGCCCCTTTCCCATTCCTAACCACACCGGCAGAGGCAAGTGTATAGGGTCAAGTAAATGCATTCCAGAAGTAAGAGATACACGCATGGATCCTAGATTCGTACAGGTAAAGAATATCAGTCATTCTCACCTCTTTAATAAAGTAGACCTTTTTCTACTCTTGCCAGAAAAATTAGTCCTAAGGTGCACACAAATAATTACATCTTATGGAACAGTAAATCACAACAAACGCCATAGAATTCAAGCAGCCCCAAGCCTGGGCCAGATTTTCAAATGTTTTGCAGATGTTTATGGTTTGCTGCAGAACTTTTGTCAAGTTACCCACACAACACAGCATTTACTGAATGATTTTGGCACATGGTAATTCATTTTCTTTGTGCAGGTGTTGCATTCCAGAAATATTTTGTCTTCTTATAGAAGACTGCTGCAATTCTACTTAAAAAAAATGATTATGAAAGAAACCAGATCCTCTTATCTGGGAGAGAAAAAAAAGTGCCCCCTAAACTCAGCTCATTTGCCTTTTCCTTGTTTTCAGGTAAAAGAAAACTCCCTTACAGGTAAAAATTTATTCCAAATACGTTACAGATGTGAAGTATTCCTGCAAAACTCTTAAGCCAGGAAGCACGGTCCTTCACAGCACAGAGCCCCAGGCTGTCTCTAATGAAGATAGTGGGGTAGCAAGTGCTGGTGAGTGTTTCAGTGGTTAATCTTACTTTCTGGAAGCTCACGGTTGGCAGGACCACTAAGACCTAACCTTTGACTGCAGCAGAAAGCCTCAGAAGGAGACTTTATTCGGCAGGTCCTCAGCAGAGCCGCAGCAAGGACCTTGCAGGCACATTGGCAGAGCTGGCACAGGCAGCGTCCGCATCCACACGTGCATCCGTCACCGTCCCCCTCGGCCTCAGCACAAAGGCACTGCTTGCACCCGCAACGCTCCCTTTTGTCGTGAGCTTTTATTCCACACTGCGTGGGGCAGGAAGCAAATCACAAAACAGGGGATGTGCAGCACTTTGGGCCTTTCCCTGACTGTTAAGTTGTGCAGACGCGAAGCAGAATGAAACCCTTGGGATTTAACAACCATTGCTTTCAAGAATTTGGAAATTAAACATTAAACTTAAAATTTTCCAGGAGCAGATATGAATCCAGATATATCACTTTGTAGATATGGAAAATTACAACCAGCTATCTTCAACTTCCTGGACATGCAAGCCACTAACTTTTCCTTCAGGGTAGGAAAGCAAAGATGAAAATGCCAAAGGACTGTTAACCTTTAGAGACATATTTTAACAGATAACATGACTGAACTCAGATAAATCGGAATAAAATTTAATCAACCTCCCATTCTCCAGCTACAGTTACCAGAGGAGAAAAATTTACAATTAGGAAAAAAACAGTAGGAAATTCAGACATCTTAAACTGAGCAAGCTCCCATCTCCGCTGTGCAACTTCCCTGGTGATACTAAATACTGCAATTCCCAAGTGCTGCATTACAGGCTTGCTGTCTTAACAGCCCTTTTATGAGTAATCAGTGGAAGAGAACATTTAAATAATGTTTTGGAGTGTGTGTTATCTAGATTTGACTGTTGTTCTCTAATTTAGGGCAAAATGAACCCAAATTTACAATTTATATACTTCAGTTGAAATCCTTCAATCACCATCCTTATTCTGTGAATGGAGATGCTAACATTTATGTGGTAGCTATGACCCACTAATTCGTGTGCTCCAATATAGTGGTTAAGAACATATAATCCTTTAATCTTTTGTTCAGTAACTCCACCTACAACTCCCTGGCACTACCTTAAGAATACAGACCACAATGATTCAAATGAGCAAAACATTAAAATAAGACTGACTGTCACAGTCAGCAATCTGTTGCCAAAAATGATGTGAAAGTTACATAGGTGCGAAGGTGAATACAACAGCAGGAATCCTAATTGTAAGTCACAGATGAGGAGTGTTCCAGCATGAATATAAAAGCTTATATTAAAAAGACATTTAAATATGGATTATTGAAGTACAAACTCTTCTGTTGAGTTTGTCTTTATCTCAATCTAATCTTTAAAAAAAAAAATGTTTACATGATTTTACATTATATGCAAGCTGTATGTGTGCCACCATTTAATCTGTTTCTTTTTCTGGAGAAAGCTAAATCATTGAAACGATAGCTGTCACTGTGTAGGCATCTAAAACAGTTTGTTGGTTTTTCCCCCAACGATTTTTCTGCAGATACGGCAACAGTTTTCTTGATTTTCAGCTAGTTCAGTTCATAATTGGTTCATTTTAAGTTAGGAAAACAATCAGGAATTCAGAAAGCAGGAAAGTTTGTTATCTTCTTTTCATTAATGAATAAAATTGAGATGTGCAACGGTAGACTTAAGTAGTTCAAAAAAACTTGAAGTACATGGCGTCCAGCAACAATCAGTACAACTCAAAGATACAAGTATTGTGTAACTGATCAGTTTTAAAAGCACAACATGCTCCAATATATATTTTTTCCTTGTATGCCAGAACATCAAACATAGTTAAACTGCTTTAGTTTAAAGCAGTCTTGAAATGTTGCTATTGTACATTGTAATTAAATTCAAACTACAAAATTTTGCTGCACACAAATCCCAAGAGATTAAAAAATCTATTATTTCTATTAAGAAATGTGATTCACTATTTTCTAGCATAATAGGAATGTAAAAATGTAGAACGTGAATAAATGTTTGGTAAGCTATACACAAGTGGTTAGAGAAAGCCAATTGTGTACAACAAACAGCTCTGGTTAGCAAATGATATTGACCAATAAAATTGAGCTTTTGTTTAGGAAAGTAACTGGAAAGCAAAAATGCAAAATAAGATTACACTTAATTATTTAAAGCAAAGTGCTCTGCCTGTTGATTTAAATTGTGATTAAAATCAGGGATTTAAATTAATCCACTTTGGATTGCATAAACATCACCTTAACAAGAGCGAGCAGTAGTCTCATCACCCAAGAAGTCATTCAGGAAAAGAACTGTCACAGCGCATAAAGAAGGGATGCTGGAGTTCATTAATGGATATCCTTCAATTGCCCAAACTCTCCAGTTTCTCCCACAGACAGAGAGAGAAGACAAACATGTGAATGTGAGGAAGTTTCTACAGGGGTGTGCATGCACAAAAACATATACAGGTACTGTGATGTAAAATAATGATGATAATTTTCATGAAAAGCAGGACTTCACTCCTCAAACCTAAATAAAACAGATTACTTATACATTCCAATTATTCTTGTTTTGTCACTAAGGTACCTATAATAGTCCATGCTCGTACTTTTTTTGCTGTTAGCAGGATCTTGGAGCGTATTCCCCATTCATCTGATACTGGTATTAACTAATGTGTCATTTAAATGGAAAGCAATTCTAAATTTTATATTGAAATAGATTTAGCTCCATACTCAGATACTCACACCCAACTCCTGTTCCAGCTTTTGCCAAATCCTGGAATCTACATTTCTTCGTAGATAGCAAGGAGATGAACAAAACAAACTAAGCAGTAGAAGTTATTATTGAAGGAGATTTCTCCAACTTCACTAGAAATCCACTGCATTACAACAAGGTGATCAAAATACCAGTATAATGAGAATGGGCCATAAACTTAGGTATCTGACAACACAGCCTACAGTGTATTTACTCCAAGGGTGCTTTAATACCCTATATGAGAACATCCTCTCAAATAATATTATTTATTTTTCAGCAGAGGTCCCATTACAATTAAAATAAACGAAAGCAGGTATGCCTTTCCTCTTTCTGTTTCACAGCTTGATTGTGAAGGACACAAACTATTCTGGTTGAGTTCACTTCTAATAGAAACTACTTTTCTTTTTTGATTTTACAAGAAAGTGTTTTACAATCCAGAGAGGATGAGTCATCAGAAAATCCTTGTCTAGTTGCCAAAATCCTGCCCCTCTTCATTATGAACATAAAGATAAAAGCTCTTACAGTACATTAGCTGGCATACGCCTACACAGACAGTACAAATAAATTAATTGTGCCTAGCCTCAAACATCCAAAGAGGTGTAGTAGGAGCTCAGTCCATCTTGTTTCATTAACAAATTAAACTGTAATAGAGCATCAACAGTTCTCTTATGTACATAAGCTTGGCTGTTATACAGAAAGGTTTTGCAGGTATCACCCTTTCTTACAAACATATTCTGTCGTTCTTCTAGTATTTACATTACTTTGCATATACTACATATATTCCAACAAAAATAGTATATGGTGGGAAAAAATAATGAACATTGGAGTAAGCCCACTGGCTGTCCTACAGAACTATTCAGAAACTTCATATGTCTTTGGAACCCGAGACCAGGGTAGCGATGTTTACTAAAAAGGGAATTTTAGGTATGACAGTATTTCACATGAAAAGTTACAAATTGTTTTGCATCTGACAAGAAAGGAAAGCATATCTGGAAGTGTGAGCAGACTGTGTGCAAATGGGTATGTTCAGGCTCATTTGAAAACTACAATATTTGCAAATGTCAGGGCTATTTTATAAAAATATATACACACGTATTTTACAACTCAGCCGATGAGAATGCAGATCAAAAGGAAAGTCACTGCATAAAGTACTGTACGTGGATCAGGGGCCAGAATTACTGGAAATAATCAACATTTACCATCAAACTCGTGCTACAGATGAGCTGTTTTCCTTCTGGAATGCTCACAATCTTTAGCATGAGAAAGTTATACACAACCAACTTGAAAAACAAGTTTAACTCTACTTAGCCACAAGCTAAGATTACACCCTCAAACACACCTTTCTAAGATTTCTTATGAGAGGTTTGTTTGTGCAATCCAGTTAAGAGCAATTTGTTAAAATTGCTCTGTGATTTTCTTTATCCTTTAACTGCATAATTTAAGCAACCTGCATTTTATAAGTTCAAAGAATTTTTTTTTGTAATTACATATTTCTGTCTCTTCTTACCTCCTGAGAAATGAAAACAGTTGTGGAGAAAGAAAACAGAAAAAAGAATGGAAGAGAGCTACTGAACTCAATCTATCAGAAAAAGCAACTTCTTAGTGAGAACAAAGAGCAAGCTGACATAAAATACACGGGTTCAAAATCTGCAGTGTCTCTGCATTACTGCTGCTGTACCTTTTTGGCCTCTAACCCCAGGGCAAGGAGAAGCCAGAGCGAAAAGCAAAGCACTGACTCCTCTGAAAGCTCAGTACCACCAAAAGCCAGCAGCCTCCACCTGTCCAAAGCCTCAACAATCCCTATACAGAGAATTCGACTGTCTGTGTTTCGGACAAGCATGAGGTCAAGCAGTTTGTAAGACCCCTTCCCAGGTGCAGCAGGGCATGGCCATGGCTGAGATGTTCTGGCTAACTTTCAGCCAGGGCTTCCTTCCAGCTTTATCCCTTCTAAGTTTCACCTCGTATCTCAAACTGAAGACAATATTTTTCTTCCTTTCATAACTCAGGAAGGCACACTGCTGCTATCTGATGCTAGGAGCTGTTGCATGGTATGGAAGTGGACGCAGCCTCAGCAGCTCCCAGCCAAGCTCCAAACCATGCTTGGCAAGGCCAGCATTTTCCCCAAGGAGTGGAGTGGCGTGACCATGGGATGTGGACGTGCACCTTACAGCAGTGTAAGGTGCTTACACCCCCTTTTTTCCAGAGATGGATTTGCACAGGCGCAGAGACCAGAGCTGACACACTGGCCCAGACTTCTGACTTCAACCTGATTAATCAGTCCAAGGGAGATTTGGCAGCTCTGGCTACAGGCAGCCAGCCCGCAGGAGAACAGCAGCCACGCATCAGATAACACAATGCTAACACACTTCCCCATGCAGTGCTTCAATCAATAAACAACTTTCTCGCAGGCCTGCTGTACTAAGCACGCCCTGGTTTGTGTGGCCCCTTCTGTAAGCCACAAAGCCCCTACCAGATCTTTCAGCCAAACCCTCCTGGCCACTAGGGCAGCATCGGAGCCCCCGGTTCAGCCCCTGCGGCCTGACAGCCAGGGGGATGCACAGGGCAGCGAGGACAATATCCTCACGGCAGCAGTGGCAGCCCCAGTGACAGGGAAGTGACAAACCCGGCACTGCAACGCCCGTGCTAGCTGAACACGAGCTGCCCGCCGCCTCTGTTCTGCAGCCAAACGCACAGGAGCCTCGCCGAGCCCCCTCCGCCATGCCGGAGCGTGGCCAGGCTCACAGCCTTCAAACACGAGGCCGCTATGGGTCCTGCTTTATTTTTTTCGCTTTACAAAATGGTGCCTCATTATTGCAGAATGATGTGAGTGCTCAATTAGTGCTATGGGTTAATCACTCTGCCTGAAGAGTTGCTCTCTTTGATGAATCAAGGTAGCCAGCCCAGCTTCCCGTTATCCAACTAGCAGCAGCAACTCCAATAAAGCACTGTCTTCGGCCGAAGTCAGCCACAGCCATCACACAGATATGTAATGGCTGATGTGTAACTGTAGATATCCTTTCTTTTATGGGGTTAATACTTGCCCTTGGGGATAATTGTGCAGGACTTTAGATGAGAGATTTCCATAAAAGGCAGTAAGAGTCACCCAGCTAAAACCACACATAACTCAAGCTAGTTTACCCCTTTGCATTATTTAAATGTCTCCCTTTAATGTGAATGCATCAATTTAAAGGCACAGTGCTGCCAGTGCTCCAGGCGGGCAGCTCTTCTCTTGTGACCAAATGTGTCTCCTCAGAATTTGAATTTGCATGCATTTCAAAAATGTATCTATTTGTAGGCCTCCTGGCTGTTAGAAAACAAAGGCATAAATCCGTATTTTCCATTGTTGTCAGTGAACCTACAATGCCAGATTCACTGCACCCCTTTAACTGGCACCAGCCCGGCAACGGATGTCAGGTGGGGAGGGAATTTTGCCTTCTCTCTGAACCACACGTTGATACTGAAATCCAGCATACTGGCATTTCAAACAGCTGGCAATTCTCCCGACCCCAGATGAGCACCTGGCCACCTTGCGAGTGAACCTGGAGACGGAGGAGGAATAAGAGGCTGCGGTGACCTCCCATTCCACTTCCCTGTCCTCACAGTACTGACCCTGGTTCCTGCCCTCCTTGCAAGGGCTTCTGCTAGATCAAAGGTTTACACCAGTACACACAGGTAGACAGAGAAGGAATCACATTACTCATGTCTTTTCCAAATCACCTACAGCTTGGCCTTCCACTTTAAGAGGACAATACAATTTTTTTCAGGTTTATTTCAGTCCCTTCTAGTGTACAGTTATTACAAAGAATACCAGCAAGGTTAAAGTTACAGCAATTAATGAAAGTTAAATACGTTTAACTACATACTACTAGGGAGAGAGCCTTCCTTAGAACAACTTTGGTTTTAATGTTAAAAAAAAAAAAAGCAAACAGTAGTAAGAGTGAGGTAGAAAGTTTCATTCGATCCCATGCGTCGTTCTCCAGCTACACATGTGAACTTGTTTCCTGGTCAAGGGGAATTTTTGTGGGTAGGAAAAAGTAATTCCATCATCCATTCAGTCCCTGAATATCTTGTTTTATAACACACACAGTTTTTGTCAGTCAGGTTACCTAGGAGTGAAAGTTATGCCTTATAATCCATAATTCTGTTGCCTATTACACACCATCTGGTGATGCAGTTGAAGATAATCTGATTTTTGTCTTTTAAAAACATCACATAGCCATGTCATATGGTGCATGCAATATGATAAATTACTTTATTTAAATAGGGTGCTTCTGTATAGTTTACAAATCCATGGTCACTCTCAATTAATCTGAAAACAGTTTTGGGCAGGGTGTTTTGTTTGTTAGTCCCTAGCTGAGGTTTCTATCTATTTACAGTTACACCTAGAATAGTACGGTTAAATGGCTAACATCTAGTCTAACCAACTTTTAAGAACCTGTTCTTGGAATTCAAAGCTTCGCATCCAAATCAGAACAAATACCGTGACAAAGCAATTTCATATCCCAAAAGCAGTGATGTCCTATTGCAGTACCTTTACAAGGAAGAGCCTGATATAATCTAATCACAGACTACGTGTTCAACGTGATGCAGGATTTCCCAAGTATTTCAAGCAGTTCTGGGAGCCTACCCATAAAGAGCTCCTTGCAAGAAAACGGTCCATCAATATATCTGCAGGTTTGCTGCAGATTTACTTTTGTCACTTTATTTTCAGTCTCCAAAAGTAATCAAAATAGTTAGTGGGTTGCCAAAAGTTGTAACCTCGCAAAATAAATCAAAAAAAGAGAATCAATCATGCTGGGCAAAAGAAAGCTCTTACACAATTAACCTGGGGAAGGGAAATAGGCTGTTTGCTGTTGTTCAAGTTCTTTGCCAAACTATTTCAGCAGCCCTGATGTTCTCCAAAGCCAGACCTTCAAATAACAATCTCATCCCCTTCTGATATACAAGGCACACCCAAAACGTTTTCAAGAGGGGTGGAAAGTAGTAAAAGAAGATTTCTGTGATTTGCAGTCAGGTTCTTCTGGGAAGATTACATATTTTTAAGAGACTATAATGTACATGTACATCTGTACCTCTGATATAATCACATAGTCAACATTCAAATCTAGATAGCTATTTTTCCATGCAGATTTTTATTACCTTCTCTTCCTGGAATAATTAACTTTTTTTTTTTTTTTAAATTATGAGAAGACTTAATTATAACCAAACTCTCCAATGTCACTTCAAAACAGTTCCATTCTTCTTGTAGGCCAGCTTTAAATGAGTCTAATAGATTACTCTGTCCTTTTGCACTGACAGGTTTCATTCCCACCAGAGCCTCTAGACAAGCCAAATCACATCCCTACAATAATCTCATTTATTGATACACCTGCATCACTCACTAGAAGTTTCAGTGGTCTTGGGCCTTGTCTGGGGAGAGGGAGGCAGTAGTGCTCCAATGAAAGACAACTCCCCGTGGAGTTTCTAGCTGCTGGGATGCCAGAGCATGCATCACAGGGAGGCACAGAACACTTCCCAAACCTGGTTAGTGCAGTGAAGGTGCAAAATCCCCAGGTGCAAGGTCACAGGTGTCCCTTTATGCTGCTCCTCTCTCACATGCACCTGCAGAGCCCTAAAGGCACCAGACCTCATCCCCAAAGTGTAGAAAGTTTGTCCCATTTCCTCTGACCTCTGTATCTGATTGTCCTACTCTCACTCCCTTCTGACCAGGCTGTCCAGCTTCCTATGCCTATCAGGTATGTTCTGCTACTAGAAGGGATTTGAATAAAGCATTTAAGTATCTGGCAAGCATTTTGGTCAATGAAGACATGCTATGAACTAGGCAATCATATTTTCAACTGTGCTGCCTGCCAAAAAAGCACAAACTTTCAATAGCAAAGAAATGAGGTCATTTTGGTCAACAGCCAAAATCAGCACATTTCCTCTTTTGGTTCTGGATGCTGCACCTACACACTCCATGATGTGCAACAAGTTGTGAGAGAGGTGCAGTCTCTCAAAAAAGAAAAGAAAAAATTAAACCAGTGGATGTTATTTACAAAAAAAAAAAAAAAAAAGGAAATGGGAAACAGAAGAAAAAAATCATAAAAATCATGAAGCATCCTGATGTCCCATGACCTCTTCCTGAAGATCTATTTAACTGGAGCCCAGTATAATCTTTCTAAAAAGGCATTGATACTTTCTCTTGATATTGCAGAAATGTAAAACCTTGATGAATTTAAAAGACTTACATGAGGGATGCAGCTTTTGGTTAGAAGACTGCACTCAAATTTAGCAAACCGAGTTTAAACCCTGGTCTTGCCACAGGTCCCTGTAGGGCTTGAGAAAGACTCTTAACTTCCCTTGCCTGACACCCTATCTTCTGCCTGTCTTGTCTATTTGAAACATAAGTTTTCCTGAGCTGGGAATATGTCTTTACATCACTGCAGAGTCTGGAACAGTGGATTTTGGATGCTCATTTGGGCCTTTTAATGCTAATGCACCACAAACAGAAATGACAGTAGTAGTAGTAGTAGTAGTAATAATAATAATAATAATTACCTCCTAGTCTTTGTTTTCAAGTTAACATCTGCCAAAAGTGTTAGGAAAAGTTTCTCATTGTGGCAACAACTGTATTTATGTGCATAATTTACAAGCAGCTCATCTGAATAATTTGAATTTTTTATTAAGATTATCTTCTCATTTTCCATTGAGAAGCCTTCTTAGATACTGATTCACATTCAGCCTTGTAGGGAAAAGTGCCAAGCATTTGTTTTTCTTATGTCTCCAGTAGTTATTTGACTCCTGCATTAAGCTCAGCAAAGCCAAAACTGAATAGGAACAAACTTAATTTAATTATTAAATACATTTCAAACTTCACTGCAATTTTTAAAAAAAACCTTTCATGTGGGATAGTGGAAATGTGCCAGGGAAATCTAAAAAAAACCTCTATGTAATCCTCTTTCCGTACCCCTTCTTTCTTTCTGCCTGTCTCAAAAGGAGGTTAGGTGAGCACAAATCTATCAAGCTAGGGTGAGCTAGTTTCACTTCAGGTTTGCTACAGAAAAGCTATCAGGGCATCATGCCAAGCCTCCCACTTTTGAGATAAATATGACTTTCTTTCGGGGCAGTTTTATGAGGGGTACAGCATGAGTCTCATATACTATAGCAATTCAACTGCAGATTTTCCTCCACAGCAGCTGCCACTGCTTCATTATAAACAACAGTTCACTCTGAAATTCTCTTAAGAAGTTTACAAAAGGGACAGTGTATGTATCTGACGTCTGCTGCAGTCGTGCAGAGTTACACAGATGGCCTTTGACTCTCACCTTCTGCATCATACAGAGCCAAACCCAGTTCTACAGAAAGGGTTAGCCCTTAAATTTGCCTGCTCTTTTCCTGATGACATTCCCCTCGCCTATTTGACAATCAGAGCCAAAGAGCCAGCTTACTTTCCTTGGGAGGGTCAGATTGGCAGATGAACTATAGTGAGGAGAGGAAACATGTTAAGTACGAAAACATTCTCATAAGCTCTCACAGGAAAAGGATGTAGCTAACAATAAAAGAGAATACTGCATTTCTCTGCCAAACCTTATCATACAAGATTATGCATTTCCAAAACTTACATTTATACCAGTTAAATACTGGCCGTACTACATCTACAGGAGGCATATTCTGAAATATTCCTCCTTTATTCCCCCTATTATGTCAACTCTGAAGGTTTCTTTCTGAGGTCAGCAATAGCTAAAGGTAGTATCCTGAGTCAGGTGAGGTGGTGATACAAGAGTGCTGGGACTTACAAGATGAACCACTGTCATCCATCAGGGAACATCTCCAAGAGCCACTCAGGCAAGGCAGTCAGTCAGACTTCTTGCAAGCAAGCTTCATTCACCAGATCCTCACTGGTAGTATTGATGGCCTGGCCTCCTGCCAGGCACAAACACTGTTTGCTGCACAGTTCGAAGACTAATTACTCAAGGTTTGTCCTTCCTCCTCCGGGCTTGCTCCCTGCACTTCTTCAATTTTGCAAAGCTGGTACAGTAAAGCCAACAAGCTGATAAAAGTATGGTGTGGGCATGGGTTTAAACAGCTTGTCTTTGCTTGGCTCAGCGGCCATATCATTTGTGGCTTCACTGAAAAACTTCAGCTCTGACCATTCTGGCCAAGTTTCATGGTTTTCTGTACCTTTCCAGGGAGCAACCAGAAGGAGGTTTTTATGGCCCATCCCTGGTCCAAGCATTATTCCCAGAAATGCACCAGCCAGCAGAGACTGACTGAACCTCCCCACTTTGTACAACTGCAGATGTCTACCAACTGCTGGCAAGGCACCACAGGAGAGTTTTCCTCTACATAGGCTGCTGAAAAGACGTTTGCACGCAGGCCTCAGTTTACATTTGGTGTCTAATCATTGGAGTGAATGCTCAGGTCAATACCTTTACTCAATTTTACAAATGCAAAAGGAGAAAGAAATGCTGCTGGCAGGTCATTCTCAAAAAGGGATCCAGGGGACTCCTCACGGATGGGGAAATGCTGCATGTGATAAAAGTCTATTAACAGTTCATCATAAAACATGCTCAGAGATTCTTTGTCCTAAATTATGTATATGAATGTTTTGCTTTTTGAAGACTGCTATTGTAGTGTGAAGTCTAAATCACTGTTATTACACCTCTAAGTAAAGATTTCTTAACTGTTATTTAAATTAAAAAGAAAGAAAAAGACAAGTCCTCAGAAGAGTATTTCAAAAAGCTGTGATCATTCTGGGAGCAGCCTTAAATACTGACTTGGTATTTTTCCTGGTCATAGGATACCCCAGTTTCAGCATGTTACTTTGGAGGACAAGCAGCTTTTCTGCAGTGACTGAGAACTATGCATCAGTTTCACCGCTTAAAAATTCTTTACATACATTTTCATAATAAAGCACTTATAACTATTACCCAATTATTGCTTACAGCATTAAGTAACAAGGTGTTATTACTCCAATAATACAGAAGGGAACAAATCCTGAAATATGAAATACTTATTCTATGTTTGTGTAGGCTTTCTCATATTAATTAATTATGAGACTTAATTACACTCAATCTCACCACTCCAAGCCAATTACAGAAAATTGTGTAAAGTGAAGAAGTAGGGAAATCTCCGTCTCAGAGACGATCATTTATACTGACAGCACTTTCCACATAGGTATATAAAAATGACTTCACAAATACTAACTCACACATCCAATACAATGGGATGGACTTCTCTCTGATTTTTTCCCCAGCTACTCCAACATTAGTAATCCGAGCAACGAACAAATCTCCCAGCTTCCTCACTCAACTCTGCCCTATAAACTCTCTGCCCCCTGATTTGTGCCTTAATCACATGATCACCTTTCTTCCCAGAAGCAGTAAAACAAACAAACAAACAAAAATGCATGTTAAAACCACCAGATTAGAAGAGCTCTAATTCAAAGATTTAAAATATGGTTTGGTAAGAATTGGCATATACATAAATACTGCAAAACATTTTTAATCTTTTTGTTTAACTTGAATTTACAGTAATTTTATTAACTTTAGTCAATGGGAATGGTAAACCATCTAAAACATGACTTTAAAAGTTTTCATTCCACAGAAACATCTATGAACACTTCCACAACCTATGTTGAATGTTAATTCATGATTTCCCACAGCATTTACCTGCAGAGAATCACAACACATTTCAATGCCTACAACAGTAATAGCATTCCACAGGGAACTGTTCTCCTTTTTCCAAGTTATGGATCTTACAAGAATGGACAAAGCCAAGGCAAACTGACCTTTCTATATCAACACCAACTGATCCTCCCATCAAACGTGCTCATTTGAAATCAAGGGAGAAACGAGCAATTATCATCTTTGGTATTTTGTCTAAAGAGGGCTATGACTTCAAGTAAATCTACTTGATTAAAATTGGAGAGAGACATTGAACTGACAAATATTAATCTGAATTTTCCTTAATTTCCTTAGCCTGTTTGCCAGTGAGTGAAGGCTGCTCTAAAAGACTCTTTGTGAATAAAGCTATACATGTAAGTAGAAGAGATTCCACTCATTTATGACTTTGACTTGTTTGGTGCCAAGATTTCCACCCAGTCTTCACAGTTATGACATTTTGTGTTCAATTTGCCCTATTCCAGCAGAATATTTAGTCTGTGCTCCTTGCAATTATGTCTTGTTTGCATCACACCGTAAGTAGTGTGCTGTGAGAGTTTCACGCACCGGAATCTACCACACAGTGTATTTTAAACTCTCTCCAGTTGTCTAAGTCAGCTGTGCTGCACTGCAGCAGAATTAAACAACAATGGGATCTGGCAGGCTGCATTCACAGGACCACAGTAAAAAGGGGGAAAAATAAACATTAATATTTTGGCTGTTTCTTATGATTTTTCTAAATATTCTAAGAGCAGAAATATGTCACTGAGCCTGAAAAATTCAAAGATTATGCAGTTGCTGTTGGATCAGGTACCTTTTAAATACACATTTTTCCCTATCCAGCCAAATTTTGCCCTCTTCTTTGATAGGTAATAAATGATGCTTCTGTTAGGCCATAGAATGGTAACTACAGAACACTAGAGGCAGAGACCTAGGCATTCAGAAGAGTGACCTGCTCAAATCCATGCTTGAATGTCCATACTTAATAACAGGTTTTCCCCCCACCCAAGGCAACTCCTACTTTCCCCTATTCAGACAAAGGAGACACCATCCGCCTTAACTTAGGCACAGAGGGTGGATGGCCAGGATCTCCCCCTGGAAGGCTCCAAAAGCGCACAGCTCTCTCCTCTGAATATACAGAGAACTAGAAACTTTCTAGTAAGACTGGCTTAACAAGCACCAAAAATCTATAGACAAAATAAGTACCCAGCCCTCCTAATTTGGACCCCTTCCTCCAAGCTTTGTGACATATATTTCCCTTGAACACGCAAATTATAAATTGCAAGCATGAACTTACATCTATTATAGTATTGTTAAACCAAATATCAGCACAAATTTTGTGTTAATGACAGAGGCATGTGTTTTCTATTCTTTTAATACTAACCTCTGAGCTTAATTATTATATTTAGTGTCTAGGGCAGCAACACATCCTACACAGCACCCATCATCAGTCCAGCAATTAATTGCATACCACTGACCTTTACAGAACACCATGGAAATTTTATTACTGTACAGCTCAATTGCATTTCATATAACCCTGCTCCATAACGATGTTGTACTAGTTAAAAAAAAAAAAAATCATGTGCTTACAAAAGGGATAGTTGAGCCAACTGAACTATTTATAATTTGCATGAATAAAAAAACATTTCACAGGGTTTGCAACATATACAAAAAAACTTTGCAGCCTTAATACAAGACAAATGTTACTAAGATTTACATTATAGACAAATGTGGAATGAAAAATATTCCCTGAAGTCATAATGGCAGGGTTATGCAGTATGCTATTTACAAGCTATTCACCAACAATGTCCTTTCTCTTTTAGCCAGAACCCTACAGTAGAAATTCAACTGAACAAAGTCAATTAATTGAAATTGCGATTCTACAACTGAGGAATTGGATGTGTACGATGAAGCAGCTGCAGGAAAAGACTACGCCCTTCCATTTACTATTCAGTAGAAGAAGAGAGCACTAGCAGTCACGGCCTAGGCCTTCTACCTTGGAGTTAACCTCTCTGCAAGTTTGCTACTTTGAGGGGGGTGATATCCTGCACATGTCCTGCCTTATTCTCTTCTCCCATTTTAAAGAAAATGCTGCCACTCAGCATGTTTCTTCTACATTCACGAGTCTCCCTGCTCCTTTCCAAACAAAAAGGTGCACAAAATAAATAGTTATTGCATGACTACTACAATTTCAAATTGGCATGCTATAAAAGCTAACGTAAGTCACGGCGTGAAGACTGTCTCCTCAGATTCAAGGGCTGCATCCAGGATGAAATAACTTGTCACACCCAGGATTTCAGTGCTAGCTTCCAAATTCCCAGACTCCAGTGACCCAGCAGCCCCACAGCCACAAACCTCTGCACTAACACATCTACACCAGCCGCAGACCCAGAGAAGGAAAGGGGCTGGCGCAGCAGGTGTCACGGGCTTTTAGGAGGTATACATGCGTGCTGAGGGGCTCCTGTTATGGTAGTTTCCACTATCCTCGTGCACTACTCAGTCTTCCTCCAAATTTCTTGCTGGAGCCATTAGTAGGCAGCAGGCTGGCAACATGCCCACAGGCATTGTGAGATGAATTACCCACCCTCTACAGTAAAAACCCAGAGAACGTCTAAAGATAACTATGGAGTAAACTGGAGGTCACCACCAAGTGACCTAGCAAGTCAAATGACTAAGGTATTACACAAATTTTAAAATCACATCTCCCAAACACCTTACTCAATTTTCCACAAGCAATGAAAAAGCTTTCGATCATGGCAAATTCCACAGTTGTACACTTCAGGCAATGCATCTCATTTCACCAAAGCTCAGTTAAAATTGGGTTTATTGTGTCAATCCCATTTCAAACTCTCTTTGGTTAAAGACTTGTAACCTCTACTGCCAATGATAGTAGGATTATTTAATAAACCACACTCATCAACAATGCTTTGCTTTCAAGAATTGCCAACACATTGAATGAATGATGTCTCTGAGGCAATCCATAGCTATATAGTAGCTACGTGGTAGTAGGGTTTTTGTTTGTTTGTTTTGTTGTTTGCTTTTTTTAAACAAAGTTCATTAAAAAATTGCAGTTCATATCAACAATTTATTACTGCCTATTTTTATAAATTTTCCATTCCTGTAATACAGCAGAGGAAATCTGAAATGAAACCAGCTTCAATGAAAAAGGTATCTTGTAACTGAATTCAGTTTGCCCTCTAATCACAAATTTACCATGAGCATGAACTAGGAAAGAAATATTAAAGTGATGCACAGTCCAAAATCTCCTTGTAGAAGCCTGGGTCACAAATCAGACTGGACAGTACACACATTACTGAGATTACTGAATAGTTGTGGGCAAGGCTATGATTTGGAGACAACAGCCCTGCTGTTTGAAACCAGACTCAAAATTTCCACCCATTTTGCTGAGACCTTGGCTTAGATATTCTTGAGGTCTGATCACAGAACACAAATATACATGTAGCTGCCTGGAATGGCTTGCTATACATCTTGATGTAAAAAGAAGCTACAAAGCAAATGCAAAGAGGACAGACAAGCCTCCTGTCTCCCAGCCAGGAAGGCTTTTATTGCCATCTCTTCAGCACTTTCACTTCTGCCAGAGCTCTCCTCTGCCCGCGTGGCCCCTCCAGCTGTCCAAAGTATCTCCTCCAGCAGTACTGCTGAGCAGGCAGAGCATGGGTTAAACGGCTTTACATGTTCTTTCTGTCATTTTGTTTTCAATAATTTAGAAAATGATTCTTCTTGTTGTGGATTTTTTTAAAATGTGGTGAGGGAGATATTAAAGAAAAAATAAGAATTTTGAAGATCAGAATATATCAGAAGCCCAGCAATACTTAACCATGTATATATTAACTCTGTAACTGTTAATATGTACACAAGCACACGCACAAGCACGCACACACACATTAAGATTAAAGTCAAGACTTTTGGAGGAGGCTCACAAAAAAAACTAAAACAAACAAAAAAAATCCATGTTCAACAGGAAGAGTCTGTTTAATGTAGAATTTAAGTAAGGCTCTTTCATTTGCATAGATCACTTACAGCAACAGCAATTCACGAAATTCTCCCATAAAAATGGTACTATACTTTGTGTAAAGCAACATATTCCTTGCAGATCACAGTGCCTTTCTCATGCTGTTAATAAGATAATCTGCTACATGAGGCTTACAAATCCATTTAAATTGATTTTAATTAATGAATCAATCACTAGCCACTGATGACTTGGTCTACAGACAGCAAGCAATTCAAAGCCCCAGGCCTCTAATCCCAAACCAAAATCCACATTAGAGCAACAGGACATCTCCCTCTTCAATAGTAACAGAAAGATGTTCAGTTCATACGCATTTAGAGTGTATGAACTTGATAAAAATGTATCTCTAGATCTTATGCATCACAATTTCCATGTTCAGGACTGTTCAACTAGGAAAACAATATTAAATCATTTACATTTCTTTACAAGTGAAATAAATGAAAGCAAGCATGACTCTAGCCTGCTTCTTAACTTTCAGATGCTTATTCCACTGAAGGGTTTTTCTTGTTCTTAAACAATCAGTTAACATTAATAGAAAATTGCACTTCACATGGTCACAAACATGAACAATGCCTTTTACACATACTTTGATCCTGTGAAAATTCACGACTATTCTCTGCTGTTAAAGTGCTTAAATTGTCCTTAAAAAAAAAGAAAAAAAAAGAAAAAAGATTTCTGTCCCAAAAGCAACATGAAGAAGCAGCACAAAGAACATCTTTGTTATTTCAGTAAGCTAATTATTGTAATTATTGTTATTACAAGAAGTTAATTACAATGCAGTAAGTTAAATCCACAATAGGTGGTGTGGTGCTGAGCACTGCAATCCCTAGAGCATCAGCATCTGGCTCCCCACAGCAGAGAGGACACACCTGAGTGAGGCTTCTCCTCCTGTGTACACAAACAGCTGGTGCTCTAGCACAGCATCTGTGAATAAAGCACCACTTAAACTAGCCAAGAGGAAGGAAGAAAAGATGCATGCCTCCCTGGGAGCCTTCTTCCTGAAGGCAAGCATCGAGCCCTTCTTTCAAAGGCCACTCCTTTTTCTTAAAATGCAACAGAGAAGGAAGGGTGAGCCAAGCCAGCTTGCCTCCAAAACAGTCTAGGTGTTTATATAGCTACACTGTGCTAAGCCCAAGCCATTCTGCTCACGTGATGCTCTGCACCGAGCGAGCTTGACAGCACAGATCTCCACTTGCCTGGGACACTACTCTGTACTGAGCTCCCTCACCTGATGTAGGCCTGCCTCCACAAACAGAGCACCAGGTGCTCGGAGAAGTTCATTATCAAAAACCAACATCTCTAAAAACTTCCTGCACCAGAGGAGTTGCTGCTGTGCGAACTGCAGTTATGGACCAGTTATCCTGTTTACGTTTTTTGTTTTATTTTTTTTTTAATGTCACCTGCACATTGATGGCTCAATAACATCCCATTAAATATACTGAGAGAAATCCTGGTTCCCTACACACACAATTGACAAAGCAGCTTGCTTGGATGGTTGCTGAAGCACCGAAGGTCCCAGCAAACCAGCTCCCTTATAACAAAACAAATCCAGTAGCCTGTTCTGGGATGGAAACTATGAGCCACTGAGGGCCACGTGGGTCAGTACTGTGCGGGAAAATGAGTGGTTGGCATGGGCTATTGGAAAAGTGCACATGAAAAGTTGACACAAACCTGCCAACCAGGAGAGAAGGGTCTCTTTCTCTCCCTCAAGGGCAACCTCAACCCAAACTGAAAACAGTCCCTCAAAGGCTACAGTGTCATTGTCTGAGCAAGAGATTGACCCTCTCCAGGTCTCTCCCATGAGCATGGAGTTGCATAGACAGAGGAAGGAGGTGGGAAAAGTCTTTATTACAGATGTGTCCGCCCCTTTTTCCCCAGCCCAATCCTCTTCTGTACTGCCTAACACACAACTCAAGAAGCACCACACTGGACATCAGCACGGGATCGCCGGTATCAGCCATTTGGCTCCAGCACTCTATAAATGGCCATTGGTTACTTTGAGGTCAATCTACCAACACTGAAGTGCACCAGCTAAGAAAGACTCCAACGGGTAGCTTGCATTATTAAAGCAATTTCACATATTATCTAATCCAAAAAATGTTGCCTAATGTGCAATAACTGTTGTGCCTGTTTAAATTAAGAGCTCTGTATTTGTTTTTAATCAATACTGCATATACAGTTTAATCAATGCTGTCAAAACTCGCTTTTTAATGCATTGTCTAACTAGTTGATTACTCTCAATACTTGTGTTCCCAGTTTGTGACAGACAATTTTTTGGAGGGAAGAACAAAAAAAAAATTAAAGAAGATAGGTTTGGCTTTTAGGTACTGCTAGTTAATTAGAGAGTTAAAATAATCAAATAATAAGTACCAGATACCAAACTATCTTTCATAACATTTAAGAAAAACATAAAAGGTTGAATACTTTCCAGATGTAAACACATTAAGATCAACATTGTGCCAAACCTGAATCTGGCCCAGTTAGCACAAGAAGGTAAATAGTACATCCTCTCGAACAGATGTCGTAGAGCACAGGCACTCCACATTTAAAGAGACAGATTCTGTAGCCAACAATGCTTCGCTGACGTAGAGACAATCAATGTGTCCTTGATTATGAGGAGGCAAACAGTTTTCACTATAAAAAAAGAAGACTGAAAAACAAATCATGTGTTTTTATTTTACAAGTTCCAAGTTTGGGTTGAGTTTTTTTCAAGCCCTTTTGGAGCACTGAAACAGAATAAAAATAGTGTGTTTCACAAGCATAAAACAAAGTAGCTGCTAAATAAACATTTTAAATTTACTCCTATGTGTTCGGTTCTCATTGCCATTACTATTAAGGAGTAGGATTATATCACTAAAATAACGTCCCTTTTTCTGGTAAACTGATTAGATGGGTTTTGTCCAAGAATTGTGCCAGAGAGTGTTCCCTCTATTTCATATTCTGAATATTACTGCTGGAAAATGTATTGCAGCAGAGAACATAGTATACGCCAATATATCCTGACATTCAAATCAAGACCACAAATTATAAACAGTTTCAGCAAATTGACTTGAGTGCCTTTGTTCCTCAGACATACATCTTCCTATTGCTTACAAAAGCAGCATATACTAACCACTAACACTGCTATAGCCAGTACTGGGAAAGGAAGTTATTGAAGCCTGGATTTCCTGCTTTCAGTTGTAGCCAAGAACTGTGAGGCTTGTAGTGGTTTCAGGAACTGACTCATCTAATGATTCATGGATAAGATACTGGTTTTAATATATTTCTGATCATAAGACTCAAACTTCAGAAACAGTGATGCTTAATTTTTATTTTAATGCTTAGAAAAGTACATAAATCAAGTAAACAAATATTGTCATGGAACACACTGTCTGATAATTATAAATGTTTTTTACCATGCAGTCTGTCTTCAAAAAAAAAAAAAAATAGTAAGCTATAATTCCTGGAAATTCATTTCAAGAGAATGTTGACAATTAATTCAACCCACTGTCAAAAAACGATTACTCCTGTTGCAATCCTGATACATCTAAACTTCAAGTGGAAGACAGGTGAGATATCAATTGTGTTTTCAGTTGTACCTTGAGGTACATCTGTATCTACTGGTATATACTCATCAAGCAATCCTAAAGCTGCTATTGTTAATGCATCTGGTTTCTTTATGTATAAAAAGTATCATCAGAAGATCAGCTGCTAAGAATGCATTTGGATGTGTGAAATAAAAGTTTTGTTTCAGCAGGGGTGACTGGAGCTGCATGGATCAAGCTTAAAACAATGACTAACACACTGGATCTTAAGCAATCACAAACACATGCACTTTTTGCTAACTCAAAATTCAAAACCAGCCATTTTTACACACCTATTTCTTCCAGAGGGAAGTGTGCCCTCCAGTGCATCAAAATGCTTTTTGCCCACAACACAAATCTCATCAGTATGCTGTAACTTGAACTGCCAGGCTCTTGTGCCTAAAAACATGGCTTCAGATGGAAGCTTAATTCTGCTAGGCTCACGTATGGAAAAGTACTGGTTTACTTTTTAATTTTTGAACAGTGATCTACAGCTATTCACATGGTATCTGCGGTGTGCCGGGCTGGGGAGGGGGAACGTTAGCATTTCTATATTTCACCGTGTGCACAACTAGCACAAAAAAAGAAAACAAAATGCATGTTGCTTGGGAAAAAAAAAAAAAAAAAGGCAGTTAAAACAGTTGACAAGAAAAGGCCAAAGTGCGCTCAGTGGCTGGCAGTCATTTTATGGCTATAGTCCTACGGCAGATTTACTTAGATGACGTCAGTGGCTCCAATCCAGCTTTTCTTTGGTAGCATTTACCACTTGCCTCTTGAAGCCTTCACTATGCTACAGAGCAGTAGACCATAATCAAAATTCCCTTTGTGAAATAGAGTTTACCTCAGGGCACAGAGGCATTGCTAGCTGAATTGCAGGCTCTTCACCCTGTACTGCATGCCCAGAAATAAATAACCTACAATACTGTACTTTCCTTAATACAGAAGAACCATTAAAAGCAGCCTGCTACCTAAAAAAGGGTTCTTTTAATTTGTTTCCTAAATCTCAGAGGCCAGAATATTAGTTGATTTTCCAAGCAACCAAGAACAATGATAATTCTATTATCCTCTGGACTGTTTTGTATTGTTTTTAGAGATTTTGGAAGATCAAGTTATTTACGGGTCATTGTTACACCAACAAAAAATATTACTAACATTAAAAGCTAAATTGAATTGGTATAGGAAGCTGCATATTTTAAAATTGTTTTTTAAACATGTCCCTTCAACTGTTTGGTAAGCATATAGTAAATATGCCAAGAATCACAGAAAGAAATTATTATGCATAAATAATAGTAAATGTAAAATATAAAATGCACGTTATTTGGAGCTATGGATTTCCAGTCACAAAACAATGATTGGCACCAGTGAAAGTCTAGGAAAGCCAAGTCAAGCAGATACCAAATCAGCTAAAACTTCACGGGCTCTGGAGTTTAACCAAAAAAATATCAAACCATATGAAAGATGCATCTTATTGTACTAAATAAACATAGATTTGCTATGTTTTAATGGCCACATCAGTCCAAAGATGTCCGTAGTCAGTACAGGTGATAACTAGATAATCTAGTGGACTGAAAATTGCCTCTCACTGTTAAATATTTAGAAATAACTTACAGGGCAGATGTGCAAATGCCTCACAGAGAACTTGAAGTCTCAATACCTCTCCTTTCCCTGCCTCTTTGCTTCCCCCCCCTCCTCCAAACACACTAAAGTAAAAGATCACAGGTCTAACCTGCAATAAGCCAGAAGACAAAAAATGCTATTATCATTCAACTGAACCTGCATATAAGATACACTGTGGAACTGAATTCTAAATCTGAATTTAAGACAGATTTAAAATTTGAGGTGATCTCCAAACCAGCTCTAAGCAGACAGATGCTAGCATGCTCTGTCCCTGCAACAAAACTACAAGCCTCTGTCAAGCAGCCTGAGATGCCAAGCCACAGGCAGGAAAACTTTCTTGTTTTCTGCAGGTGACCATGCCGACTCGGGCGTGGTGGTGGGGCAGGGACATCACCTCTTGCTTCGCCACCCAGCTGGTCGGCCTCTGGCTGCTGTGCCAGTTCCTGGTAATTTCAATGCAGTTCATTTGCAGCTGGACAGACTTTAGTGTGGCATTAACGAATGGCCACTGTTCCAGACTGTCAAATTACTCACTTCCAAAGGAACAGGAGAAAAATTTTCTTCTCTTTGACCTCCCTTCATTACTAAAAAAGCAGAACAGTGTCAGCAAACAGAATCAGAAGATGACTGTAACCTTCTTTGAGAGAGAATCTGGCCCTTTTACCGGTCATCAAGGATCCTGGACACGAAAGTCATTTTACAAGCACAATTGGTCTTTTCTTTCTAATAGCCAGGGTGAGGAAGCAGCGTGGAGACTGGTACAGGAAAGGAGATGTGACAGCAAGACCATGACATGAGCAACAGCAGAGAGACGATAAAGAGGACCTGGCAAGATGGATAACAAAAGGAGGGAAAGAAAAAGCGACCACGACCTGAAGGAAGGTGAGCCTAATTGAGGGCTGCCCAAGAGCAAGTAACTGCATATCCAAGGAAAGAGGAGGGTCCAGGCAACTGAAGACGGATGTGGTGCTCTGTATGGAACAGCAAGATGGAGCCTGTAGGGCAGAAGACAAAGAATGTGCAGCTTGCAAGGTCAGAGAGCAACGCAGACAGACCCAACCCTAAGGACATCGCTGTGGCATTGAATGGAAGACTGTATTTATGTTTTGAGATTTTTCCTGTGACAAAATAATTATGGCCAANGAACACCCATTCAGTCTGAGTCTTCTACAAGGCTTTCAGTTGACTGTGGAATAAATTGAAATAAATAAAAAAAAAAATCAGAGATTAGTTGGCACCAGGGATGCAAAGGGGATACAATTCTTCTTAAAGGTTAATTTGTTGAAAGAATAAAAGTAAAATCAGGGATATAGAAAATTAAACTGTTTACAGAGTTTTGCCTTTTATGTTAAACCGTAAAACAGTTGCAGAACAAAAAATGCATATGCATGGTGGTAGGAGATTACATATGAATAACGCTTCCTTTGTCATTAATAAATGTTTGTCTCCAAACATCATATATTTTAATTGAGATACACATAACGGAGGCTTTAATCCCTTAAAGTTCTATGAATTTACCTTTTCTTCCAGAGTCTGTTCTGACATTTTCTCCCCTCAAAACTGAAATGTCATTCCTGAATTATAATCTCCCAACAGAAAGACAGCCATGTAAAAAACATGCCAGCTAATTGCAAAAATTGCGCTATTGTTCAGGGTACCATGAGGTGAATGAAAGGAAAGAGATTCCACCAAGGGAATAACTGTGATGTCTATAATGTTAAGGAATAATTTGGCACCAAAAACACCCAAGGCCATACTGGTTGGTGATTCAAACACGAAGCATATCAAAACGCTACTGATAAGCTAAATTAACAGATAGCTTATCTGAAGCATATACTAGCCATATGGTGCCACAACTTCTGTTGCCTGTTGCTGGCATAACAATAGGCTACTGCAGTCTTAGACTGGAAGCACTATTTGACAAACTGTCAACAGCATTTTTATTTTTTTTGCAGAGCTCTAGGGCAATGGCTCACTTGTCCATTTGCATTTTTTTTTTAAACAGGTGAACAAAGAGTAAACCAGATGTCAACTTTAGAAATCGAGCTGTCTGGTTTGGGAGATTTAACAGAGGCAGGCATACTGCTACAGCTCAAATCTAGACAATGAGCTTTTCTAAAAACGCTCTGGCCTAGGGGAGTGGCTATTTAAAACACTTGGCTTCTTTTATTTCAGCACTATGGAAGTGAATTCTGCTCTTAAGTGCCAGCTCAAATGAAGTCATTTTGTTTCACTGGGGCTTTCTTTGCATTTTAGAAATGTAGCATGTACTGTAGTAAAGGAAAAAACAAGCATGAAAAAAAAATCTGATTCTTTTTCAGCTAGAAACTCAATAACCGGGTGGGGGGAAGGGAAGGAAAAAAACTAACAATTTGATCAAATTTGATCATATGCAAAAATAGTAAGAAATAAAAATCTGTGAAAGCATAATTCAAGTGCAAGTTAAATGAAAGTTATTTTCCCATCATTTAAAAATAAAAATAAAAACAACTTTTGAAAGCTTTAGAAAGAACTGGTATTTTCAACCCCCTCAAGCTCCATGAAGACAAGGTGCAAATACTGACAGATACGGAAGATTTACAGTGGGGCTTTAATGTGTTCCAGAAACACAATCGGTTACCAAAAGAATCATGAAATTCTTCTAGATTTATTTAAGAAAATGAAATCTTTGTTACTTACATAGTATTTTGAGGAAAAGTCTTAATAACAATATAGTAATCCACTCAATCGTTTCAAAAATTGACAAAATAAAAACTTCTGTCAATGGATATATAGTAGATCTATCTATGGTATTCAATGTTGCAAATGTGTTTTTAGTTGTGTACTGGAGGAGTGTGAAAGACATAATGAGAAAAAATAGGTAGTTCTAATAATCTGTTCTGCTTTGATAGGCAGTTATGGGAACATATTTATTTTCCGACTTATACCCAGCTAAGTATGTAGCATTTTTAGATTATCTTTTCAAATTGTTCTTGAACATTCTCAGTTAAAAAAAAAAAAAACTCCTTTCATGTTAAGTTGAGATTGCACTTGAACTCCTTCCAAAAGCCAGAGCTGTACTGAATTATGATAATTAGAAAGCTGTGCGCATAAAAGGCAGCACAGTTGATGCATTTAAAAAAGTTCATGCCAGAGAATATAAGTTCAATATGTTCTCACATAATTAACATTTCCCATCATTAGCAGCAGTTTTTCAGTTTATGTATCTGTAAAAACAACAGCACTCGTCATTGTTTTAGATTCCCAGTCAATAGCATTTTAATAGTTTTACACATAATCCTAAACTTGCCTTCCCTTCCCCCTCCCAGCACACTGACATTTCACATTCTACTTTCCAACCTGCTAGCAAATAAACTTGCATTTTGTGCTCGTATGCTTCTGCTGCCACACAGGCTATCTGATTCGAAAGTTTAGTGAAGAACTAATAAGAGCTAGAAATCCAAGAAGCCCATTTGGAAAGGTACAACAGGATGCAGAGGGAGTAATCACGCTATTCGAGTAAACAATGACTAGAAGACAAAGAACAAAAAGTTGTAGGTGATACCTTCTACTGGACAGGCGCCAAATTAAAATAGGCTTCCTCTGAGGAACCCAGACACAAGCTGGAGGAGAGACTGGGAAATGGGACTGCAGCCCTGCACCAACCGGGCAAGCGTCTACAAACCCTTTACACACTCTGTGGATTTTCATCGCGTTCTTGACATATGTACAAAAATTCATCTAACGAATAAGGGCATGCAGCACATGACGGGTTGCTTTCTGAGACATTCATAGACTTCCTGTGCAAAATGCCTCAAATTAATTGTTAGGAACCAGATTTTGACACTGGCTTGTTACCTCCTTTCTCTCCCCTCCACTCCTTCATTTCCTGTGTTTTAAAATTAATATAATTCTAGTAAAACTTTAATAACCAGATATAGTATAAAAGTTGCTGAATCTGCATCAACACAGAGAGAGAAATTTTGGCTGTACCAACAACAAGACAAAACTCATGGCAGCATCAGGATTTCACAAAAAACAACAAGAGAGGTTTGGGCTACTAAATTAAAAAAATCCTAGCTGAATTTTATGCGACAAATCTGAGAAGCAGATTTGAAGTTGGAGACACAAAGGATTGAAGTCTGCAACTTTTCACTCTCTTATGCCTTGGAAATGAGCAATCTTTAAAACCAAACACAAAATTATTCCAGGAAATATTATTCCATCCTTGTTCCACTTGCAAAAATCAAAAGGAGTTTTGTGCAAGAACAGAGAGCAAGATATAGTTATAAAGTGGGAATTTATTGCAGAGATTTTTCTTCTAAAAATGTGTCTTCAGGGTGGCTTAGAGTCAGTTGGCTTTACAATAAATAATGCCATTAATCCGTTCATATATCACAGGATACAATTTAAATTATACAGTACTTGTATAAACTGCCACAAAACCTCTAACAGCAGTTTCTTTCAGGGAGATGATTTACCTCTTGTAGGTTCTAAGATTTTGTTGAGACTCACTTAATTTTATATATATATATANNTATATTTAAATAAATAAAATAGTAAATGATTGTAGTTTAGGAATATAAAACATTCCTACCTGAGGCAAGCACTAGTGGCAAGGTATTGCACAGTGACAAAATAGTAATTAAAGCTCAATTCCCAGAAATAAGTAGCTACTATTTCTCTCTTGATAAAGCAGCTCCCTCTGATGAGGGACGAGGATTTCAAAATCATGTTTAAAGGGCCAATTTGCACCCTCATTACTGCCAGCTTAATACAGAAACATTCTGTATGAAGTCAATGGAATTAATCTGAACATACAACATATTTAGAAAAAAGCAGTCAGCCCACACCTCACATTTGCACATGCTATAAGAGCCCAACTGGAATGAGTGACCAACTTTTAACAGAAATCTGCCTGCAAGTTTTAGATAGATTACAAGCAAAGCAGAAAATAAGTCCCCTTACAATAATTTGAAAAAGCATGCATATCAGATTTGATATTCTTTATAATTTAATATGCAGAATAGCACCCATGTCCTTCTTTATATGCCAAATATCATACTAACCATGTACATAAAGCATATGCTGTAAATACCTTTGTATTTGATCCAGCAAATGTTTATTCATATGAGTCATCCCAGTCACTTTAACCTGAGTAAGGACTGGATCTAGCAAATTTTTATTTCCTAAATGCGTGGAATCATTTCAGAAAGACAGGGTGAGTTTTTAAACAATCTCTGGGAAGACATAACATTAATATTAACTTCAAGAAAAAATAAGAGAGGGAAAAAAAGTGATATGCATATGTGTATATACAGTCAGAAACCATGCATTCAAAATGCGATGTTTGAAAGTAATGTCACAGATACACATTCAGAACTCTACACAACATCTTCATGTTTTGGAAAGAATCTTAGGCAATTTCCAATAAAATCAGATTACTTCTACTAAAATTGTTCCAACAGTGTAACCATCCTACTTCATAGATTGAAACCTTACAGCTATGTTATAATACACAATTACCTTTCACCTTTTATTAAGTAAAATATGCCAGAATTTCTCTGTAGCTCAAGAAGCCTTTACTACACTTTTGCCTGTACTATATCTTTAAAGTTTGCTTACAATATTATCTACAAGGGCAGCTTAAAAAGAAAGAAGGAAGAATTCTTTCTTCGTCTGCATGTGACTTAACCAAGCTTAACTTTTTCAGGCATGGACAAAGCAAGCCTGAAAACCACTTCAGCAATATCCAAAACCACTACACCATCCAGCAAGAACAACAACAAAAAAACGCTAGTTACAAATTATACCAAACATGTTACACACATGCTCACACATCTCCACACGTCAGAATACACTATCATTTCTCAGCTGGAAACTCACGGTGGGTCTCTAGTTCATAATTAAGTTTCTGCTGTTCTTTTTTAGCTGTTTAATTAAAACTCCTTTAAGCAGAAGCTGTCTTTACTAAGACTCATGTCAAATCAAAATTTTTCCTCTGCTTCACTGCTTGCATACATCCTGCTCAGCACTAAGAAACTGTATAGAATATAAAACCGTAATTCAAATCTCAAGAGCTGTTGTTACACTCTCCTGGGTGTAGAAGCTAATGATATTTACTTCATCAAAGCAGCCTATGTAAAATTGATGCTCCGAACACACCTAACGTGTGTTTAGCAATAAAGTATTTTCCAAAGGTATTCCTAGATTATTAAGAAAAATTGAAAAATTATTTGGATCCAAAATTTCTGCTTGGTCAGCTGATAAAAACCTGCAGCGGACAAAATGCAGAATTATCCCTACCAGTATAGAAAATGCATTATGACCCAATTGAAAATCAGTGCAGCATGAAAAGGTACATTTTAGCACAGAGTTGAAAAACAAATGCATCTCAAAAAAATTTACCTTTAATCAAAACCATTTCAAAAAGTTGATTTTAAAAAGTTGTGAGTTTAAAATATGACCCATATGTAAAATCTTTAGTTTCAGGCTTTAAGAACATGCACTGTATTAATTCCTGCATTTCTATTCCCAAATAAAGTATATGCACATATATATAGATACACACACACAAACACGCAAGCTTCCCCCTGCCCCCCAAGAAGTAATTTAATATACAGGTCTATGTCATTTTTGATAGCACCATCTTACCATCAGTACAATCTAATATCCCTGTAATGGTATTCCCCAACTATTTATAGGCACAGAATACATCATACATTACAGACACACATTTCCACTCCAGGGTTGTATGAAGAATCCTATATAATTTTAAATTAAGTCCTAATGTAATTATAATCACTTTTGTTTTCATATTCAATTGCAGGTAGCACTTTGTTATTTACATGAATTTTCCCATAAGAGGAATTCCCACAGAGATTTCCATATTAGATGTACTGCATAATAACTGAACACTCAGCTAGAGAAAACAGCATTTTAATCGTACAGCTCCAAACTTTGCCATTATCTAGTTTAGATATCTCTGTAAAACCGCTAACTAGTAATACTGTGTTTCCAAACTTTATCAGCATTGAGGGAAAGCAAATATGCTTCTGTTAGACAGGAATACAGCCGTACAGGTACTTTTTTTTCCCTGAGGCGCTGCCATTTCAGCTTACATTTCTTATATGTAACATTTTACATCAGAAAATGCCAGTACACCCTGATGTTTCTTGGCCTTTCTTTCCCAGATAGTGTTCAACAACCAACAGTTAAAAAATACTGGGAGCCATTTACATTCAGGAAACGCGGAGCAGAACTGCTCCTTAACTTTCCAGCACTTCTGGAGGTCACTTTTCATTTCTCCATATCAAAGGCAGGCACTTGTTTCTAATAAGTTAACAACTCTCCCGAGAAACATGGGTGGCTGGCATTTCATTGTTTCATAAATATTTTTATACTCGAACACCGTTCAACTTAAAACAGATTTCAAGAGGAGAAAAATCACGACTAGGATTAGTTCAACTGAGGTAGGAGCGCAAACTTTTCTACTTGGTAAAAACAGAGAGGTTTTCTTTCCCCCTCTCATTTTCTTTCTTTTCGTTGTTTTCGCTCAGCTGTTTAGAGGGGGCTGTTTTGTTTAATTTTTGCTACAAAAGCTGCACTGTATAACTTTTTCCCTCCCCCTTGGAAGTGTACTTCCTTTGAAACCGCTCCTTCTGCGAACAAAGGCTGCCACCGGCCCTCCGCATCAGCACTGTGGACATCTGTAGAATAGATCTCTTTAAAACGCTACGGATAAAGAAAAAACCCTATGGTTCCTACCGAAAGGAAGTTTTCCAGGGACAATCTCCTCGGTGGTGTTGTAACTGCGACTTTGTCTTTTTTGGATACAATGTTTCTGCTGACTCCCGAAAATTTTCCACTTGAATGTGCAATTAACCAGCAGCAGCAGCAGCAGCTCTGGAGAAGGAGAAGAAGCAGCGAAAAAGGACATTCCTTCCTTCATCTTTCAGCAGGAATAAGAGCGGGAAGGAGAGCGGAGCCCGGGGCAGCGCAGGGCGCAGCCCGCAGCCAGGCCGGGCCGCTCGGCAGCGCGCACCGCCGGGGGATGGCTCCGCGGGGCTGCGAGCGTCTCCGACGAGCCCGGGGCTGCTCCCAACTTCGTGCTTCCCCGTGGAAAAAATGCGAAAAATGCCAGGGATCGGTGCGTGTGCGCGCGAGTGCGTGCGTGTGTGTGTGTGTGTGAGTGTGTGAGTAAGTGTGTGCGCGCCAGTGCGTGCGCGCCCGGCTGCAGCGCAGTGACTCAGGCAACTAAGTGCGAGCAGCGGCGGCGAGGGGGAGCGGAGCGGCGCGGGGCGGGCGGCAGCCGCCTGTTGCAGCTCCGGCCGCGGCCCCGCAGCGGCAGAAACTCCGCGGGAAACAACTTCTCCCCCCGCCGCGGCCCCTCGCCCGC